>PVJH01000912.1:0-248934 GCA_004026705.1 Nesogale talazaci
GGAGGCAAAAGCTATTTATAGAGGTATAGCTATAGGCATGTATATATGTAAATATACTAGTTTATAATGAATGGGTAGAGAACAATGTACATATATTTATATGTCAAGTATTAAGATAGTAGATGAACTTTGAATCTCTACTCAAGGCCTCCCTTAACAGAAAAACACTTTGTTCTAATAACGTGGCATTCTTTAGCACTTTCCTTCCTGACACATTCAGTGAAGACAAAATTGGTGCATAAGCAAATGTGGTGAAGAGAGTGGCTGGTGCCTGGCTATCAAAAGATATAGTATCTGAGATCTTAAAGGCTTGAAGTTAAATGCGAAGTCATCCAGCAGGAAGTCAAAAGTCTTCATGGATGAAGCATAACAGCCTTTGTAATCATGAGATGATGATGGGATCAGGTATGAGGTATCAAAAGGTGTGCATATATTTATTATTAGTCATAATTATAAAGACATAAGTCTTCTTGCTGGAATTACCCTTTTAGTGTTGCATAGTGTTCTTTATTTATCATGTAAGAGATTTAAAGTCTATTTAATCTAATTGTTTAATGTTTGCGTGGAATATTTATTTTCATCCTTTAATTTTAGTCTATTTGTATTTTTAAGTCCCAACTGTGCCTTTTATAGACAGAAAGATGATAGATCATGGTTTTTTAAAAAATTCATTCTACTACTTTATGCTTTTTTTCTGGAGCATGTAGCTAGCCATTTACTTTTCAGGTTGTGATAGATAAGCTTTATTCTTCCATGACATGACAGGGTTCAGACTCTCCCATGATATGATCTAGCATGGTTTGGTCAACTCCATGATTGGACAAGCAGTAGTAGGAAGAATAGGGTAGAGTACAACAGTCTGAATTTGATTACAGCCTTGATACAATTGAGGAAGGTTTCATTTGAGCTGTGGCCTACTCTTAGTATAGGTTAACATGTGCAGAAGTTAAGTGATTTCTGCTGGATTCAGATTCTGCATTTGGTTTGTCGAACTCCTGATATATCACCCGCCCATATCAGAAGCCATCAAAAGACTGCAAACCTGGGATTCATTCAGCTTCTGTCTCCACCAATCCATAGTCTTCCTGCTTCACCTACCGGCTCCCCTTTTGCCAAGCCCCACAGTTCATAGGTCAGGAGAAGCCTCCACATTTACATCTCACCCACATACTTGAACTAGAATGGACTTACCCACTTCTGCATCTACGTAGCCACTTCTTTATATAAATCTCTCTATATACATACACATACAAATGTCACTGCTTTTGCATCTCTAGATTATTCAGCCTACCACAAAAGTTATTACTGAAAACAGTGTTTACTTCACTTTTTTGCTGTTTCATTTCTTTTTCTAGTTTTGCATATCTTCATTTTCCTTTTTGCTTATGTTTGGCTGGCTTCTAAAGAGGAACATTTTTTCCTATCTTTTTTCTTCTGAATTTGCCTTCTGAGTAAATATCTAGTGGTTACCACATATTATATCACAAAACTATATTTAGTGTATAAACAAAAGTTAACATACAATCTTAACATAATAAATCTATTCTTGAGACACTCTCCCCTTTTTCATTTTTGCGGGTGTTTCTCCACTAATGTCAATCTACAATGTATATCTGATAAATTTACTTTGTGCTTGCTTATTGCAAATGGTATTATACTGTGTGCATGATTCGATTATTGGACTTATATGCTGAAAATGCCATATATTTGATCCCGGTGATTATGCATGTTGTAGTTTGGGGACAGCTCTCATTTTTCCACCCCTGTTTGTTTGGGAATACCTGGACTTCACCCTTGTGTTTGAATGATAACTTTGCTTGGTTTCCTGTAGCTTCTTTCAAGTTTGGTTCGCTGTTTAGTTCTGAGAAATTCTTTCTGATGATTTATTGCAAAATATGTTCTGTGTCTCCATTGTTACCATTGTGCTCCGAGATTTCAATCATTCTGTTATCATTGCTGTTTTGTGCCATCAATTCATTCTGGCTCATGGTGACCCTATGCAAAGCAGAACAGAACACTGCCCAGTCTTGATATTTCTTCATGCAATCCCATGTTTCCTTTTAAAATGTGTTCCTTTACCCTATTTTTTTTTTGAGAATTGATAAATTTAGTTCTTTTGTCTTCTAGTTCATTTTTTCCAGTCTGTGTCTATTTGACTCCTTTCTTGAGTGTTTCCTTATGCTTTCTTCTTTTTCTTCTTCCTAATGCATTTGCTGTATTCTTTAATTTTTGTAACTCTGTTTTACGCCTTCAACTTCCTCTTGAGCCTCTTATTTTGTTCCTTCATTTGTTTCCTGATCACCACTTTTTCTCTGGTGCATCTTTTATTGTCTTAAAACACATTGTGTTAGTCCGGGTAGACTAGAGGAACAAATTTCATAGACACACATATGGATATAAGGGAATGGTTTATATACAAAAGGAATCAGACATTAAGAAAGCATCCCAACGCAGTCCAGTTCAAAGTCATAAGTCCGATACTAGCCCATATACCTGACACCAATCTATAATGTCTTCTTCCAACTTACGAAGTCACAGGTCAATGGGTGCAGTGTCCTGGCGCTGGCAGGGGTCTTCCCACAGCTCCTCGCTTCCAGGGTTCAGGTCTATCAACTGCATCCAGTGGTGGCAGAAGCAACTCAGCACTGGCAGGGGTCTCCACGTGGCCTCTCCAGCTTTAGAGGTCAGACTCCATCAGGGCAAAGCTGTGTGGCTTCTCCCCCAGCTCCTCAGACACTGCCATCTTGTCTTGTCCATGATTCATTGTCTCTGGGACTAACTCCCAACAATTGGAGAAGATAGCTTCTCATCTTCATGAGGGAAATATCATGAGATTTCCCAGATGTATCAGGAGAAATCCATGTGCACAGAGAGACCTCATTGGCTACTCAATGGCTATCTCCAGATTAACAGGCTAGACTCCACCCCTACATCTCAATCATGAAATTAACATAAGGACATGACTGCCACACACATTTAGCATATTAATTTGAAAATTATCAATTATTTATATCAGTCAGGTTTTATATAGAAGAATTTATTCTTCATGTTTTGCTTTTGATTGATTCTTCTTTTATGATTTTATGTTTCACTTTTTTGGTTGAACATGGACCACTTTTTTCGTTTTAATTTATGTATACACGTTTTGGTGTGAAAATGTTCTGGTTGAGTATTCTTAAGGTATAATACCCATGCATCCAACTTCCAGCCCAAAGTCTGGGGTCTGCTTGGGAGAAATGAGAGGCACATTGCTATCACAAAATCTCACAGTCTCAAGGTCCCAACAAGACAGCTTCCCTTCACCCCACAGGATTGCTGTCAATTAGAGTCTTGAGTTAGGCCTACTATTTACTCCTGAGAACCACTAAAGCACAGTCTTAGCTTTGGTTTTTGTTGTTGTTTGTTTTCTATGCTGATTCTGTTCTCAGTGTTTCACATCTGGAATTTAATATATATATTCCTGGGAAGAGAGTGCTTAGATGGTCACAGACTCTAATGTAAATGATGGGCTTTGACTTTCCTGAGAGGGAGATGAGTTCTTGGACTCCCCCTCAGAGACATCCTTCACAAGCTATCTTAAGGTATCTCACTGTAGGCAAGGGAGTAGCCATTTATTTTAGTGTAATTATCTGATGAAAGTAGTCTCCTTGCCTTGTTACTCTTGCAGATCCTACTAATATGTCACAGGCCTCAGTAAAATTCAACAGTACTATTAGCATCATGGTCTTCCTTTGCCCCCTTCCATTTGTGTGGCCTGAGAATGCCTGCAGCCAATATGCATCGTCTTTGAAAACCAGATGATAGTTCCCTCAGATTCAGTCCCTTTCCGTGTTTTCTGTTTTGGATATTATCCAATGCTGTCCACAAATGGGTTATGAGTAGCCACGCTGATATCAGTGGGTCAGATTTTGCCATCCCTGTTCCTCTTCTCCCCAGATCCTGGACACATCCTCTCTCACACCTCAGCTACCATTTGGGGTTCTGAGATGTCAGTCTGTGCTTGCTTTTATCCATTGCGCAGTGTGTTCATTGTTGGGGCAGTATACGGCAATGTTCACTTCTCTCACCACCATCAGTCATCAAAGCCAAAGCAGACAAGAGTTAAATAAAACAAAGTTATCCAAAGGCAATATTGATGGGGAGAGGCAATTATAAAGGTGTTGCCAAAGACTGATGAATTGTCTAGCTCAGGATGAGCAAAGACCAGCTCTCAAGCCACACGTGAATCTTTTGGTACATACATGTGACTCTGGAGTAAAATGTAAATTTTATTGATGACAGTATTCAGATAGTGGTGATTTCCTTTGTTTATGAAACTATATTGATGACTCTCAAATAATTTTAAATCCTTAGGGCCAGGATTAGCTCTTCCATCTCAAAAGTTTGCTGATCTCCTCATTTAGTTCAAAAGTTATGAGCTGTAAGAACCCCCAATAAAGCTATATTTTAAAAATACACTAACATACCTTTCTTGCTAGATTCTATTTTAGAAAAATCATCATTTGAGGACATGCATAGGAAGAAAGTATGAAAAAGAGATACTATTCCTCTATTACTTCCGGCTTTATGCAATTTTCCCAAATTCTTTAGCTTAAATTTTTTCAGGACTCAGCAACAGATGTTATGAAGATTGCCAACTCAAATGCATGTAGGCATAACTAATACATCCTGTTTCATCAGTTTGGAATATGAAATAGCCTTGCATTTCCTAAAACGTTCAAGTTATAATAACTCTGGTCTAAATTCTCACTGAGAAGTTCCAACTTTCTATCTTAGTTATTGCCCACAACTAGCTTGGACTCTAGTCCAAATCGGCCAACATTAGTTATGCATGAAAGAAAATTGCTGTTGCTGTGTGTCTACAGCAAATAAGAGAAAAGTCTGTCAGTCTAGTGCAGGCAGACTGGGTGCTTACACTGAGTCTCTGGGGGTAGGACCAATGTTGGGGCAGGATGTTTTCCTTGGGGTGCCATCCTTTGTATGCTTTGTCTTACTGAGTTCCAGCAAGACAAATGTTTATGATCAGTCTTTCATTTCTCACACATACAATCATTCTCCAATGGCCATTGTTTGAGGATGAATAACGAAGAGAGGGCATATCAATGCCAAACCAACTTTCCTTTTAAATAATGTGGACCCTGTTATTGAGCTTGGTGTATTCAAATTTAGCTTAGGATGACTTTCCCTCAGGATACAAACCCAGTCACTTTTTCTGCTAAATTAACTCAACTAAAATATTTCATTATTACAGAACTGTTCTAATAACTTGGAATATCTAAAGTAAATGGTCTACTTCTCATTTCTATTTAGCCCTCAAAGAACTCTTTGCAGATGAGCCAGTCAAGGTATGGTGTAGCAACAATGAGATATGCAACTTTCCTCTAGTTCTTGAATGCTTTCTCCCACCCACTCTCATGGTCCCAATTCTGCCTTACAAATCTAGCTAGACCAGGGGATGTACACTTGAGCCGGAAACATGGGGAATTCATGACAGATGGTCCCTTCAGGACCAGTGACGAGAGTGGTGATACCGGCAGCGTGGAGGGAAGGTGGAATAGGAAGAAGGAACTGATCTTAAACATCTATGTATAACCTCCTCCCTAAGGTATGGACAATAGAGAAGTAGGTGAAGGGACACATTGGACAGTGGACGATAAGACAAAATAAGGATAATTTGTAAATTATTAAGGGTTTGTGAAAGAAAGGGAGTGGGAAGGGAGGGGAAATATGTGAAGCTGATATCAAACACCTAAGTAGAAGGCGAATGTTTCAAAAATGATGATGGCAACAAATGCACAAATGTGCTCTGCATACAATAAATGTATGAATTGATCACAATAAGAGTTGTATGAGCCCCCAATAAAATATTTTAAACTAAAAAGAATCCTCTGCATCTCATAATAAATAGGTGCTTGAGGGAGTGGCCTTGCCCATGTCACCACCATAGCAGCAAAGTCCTATGGTTTCCTCCATCAGGGAATAAAAACCCTCTTATACTCTTCTCTCCATGAGAAGAGTGAGTAGGAATTAGCACCCTTCTACTGTGTCCCACTAATAGCTCCTCTCAAAACTGTCTCAAAACTCACTGTCTACCTCAAAGTGATTTGATATCCAGAAACAGAAATACTTAAGAACTTTTTTCTTTTTTTACCCTAACTTTAACCTGAGATTTATGAACTTTTAAGTAACCTTTTCAATAATAATAAGAATAATTTAAAATACTATATCAATTGACACCTGGCGATAAAGGCAAACTCATAACATGTGAGAATGGAATAAATCCTGAGTACTTTTCAATGCTTTTAAGAGTCTATGCAAAGGAAAGAATGGAAACGAAAGAGCCACAGTTGTCAAATATCCAGGGAATGTGCTAGACTTTGCCATGCTTTGCCTCAGTAGAAAAGTAAGGTTCAGAGGTGTTAAGAAACTTGCCTGTAGTCACACAGGCAGGTCATGGGGAACTGAGATTCAGAATCAAGTCCACCTAACTCTGATGTCCACACTCTGATCTCAATACTTCAGCACCGCTCTGAGTTAACAATGTGGGGTTAGCCAATGAAATAAACAGAAATCTAGAAACACAAACTATGTAGTCCATCCCAAACTTTCTTTCCCTCATCACACCTTTGTTCCATGCCAGGTGTGCTTCCGTGATTAATGCTTCAGAAACTCTGGGGGTGCCCAGATGATATGCTATCTGCAGCACACAAATGGGGAATTTCAAGATGGTGTTCTCAAACAGGCTTGCCACCAAATGTTGTCAGAAAACTAAAATTGCTTAGGCTATTTTGAGACCAAACTTCAAGTTTTATCCAGCTTCTTACCCGAAGTAAATTGGCACCCGTGGATCTGAAGGCTTTTTTATTTCTATCTCACATTTTGAGGCGAGTCATATATCTAAAGTGTGTCTTTATGCAACTGTGTGCTCCACATCGTCCCTCATGCTTCTGAAATATCTAGAAGAAACCAAGAACTGGCTTCACTCACTTCAAAATAAAGAGAAAGCAAGAGTTTAATGAGAACACAAGCACGATCAAGAATAAAGTTAGTATTGTCTAATGTTTATATAGGCTGAGGGTAGGTGTAGCTTGTTTACTTTTGAGCAAAAGATATTGTGTTTTCCCACCTTAAATTAGAAATCTGACCAGTGGGATCCTTTTTTTCCTTTCTTCCCTTAATGTAAGCAAGATGGCTTGTCCAGCAAGGTTTTCATTCCAGGGAGGAAAGTAAAACGCAGGTCACTAGTTCTCAGTGAGTGCATCTGGGACTAGGCACCGGTGGAAACAGTTAACAAGGACCGGAAATCTCATTTCCCCTATAATTGGCTCTTGACACTTGGCCTTGGGTCCTGGACTCCTCATGGCCACTGGGCAGTCTGGGATGTGAAGCCAGTGACACACACATGGAGAATCTTTTCCTGGAAAAGCGTTGGAGGACAGCTTATTATAAACAATAAGCCCTTATGTATGGGATTGAAAATAAACTCAGACAGTACAGAAGGTTATGGTCATGTGTTGAAAGGCAAAAATCCACCATCTGTCATCTATCCCCAATCCCTGACCAAAGCATTCACTGTACTTGAAACCCCATTCCAGGAACTCTAGCAAAGTGACCAGACATATTTCTTCATACAAGGAAACACTGCCATGGTATCAAATGGTCTGACAGATTTTTAAGAACACACATTTTGATTCCTTTTAAGGAAGAGTAAAGTGCAATTTCTATCATATCTACATTGTGTTTGGTACTATACATAATCTAGAGAAGATGCAGAATTATAAAATGCCACTCAAGGGAAGTGAACAATAGAATTGTGTGTGAATGGATATATTGGATGGTATAGGATGTGGGCAAAAAGGGGGGCGACCCTTAGGAGGGAGGGAACAAAGGGGAGCTGATGTCAAGGAATTAAAGAAAAAGGAAAATGCTTTGAAATTGACTGTGGTCATAATTGACAATATTGCTTGTTATGGTTGAACTATGGAATGTTATGATATTCATAAGATCTCCCAATAAAGCAATAAGAAAAAGAAAGGAGATGATGTTATGTTAGATAGTCACAGGATCTTTTGTCTTTTCTTCAATTTTTGTTTTCCAAATGTCTCAATCTAAGGGACATTGTGGAGTCCTCTTTATATATTTTTCCTCCACTAAATTGTACATGATTTTATTCATTGACAGCATATTCCTTGGTCCCATTTTCTTTCTCTAATTAAAATTTAAAAGAACCGTAATTTTCTACCATGAATTTGAATTCTGTACCAAAGTATTTATTAAGCAAATGATATTTAGAGAGCATAAAATTCTATTTATGGATTAGTATGCTATACCCCACTTTCACCCCTTACCCGCATCATTCATACCTCAGTTTCTGTGTTTCTTTCCTGTCTCTCAAGTCAGCACAACTACATTTTGGCATTACCTGCATCATTTCAAGCGGATACTTTTCTTTCAACTGAAAGCATTGAAAAGGGGTGGGAGGGGGAAATATTTTGGCACTCATTTAGGGAGAAGTATTATGCTGGTTGCAATCACATTTTGGGAAATAAAATGTGCCTTTATTCTTTTGATTACATAAATTTCTACTTGGCAAATAAGATTTCTCTGGCATTGAGGCCCTAGAATTTCAGACATCATCTTTTACCTAAATTCTTTTTCTATGAGTCAACATTCCAGTTAATTCCAGGTAGTATAATTCCAGTTCTTAAGCCTATGGCCAAGGCAAAGGTCTGGGGGAGCTCAAATTTCTTAAATCACTTTAAAGGTCAGGGAGGGTAGAGGTGGGAACGTCCAGCTTCTGGCTCAGTTGGCCCATGGACAGCTAGCAGAAAGAGCTCTGGCACACACATATTGTGACTCCTGCATTCACGTAGCCAAGCAGCCAACAGCTAGCCTAGGGTTGATCCCCATGCACACTGACCTGTGTGCACGCTAGAATCAAACTGTGCTCTGTTAGGGTTTAAAATGGCTAGGGTGTTTTGATTTGCTTTGGTTTGGAGGTATGTCTTCAGCTCTTTCATTTGAGGTGCTTCCAGTGGACTTCAACTTCCTATCTTTCATTTAGCAGCCAAGCATTTACCAGTTTCTCCACCCAGGGAGGCCCCCTGAAATAGTGATCTTTCAGGCATTTACAATAAATATTAATGTTACAATGCTTCATGTTAGTACCTTTTCTCTAAATACAAATATAAACGCTCAATGCTAGTTCTGTTCCTCTAAATATAGATTCCCAGTGTGTGAACTGTGGATTCCTGGCAGACAGAAGTTTAGTAAAATGGGGAGAATCCGCGACTGATAGAAAATAGGATGGATCATCTGTTTCACATGATTGCATTCTTGGTCAAATGGCCTGGTGCTGAAGAGCTGAGGCGCTGGCGCCTGACTTCAAGTTCAAATCCTGGCGATGCCTTTTTACTAGTGTGTGACCCTGAACAAGTTATTTAATCTCTGAGTGTTTCAGATTTGTCACCTGTGAAAGGTGGGTGTCGGTAATAGTACCCATCCTAAATGGGTTGTTATCTTCAAATAGTTAATATATGTAAATATGTCCCACTGTTAAGATTAATTCATCTTTAACTCCTTGTTTGACAGAAATATTTGTAGCTGCTATCATGATAAAGTAAATGTAAATTTATCTAAATATGACTTCAAAGTCATTCTTCATCACTAGATATACTTTCATATGATGGAAGTCAATGTAAAATCAATATGGTAGAAAGGTTCTCATTTTCAGAAAGGGCTGCAGGACTCAAGAGGGGCATACGTTATTCAGAAGAAGGGAAGAAAATGTTTCTGGAAATCAGGGCCTGACTCCTCCTGGGAGCACAGTAGACCAAGCATCCATGGCTCAGCCCAATATCAGCATGGGAATAGGGAACACAAAAATGTCTTGATTTCTTCCCAAAGCAGCAGGAAATAAGGTCTTTAAGTCAAGAAAATGTTCTCTTATGTTCATCTTTCTGCCAATGAAGATACAAAATACAAGGTTGGTGTTTTTAAGGACTTGACCAACAAGGCAAAAGTGTCAGGGTTCAGGAAAATCAGAAGGTACTCTTAGTTGGGAGCACTTCTCATGTAGCTCTTGCTGAATTTTTCTGTGTTCCCTTATGAATGGAAACAACTTTGAGAACAGAAATTACATCTTGTTTTCCAATGCGAGTATGCAGCCAAGGATGTGTAGACAACCAATATATTTGATGATTGAAATAAATGATTAGCATTTCAGATCCCATGCAATATGCTTAGGGACCTGAGAAGAAAATTATAAACAAGCTTCTGAGTGAGTTAATCTGAGTAGGGATGCTTTACATTTCATTGGGGTGTCCTTAACATGATATATAGGTCCTAAAGGAATCAATATCTCACTAAAGGAAGACCTAGCAATTTACTTCCCAAATACTAGCCACTAAATCTCTATCCTGTGGAGCACAATTGTACACCTATGTACATGGGTTATAGACCATGGTTGAAAAAATCAAAAGGGTGGAAAAGAAACGAAGCAGGAAACGCATTCTCTTTTCTCTAGATTAGACTCTCTAAGAGTGGTGATGCGAGAAGTACCCAAAGTCTAACTCCAACCAAGACCTAGTCACGTGGAAAGAGGGGCCTGGGTAAAAGACCGTGAGAAAATGAGCAGCAGACAGGCTCGAAGAGAGAACAGCACGGGAGGGCCTCATAGATTCGAGTAAGTACCACTAGGAAGCCTTCCCTTTACATCTGTCCTGGGTTCTACTGGCAGGGCCAAGTGAAGGGAGCAGCAGGGAGAGGAGGCAAGAGGATCCCCAAGCCACGTGGCTCCCCAGGGCAGCCACGAGGTGTGTGGTGGCTACAAACCAAATCCAAAAACAGTGAAGGAATACATTAAACATTTTGCCTCATCCTCAGCTCGATGAGCTTCATGGACTCCTGTGAGGGGGTGAAATAGTGAGACAAGCAAAAATCAGTGCCATTGCAGACACTGGAAAAGACAAGAATATGGCTGCCTTGGATTTTAGGTAAATCTAAAAACATATTGCTTCAAATGGTGTGCTGAAAAGTATTTTAAATAAACTGATCTGGTAAGAAGGAATGTGATATGGACATAAAGATATGCAATAGAAACAATAGGATATTCGGTAAAAAAGGACCCAAAGTATTACATAAAACACTTTATTAATTTTTAATATATATGTATCAGAGAAAGTACTCTCATTCCTCCCATGTATCTATCATCTAGCTTCCATCTTGGGCAATATTGTTTCATTTATACTAAATCTTTCATTTATACTTTTATCTACTTCTCCCCTCACTTATCTTTTTTATTTTTTGAAAAAAAATTCAACCATCATGCAACATCATTTTTATTATGTTAAACAAAAACTCACATACGTACAAAGCAAGAGAATGTTCAGTGATGCGTTTAAGGATGTAGACAGCAAGTCCTTTCTTCCGCAGTGCCTTTGGGTAGATGCAAACCTCGCCCTTTTCATCTGCTGACAGCTAATTACCATTTGCACCACTCAGGAATCCACAGATGCAATGCAATCACATAGAAAGGAAACCAGGGTAATAAAAGGTATTGTCCTCAGGTTGGAGGAGGCAGATGGACAGGGTCATGTGGGAACCAGATAACCAGTTTGATGGAGGTTATTGTTCATGTCAGAGGTTATGTTTTGAAAGGCCAGTTCTGGGTACTTATTACTTTATTAAAAATAATTGATTAAACAACTAGCTAGATTAAACAAAAGGATGCCACACAGGGAACAATTTGGGAACATAACTCATCAGGATAAATTGCATCAGGATTATAGCATCCAATCCAGAAGTCCCACCAAGCCAAAACCCAACTCACCTCCCTGTAGTCAAAGCTGCCAGCTCAGAGTAACCACATGAGACACAGGACAGAGCTTCCATGACTGGAACTTTTATGAGAGTCAAAAGGTCTGTGTTTATCCTGAGTGGTCTGGTAGCTTTGAACTGTGGGCCCACAGGTCCCCTCTTATGCCTTTTCTGTCTATCATGATCATTCTTTTCAAAGGTAAATAGAATAGGTGGAGGGAAAGAATGGTGAAATTGCAGAAGATAAATAAATATATATATATATATATATATTTCTATCAAAGGTATGTTTACATTAGTAAAGTATAAATCTGTTCTATTTCCAGCACATGGACATGAGCTTTGAGTTTTAATAAAACTATAAGCTACAGTTCTTGATTTAATTACCTCTAAGACTTAATCAACGTGATAGGGATGGTGGCCAGATCACATGAGCTTTTGGACCTTTAGTCTTCGCATCTGAAAGAACAAGGAGATTGGTCTAGAAACTGTCTAGGGTCAATTTCAGAGGGTTTCAAGTATTTCATGATTTCAAGTGATTGTACAGACTATAGCACAGAAAAGGCTATATTTTAGGGATTTAGAAGAACAGTGAATTTGGTCAATGACTCCACTGAACAATGTTAAATTTCTACATAGGCAGTTGCTTTGTTCTAACGTCTCAGGGAATGTTCATATTTCTTTATAAACTGAATATCTTAAAAGAAAATGCAATTTGAAAAAATTTTACAAAAACATACTAAGTCAACTGCAGATTCCAGATATTTCCTTTATTTGAGAACACAAGTCACACTTAGAATTTGGTTTGGGAAATCATTGGATATCTACATCTACCTACCCCTTGCCCGCCCATCCCCTCTCCACCCCTCCACCCCCTCACACACACACACACACACACACACACACACACACTCATGATTGGGGGAAGCATCTATTTTTAGTCCATGAGCACTGATTTAGGTTCCAAAATTCATGGCTGGTTTACCTATAGTATAACAAGAAAGAAGCATTAATTTCTATTATAATTCACCTTAGTGTTCAAGGAAGAGGGATATTAAGATAAAAGGGGATTAGTCATGAAGTCTCACCAGTTACACCTATACCTAGAATCAAGATTAACACATCAACAGAAGTGGATAGAAAGTCCTGAGTCTTACCCAAATTTGTGTGGGTTAAAATAAAATTCAAATCAGTAGAATAAAACTCATTTAAAAAATAAATGATGTTGAGATAGCTGTTTAAACATTTGGAGGGAAAAGAAAGAAAAAAATTCAAATTGAATTCTTAACTCAAATTACACTCTTCCATACATTCCAGATGGACTAAAGAATTAAATATAAAAGTGAAACTATAAAATAGGTTGTAATTATATCTAAGATTTTGAATTGAGATATCTTTTCCAAGAAACTATAAAGACAGAAAATATTAAAAGTACCCATGGATTTTACAACTCTATATATTTCTGTATGTATATTACTGTATATCTCAAAACTATAAACAAGGTTAAAAGTACAAGGCAAAAAAAGTACAAGACAAAATAGAAGATATGTTTGCAAAATATGTAAATATATAATAGGTACAATTATTATATTTGTAATAGCAAGGATTATGACTATTTTTTTCAGAAAAAGCTAGTGCCTAAAAGAAAATATAGTCACAGGCAAGGGGTAAGAAGTAGCCATTCTCAAGAGTAATGTAACAGAGAGAAATTACTGAAACCCAAATGAAGGCTAAGCATGATAGTGGGACAAGAGGAAAGTAAAAGAAAATAGAGGAAAGAACTGGGAGGCAAAGGGCATTTATAGAGCTCTAAATAGAGGCATGTACATGGGTAAATATATTTATATATGTGATGGGAAAATAGATCTATATGCATATACTTATAGGGTTAGTAATAAGGAAGCAGATAAGCATTGGACCTCCACTCAAATACTTGCTTGGTGCAAGAACACATGGTTCTATTAAATTGTTATTCCATGATGCTTACCTTCCCAACACGATCATTGAAGACAAAGGTGTGCATAAGCAAAAGTGGTGAAGTAAGTGGATGGTGCCCGGCTATCAAAAGATGTAGCCCTGGGGTCTTCAAGGCTTGAAAGTAAACAAGCAGCCATCTAGCTCAGAAGCAGTAAACGCCACCAACCTGTGTGACCACAAGATGTCAAAGGGATCAGGTATCAGGCATCAAAGAAAAAAAAAACTATATCATTATAAATGAGGGGTAGTACAGATTGGGGACCCAAAGCCCATTTGTAGGTGAATTGACATTCCCTTACAGTAGGGTCACAGGAAGGAGACCAGCCAGTCAGAGTATGGTGTAGCAACATTGAAATATGCAGCTTTCCTCTAGTTCTTAAAGGCTTCCTCCATCCCACTATCATGATCCCAATTCTACCTTAAAAATCTAGCTAGACCAGAGGATGTACACTGGTACAGATAGGAACTGGTAACATGGAGACTCCAGGACAGATGATCCCTTCAGAACCAGTGGTGAGTGTGGCGATACCGGGAGGGTGGAGGGACAGTGGAGTAGAAAGTGAAAACAGGGGACAAGGATCTACATATAACCTTCTCCTTGGATACAGACAATGGGGAAGTGGGTGAAGGGAGACATCAGACAATGTATGATATGGCAAAATAATAATAATTTATAAATTATCAAGGATTCATGAAGGAGGGGAAAGGGGGGAGGGAGTGGAAGCCTGAGGAGCTGATACTAAGGGCTTAAGTAGAAAGAAAATGTGTTGAGAATGTTTATGACAACAAGTTTACAAATGTGCTTTGCATACAATACATGGATGTATGGATTGTATTAATAATTATATGAGCCACCGATAAAATCATTAAAAAAGAAAGAACCACCCAAAAAACACCTCGCTGATATTCAAAGAAATTCAAATCAGAAGGACGGAGACATGCTTATTCATCAAATCAAAGAGTTAAAATAAAGAGATAAAGGTGTGGTGACATTTTCCCTGATGTGAAGTGCCATTGTGTCTGTTTCAACTCCTATCAACACCTCATCCAACAGAATGAACTTCTACCAACTCCTGTGTCATATTCGCCATGGCTGCATTTGAGCCCATTATTGCAATCTCTATATCAATTCATCTCATTTAAGCCTTTCTTCTTTACCACTTTCAACACTTTACAAAGCATGATAACTTCTCCTTTCTGTCCAAGTACAAAAGCCATTCTTACTTAGAAGGAGCATTCTGGACGAACTTCTTCTGACAGATTTATTTATGCTTCTAGCAGTTTACGGTACTTTCTGTCTTCTTCAATACCATAGCTAGAAGGCATCACTTTTTCTTCATTCTTGTTTTTATTGATTTTCCAGCTTTCAAATGCACGTGAGGCCAATGAAAATGCCATTGCCATGCCATGGTTCTGAGGATGGCACAGGACCAGGCAATGTTTTATTTTGTTGCACATAATAACAGATCTGATTCAATGACACCTAACGACTGCTACTTCCAAAAATCCATCTATTGAAAACTGTATAGAATACAGTTCTGTGTTGACATGGATGGGATGACCATGAGTCACAATCAATTTGTAATCAATTGGGGAGGAGGGGGATCCAAGCAGACTTATGATATTCTTCAAAGAGAAACTAGAGAGAGAGGAGGGGCTAGCAAGACTTGCTTCCTTCGTCTATGACTTCAAATACATTCCTAGAGAGATCTGTGTACCACCATAGGTATCAATGACTGAGTAGTTTGAGCTTAACAGAAATGGGAAGATGCTTGGGATTGGATATAGAGAATTCACAGATCTTGAGTGGTGGTTAACATAATGTGGATTTCAGAACAAGACTTCCTGGATTTAAATCTCAGCTCTATCAATTATGATTAATATTATCTTGGTTAAGACACTTCATCTCTCTGTGCCTCAGATTTCTCATTTGTTAATATAAATAATGGTTGTACTTAAAGTCATGTGGTTATTTTGAGAATTATATAAGTTAATATGAATAAAGCACCTAAAGATTTCTGAATACGACATATGCTTAATATTAAGGATTATTATTGGTGAGCAAGGTTATCATTTCAAACCCAGCAGACTACCTTCAAGAGGAGAAGATGAGATTGTCTGTTCCTAAAAGTATTCCATCTTCGAGACTCTGGGGAACAGATGGACTCTGTCACATAAGGTTGCACTGAGATGAAACCAACTGGTCTGGTTTGCCTTTGCTGTTATGGGAAAAAAGATGCTTCCCTGTGCTTTGTTGACTATGCAAAGGAATTCAACACTGTGGATTGTAAAACACAAGGATAACTTGCTGAAGACTAGGAAGTCCGGAATATGTCATTATACACAGACCAGGAGGCAGTGGTTCAAAAGGAACAATAGCAAAACCTCTCTGCAATCTAGTCGATGCTGATTCAAAGTAACATTTTTAGGAGAGGGTAGAACAGTTCCTGTGAATTTCTCAGCGTATTTATAGGAGTAGAAAGCCCACCTTTCTCCTGTGGGTTCCACAGGAGACCTGTGACATTGTGGATGGCAGCTAAAGGCCTAACCATTATGCCACCAGGGCTCCCAAAGAGAACAAGGGGACACAGTGGTTTAAACCCTGGAAAGGTGTGCACTAGGGTTGTATTCTTCTGCCATGTTTTTTCAATCTTCATGCTCTGCAAATAATCTAAGAAACTAGACTATGTCAAGAATAAAGCATCAGGATTGGAGAAAGACACATTAACAACCCCTCATATGCAGATAATATGATCTTGCTTTCAGAAACTGAAGAAGACTTGAAGCACTTATTGATAAAATGAAAGACTGCTGCTTCTGATATTGATTAAATCTTGGCATAAAGAAAACAAAACTCCTCACAACTATATCAATAAGCAACATGACAATCAAGGGAGAAAATATTGAAGTTGTCAAGAATTTCCACTTACTTGGCCCCACAATCAATGTAATCAGTAGTCAGGAAAGTCAACGATGCATGGCACTGGGAAAGTCGCCTCCAAACTATCTCTAAAAAGGATAAAGAGTTAGCACATCACTTTGAACATTACGATGTCCCTGACCCAAGCCATATGCATGCAAAAACTGCCTCATTCACATGCAAAAACTGAACAGTGGGTAAGGAAGATCAAGGAAGAATTAGTACCTTTGATTTACTGTCTTGGAGACTAATATTAAATATACCATGTGCTGCTAAAAGTATAGTTGGAAGCCTCCCGAGAAGTGAGATTGGCAAGTCTTAACCCAGATACTTTGATCTGTAGAGACTCACCCCTGAAGAAGGACATCATGCTTGGTAAAGTAAAGAAAGACCCTCACCTAGATAGACTGACACCGTGACTACCACAATGGGCTCCGTATATAGCAACAGTTGTGAGGGTGGCCCAGAACTGGAAAATATGTCATTCTGTTCTTCATCAGGTTTTTCTGAACTGGAATCAACTAGGTGGCATCAAAAACATCACTGTGGGTTAGAGGTAGCCACTAGTAATGCTACAAATATCACCACTACAACCATCCTTAAAAAGCAAACAACAGTTTCTTCAAGGAAGCATAATATCCTTGAAGGCTTCGAAATTCCAATTGGCAGAAAATAATGGCAGCAGGGGAAAACACTGGAAGGTTTGCAAGAATGAAAGGCAACAGAGGTGAATACGATCATATAAACAATCCTGCAAGAGTGATGATCTACAAATAGATCTTTGTATAGACACAGAGTGTATAGGTATGTCTGAACAAGTGTAGGAGGTAGAGTGGGACGTACTCATAAATACATGTAGATTTGACAAAGGATAATTGCATGTGTGTATTTATCTTTGCTACAAATACATTAGTATGGTGGCATATATAGGGACCAGCTTAGACTTTAAGACACATCAAACACCTTGAAGGAATGAGTCAATAGGTCTGGGAAATGAGGACACCAAGGTAAATTGACATAACACAGTTCCCAAAACTAATATCCTACTGGTTTTACCCTGTCTGAAAGGGGAGACCAGGGATGAAAATGGAGGGCCAGATATACACCATTAGTCTAGTTCACTAGTGGACTAGAGAACTATGCAAACATCAGTTCTCAAAAACCTGAAACCATGACATCTAGATGCTCCACAGATACCACTACCAACTCCTCTGAAAGGAATCGCATGAGAGGTTCTTAGATATAATGAGAAAAACTGGGGAACAAAATGCAAAATCATAAGTGAGACCAGGCTTACTGGTCAAATATTGACTGGCCCGTTATGCAAGACTGTGTCCCTTCGAAATTTTTCAGGTCTGTAACTAAACTCATCCGATGTTAGAACCATCAAGCATTTAAGATACGAAGAGAAGCATTTGTCTAAGGACAAACTTCAGAGAGTTCAGAAGGAAGAAGGAGAGGAAACAGGTAACATGGGAATAAATGGGAGTAATACTAATATTTTGGAAATATTGCAAATGGAGAACTGAAACAGAAAGTATATAAATTATTGATTGCAAAATAGATGATCTGTTCTGGAAACCTTTACTAATTCACAGTAAAGGGTGAAAATATTCTGTTTGGTGCTCTATACAAGTCCCAGATCTCAACCCTTAGTTTCCAAAGCAAAGAGAGTTTCTAGTGGTGGTTTATTTTCTTTACTACCCAGAGAAGGATTTAACTATCATGTGACTTCATCTTAATTTTTTCAAGTAGAGGAAACAAAACTCTCCTAAATGCATTATAGTAATTCAGATATGGAAGATGTACTTCCCTCCCCCACCAACTACATAATACAGCTTCAACTACATCCACCAAGTCCTTCCTCAGTGGGAAGGTTATTATTGGCTCTGGCAGGAAAGTGACCACATATAAATTTTTGGCTCTTTCCTTCAACACTAAGTTAACATCCCACCATGAATGTTTCCTAGGGAGTGTCACATGAGGCTTCTAGTGTTTCCAAGATGGAGGAGGGGTTTGATTGAAAACGAAAGGAGAGCAGGTCAAGCTTCACTTACCAAATGATTCCGCCCTTCCTTCTGGGTCAAGGTGAACTTGGTGCTCTCGTGTTAACATTCTATAAGTGATCTTTTGTGCTAGTTGGAAATGAAAAGCCTTGAGCAACTAATTTTTAAATACAGCATTTGGTGGGATATGGCTAGTGACATGTTGCAGCATGGCCCTGCAGACATGAATGTCTGGTTACCCCTCTATTAAAACTGTTTAGCAATCTAAATGACATTCATAGGAATGAGGGGACTTCGAAAGTTTGCAGGCAAATGCTATTATCTTTCTACTATATTTCTCCATAAACTTTTTGGAGCTTCTCATATAAGGGGGGGTTCAGATTGGGTATACAAAGCCCATCAATAAGTGAAGAGACATCCTCTTACAGAGGGGCTCTAGCGAGGAGATTAGCCAGTCTAGGTGCATTGTAGTAGCAATGAAATGTTCTCAAATCCTCCCTCCCACCGTCATTATCCCAATTCTGCCAGACAGTTTTGGCTGGACCAGAGGGTGCACAACAGAGTTGAAAGCGTGGAAATGTCGGATAGATAATCCCTTGAGACTAGTGGGGAGTAGTGACACTGGGAGGGTGGAGGGATGGTGGAGTAGAAGGGGGGAACAGATTTCTCAGATCTACATGTGACCTCCTCTCTGGGGTGTGAGTGAAGTGACACATTAGACACTGTAGGATATAAAGAGGTAATAACAATTTGTAAGTTATTGTAAGTTCATGGGGGAGGAGATGGGAGAAGGGAAAATAGGGGGAATTGGAATTAAAAAATAAAGAACTAGAGGAAAGAGGGGAAGAGGAGCTTATACTGGAGAGGTTCGAGTAGATAATGTAGATGAATGTGGCAACATGTGTACAAATATGCTTAATACGAGCAATGTATTAAATGTTGTAAGAGCCCCCAATAAAATCTATGTTGAAAAAAAGATATCTGGATTTGAACTGCCAAGCCTGTGGGCCACAGTCTCACACTCAACCACTTATGCCACCGGGGCTCAGCCCCAAAAGATATCTTTTTGAGACACGTATTTATAAGAGTCATTAGAGGATGGTAATAGGGCACATTTTCCAATAATATTCATTGACAACAGCAGAACCAAGCTGACCAGATTAGCACATGTCACAATGAAGTGAAGAGGCCATTAAAATAGTAAGCATATGGTAGTCCCTGGCCACCTTTCATAGGGCACCCTCAAGGCAAGAGATTTGAACCAAGGTCCAACTTCTACTACTTCTATTCCCTTGGGCTGGTAGTCATCTGCTGTTTCTCACACAGAGGAGTTTTAGCTTTAAGACTAATGGCAACAAGTGAGTTTGAGTTAATCCCACTTCACTTGGTGCAGTTTTCTCATCAACTTCTTCTGGTGTGGCCTATGAAGGATGCTGAGTGCCTCGAAAGAACAGTCTGAAGTCCCAGTAGTCTGCAGCAGGGAAACTGGGTCACCACAGGCTGCATGGAAACTGTGTCAAAAGTGTACAATTAGGAAACCAGTAGCAAGTATATTCTCCCCTTAGGTTCCACTAAGTATTGTAAAGTGGGTTTTTTTTTCCTAATGGGAGGTTATTATTGCCTGTTTTCTTGCCAACATAGATGTAATTGCCTTCTCAGAGACATACATGTCCCCCTCCCCACATCTTGACTCAGATTTCTAGTAAGGTTCCTTATCAGTGTAATGGAAGTGTCTGTTAGATGGGGGTGATATTAGTACAATTTTGTATGGCAGCTACTGAATAATCTTCTCTCTTTCCTTACTTCTGGAAAAAAATGACCCCAGCTGAGGTGAAGTTTTGAGCTGTGCATTCAGAGTGGGTGATATATATTTTATGGGCTTTAGGCTACCTTTCTACCTCATTGCTTAAGGGATTGAATTAGATAGAATTCATGCTCTTGAAACTGTGACCTTCTGAGTTTAATCTGTATAAGCCATTACTCATTATTGTGGTCCATAGCTGGACTGTGCTCATATAATTTCCTTCTCTCAGCAGTGCTTAAAATTCCATACCACTGACTAAACTAATGATCCTATCAAGGCATACTGGTTACACATTGGGCTGTTAACTACAAGATCAGCAGTTTGAAACTACCAACCAGCTCAGCAGGGTAAAGTTGAGACTTTCTATTCCTCAAGATGTGCAGTCTTGGAGAGTCACAGGAGCAGTTCTACCCTGCCCTCTGAGGCCACTGTGAATCAGCATCGAATTGATGACAGTGAAAGTGTCACCCTAGGGAGATACTAGATCATATCGCCTAACATAATGTGAGAATGATGTCACTAAGGTGAACCAAGGACAGATATAGAGCATAGATACATGAATAGATTTGGGGTTTGCCTTAATTCTAGCCCCGATCTAGAAATTATTAGTTCTTATGACATGTCCCTGATTGATACTCGCCCTGATAGAGAGATCACCAAAGATCTGGGTTCTATAAAAAAAGCATGATGAAGAAACTAGATGGTACTAGGCTAACAGTTGCCTAGCATCTGGATTTGAAAGGCTTATTTTCCAATAAGCAGCCATCAGCTAAGTTCTCATGAAAGAAGCACATCAATCTGTGTTATCCAAGGGGCGTAAATATAATCCAAATCTAAAGGATAAAGTGGTACCAGAGTTGAAAACCATGTAGACACATCGTTTGCAGAAGAATATGGTTGATCGTTGAAGTCAATACTCCATTTGCAGGTTCCATACCTAGATTAAGTTCTTGGTGAATCCCCTCTGACTATGTATCAGGGATGTGAATAGCCTTGCTATCGTGCACAAAGTATTGCAAAGTAGATTGTTATAGATGCACTTAGGTTAAAATTTAGCACCGTATCATTTGATCTAATTTTTAATATTTTCTGTCATTTTTTGGAATAATGTTATATGTTTTACTTTGCTATTGTGGCTAATTTTTAAAAATGTTATATGTATATGAAATCCTGGATAAGTAAATCTATAGAGAAAGTTGCTGAATTGATGTTTCCTTGGGGGGGTGGGAAGGGAGGCCTGGGGGAAATAAGGAGCTAATGTTAATGAGGACAAGAATGAAGAAAATGTGTTGAAACTGATTGTGGTGGTGATTGTATGATTATTTTTTATGAGAATGAAATGGATTGTATGATGTGTGAATCATATGCCAATAAAACTTGAGGGGAAAGAGAACAGTGACTATTCCATAACAGTGTTTTCTCATTCTAACTTGGAAGTCTAATGTGGAAAAAATAAAGGCTCAGAATATCATTTAGATTCATCCCCTGGCAGCAGTCATATAAGGTACGATTATCTTTAGTCTATAGATGAAATTACCAGGAGTTTTAAAATGTTATGTGACTTTTACATAAAACTATTCAAGCAGATCACTAGTGATAGTTGGAAGCAAAGAAGAGAAATATTTGCTTTCTATGCCATCTGAATGTCTTGTTTTTAAGAGAAAACAAAGGACTGTAGTCATAAATGGCCATAAAACATACTCCAAATAATTTCAGATACATACTCCAACTCCTTCAAGCATACACTGCAAATGAAGTGGCCAAAGAATAGAGAAGAAAAAAAACATTATAACTGGGTACTCAAATAAAACAAACTAAAGCCTGGATATTAAACAGCTAATTCCCTTGGAAGATGACTATTTTACCCATATTGTCAGGAATTCTTTGAAAGAAGAGGTCGAGGAGTAGAGTTGGGGGTTCATGAAAGGCAATTCTTTAATCCAGGCATTGTTGACTTCTTGCTTAGCAACTTGACTCCTTTCTTTATATTTAGCCTTTAGCTACTCTTTGGGAGGTGCATTTTCTTGGATAATGCTAAAAATATGTTATCTTATTTTTCTGTCGAGTAGACAAAAAGCATCCTTTGGAGTACTATAGGATTTGTCTCAGCATCCGTTGCTATGGAGTTGATTCTGGATGTCAGATGAGAAGTGTGCTTCATAGGGTACTGAACAGCTGATATTTAAAAGATCATGATGCTTTTTTGTGTTTTCTTACCCTGAGGCATTTCTGGACTGACTTGAATCACCAGCTTTCCAATTAGCAGCTAAGTGTGTTAGTCATTTCCACGGGTTGGTCAATTGACACTGTAAAAACATGCTTTCTAATACATAAAATGGGGATGATAATTACAGTAGCCATTCAGACTTCTGTTTCAGAAATTAAGACACTGTTGTCAGGTACTTGACTCTGACCCATGGGAACCCGATGCACAACAGAAGAAAATGCTGCGCAGTCTTGTGCCATCCTCACCATGGTTTTTATGTCTGAACTCATTGCTGCAACCCCTGGGTCAACCTATCTCCTGGAGGACTTCCTCTTCTTCACTGCTCTTCCACTTTATCAAACATGATGTTCTTCTCCAATGTGTCCAAAATGTAACATGTAAGACAAAGTCTGGCCATCCTTGCCTCTAAGAAGTAATATTGTCTTTTTTCTTCCATCACAAAAGGGTTTGTTCTTTTAGTAGACTATGGTACTTTCAATATTCCTTTCCAGAGCCACAATTCAATTCATCTTTGACCTTCCTTATTCATTGTCCAATGTTCATACACATCTAAGGCAATGGAGAATTCCTTGGTTTGGGTCAGGCACACTCAATCATCAAAGTAACATACTTGGTCTTCAATTCTCTAAAGAAGTCTTATGCAGCAGATTTACCTAATGTGATATGTCTTCTTGATATTTTGACTACTGCTTCTATGAGTTGGGATTGTGGATGCAAGCAAGACAAAATCTTTGATCACTTCAACCTTTTTGCCATTTATCGTAATGTTACCTATTGGTCCAGCTGTGAGGATTTGGGTCTTTTAAAAAAAAATCATTTTGTTGGGGGCTCATAAAACTCTTATCACAATCCAGACATTCATCCATTGTGTCAAGCATATTTGTACATTTGTTGCCACTATCATTCTCAAAACTTTTGCTTTAGACTTGAGCAACTGGTATCACCTCTTCATTTTTTAACCTCCTCCCTTCCCCTCTCTCACTCCCTCCTCACTGATAATATTTTTAAAATCATCTTATTTGGGGCTCATAGAACTCTTATCACAATCAATACATACATCTATTTAATGCAAACCACATTTGTACATTTGTTGCCATCATCATTCTCTAAACATTTCTTTTCTGCTTAAGCCCTTGGTATTATCTCCTCATATTTCCCCTCCCTCCTTTCTTCTTCTCCCTCATGAATCCTTGATAATTTATAAAGTGTTATTATTTTGTCATACCATACACTGTCCCATGTCTCCCTTCATCCTCTTCCCTGTTGTCAGTACCCCAGGGAGAAGATTATATATAGACCCTTGTAATTGGTTCCCACTTTCAACTCCACCTTCCCTCTACCCTCCTGGTATTACCACTGGTCCTGAAGGGTTCATCTGTCCTGAACTTCATTTGAGTCTTTTTTATATGGAGTTGCAATCCATAATAAAGTTTACAATCCTCAATCTTCATTGATAAGTGCTTCGATTCCTCCTTATTCTCAGATAGCAAGGTCATGTCAATTAAAAAATGTAAAAAGCAATTTTCTGATCTATAAAATGGGTATGAATTGATGAGAGCATTGTAGAACGACCTTGCAAGACATTGAACTACTTTACAAGATGTAAACACAAGAAGTTCCATTTTGGAAAATAAAATGAAAGTATAATATTTAGACCCAACTCAAATGTTGAACCATTGCCAGGAACCAGTAGATGGCCTGAAGAGCCACCACAGAAAGTCTAGGGGACCCCAATAAGACTTGGCTCGATGCCGCAGAATTTCAAGAATGATGTCAAGGAGTCAGATGAACTGCCTAAATAAGCTTGGGTGAAAAGTATGACTTTTCAGAGAGCTAGGAACCAGGGAGACATCAGGTCTTGCTCTCTCCAACTCAACCCTGGGCGAGTGCACTGATGAAGGCAATGCTTATGATGTTGAAATCATAATGCAGTTTGTTGCCCTTGTCACTGATATTTATTTTCCCCTGATATTTGTTTAAATGATATTATAGTTTGAGTTAGATGTTAGGATTGTTAGATTGTTTGATATGTGTTTGCTGTGAATAAACCCAGCATTCAAAAATGTCAGAGAGTGTTAAGTAATTATTGATCACACCGCTCATGACAATAATAATAGTAGCCATTCAGAGGGCTGTTTCAATAATTAAATAGGACAGTATCTGTAAATCAATCATCACATGTCTAGCACATGATTCTTTTGAATCATGCTAATTTTGAATGAATGCTAATTTGTAATTGCTGTTTTCATAGAAGTAGAAGCAAAAACAGGCACCCAACTATCTGTCTTTTTCTTTTTCCCTCTCCTGTGCTTTGACCTCAAAGCAGAGAAACTAAGATAAAAGTTTCCTTTCCTATGATCATTTTATTTTTCTCTCTAAGTTTTGAGATAACATAGCAACCAGCAAAATAAAAATTTAATTACCTACCCTTTTGATTGTGCAAACTTAAGACTAAATTAGGTGGTTTTATGTAATCACTGCTTCTAACTATTAATGTCTGTCATATATTCATAAGAAATTAAACTATCACTATAGATTTAATCTGGACATTATAGCAAAGTCAGCCAAGAATTCCAGTTATAGTGTTCACTTAATGAAACCACAAGATAATAGAGTAGCTAACTCAGAACAAACACTCTAGAGGAGGAGTAAACTTGGAGTGTCCGATTTCATCTTGACACTTTTAGGTACTGGGGCTGTGGCTAGCTTGTTGACATTTTCAGAGTACAGTAAGCACATCCCTCCCTCTGTGGTGTGAGTTGAACACATCTGATCCTGAAATGAAGAGAGTTGACAAATCAGCCAACCCTTAAGACATCGCCATTTCTATTATTGGGCAGAAGGAAGGAGCAGGCCAAGATTAGTTAAAGGCCTACCCACAGAGGAAAGGCAAATCTGCCAATTCTAAAATAGCATGATTGAACACAGGATCCCCCCAACTGGAGCTGCTTCAATGGAAAACAAGAGAGCTCAGAATTTCCTATAAAGGAAAGTTTTTCAAAACACCATATTTGTTTCTATCTGTTGGATTTCTTAGTTGGAAATAGCAAACAATGAATTTTATTATATAGAGAAATAGATCAATTGATAGACAGGCATGAACTTTTAAAAAGTTAATGAAACCTGTATGTGTGCTTATTTAAAAAACAATAAATACGTTCATAATTCAAAAGTGGAGAACCCTGACTCTAAGGATTGCCAAAACTGGATACCAGCTTTCAGATGATGTTTCCTGCTGGTGCTGCTACTCTGCTCCTTGGTCACTGGAAATACCACTCTGGAATACCTGATTGGCTGAGCTCTGTGCACACCACATCTGCCAGCGAAGGTTTCTCCATTCAAGGTGGGAGGCAGGCTCTGCCTTCCCCGAAGGTTAAGGCACGGCAATACTCCTTGTCCAGGAAGGGGCTGCAGTTACTGAGCAACCACAACCCAGGGAAGTAGCCACAGCAGTGCTTTTCAAAAGTAACCAGTGTCTTTTAGCAGGCATACAATTCTATGTGCAGAAGACTTTGAATCACTTGTGAAGACAGGTAAAGTGGTGCTCTACTAATCAGTAATAAATCTCATAGATTTCAATACAAATCTTTCCTTTTTTCTCCCAGATCCTTTTCCTTCAGAATGGTTCATTTCCGCTTCTCACTAAAAGGAAGTGAAGTAAGCACCATGTCTATGTGGCCCTTGTCCTTTTTGAATTTGCCACCAACATGGAATGTGATGAGTCCTACAAGTGTCTGAAAAGGGAGAGCAAAAACTTTATTGGTGAGGAGGGAAGCAGTAATAGGCTACTGTCATGGGAGCCCTTGTGGCCAGTATCACTGTGGAATGGTGGACAAATTCATCAGGAGAGATGCCTGTTGGGATTTGCCTGTCAAGTGGAGTATTGAGCAAAGAGGACAGTCTGTGAAGAGGACCACAGGCTGAAGAATAAATCATTAATGCCATGATACTGTTCTTGGATCGACCACACACAATGCCATGACATGTGCAAAGCTCTCCTTTCTATTTTCAATTTCATGATGTCTTAAAGGTCAACCAGGCAGCCATGGTGGTAAGCATCAGGAGATGCAAAGATGGTGACATTCGGTCCTGCCATCAGACACCCCGGTGGAAGAGATTGACATGTTCACAAAGAGTTGCAAACTAATAATTTTAAAATGCATTTCACTATGGGGAATTATGAATACTTCCTGTGTTTATTTGTTCATTTCTGCCCAAATCCTTAAAGCACAAAGGACTATGTCTCCGGGTGGAAAAAGCCCTGTTAGAATATAGAGTTTTCCACGGGGCTACTAAATCTAGATCAACAGTTAGAATCTGCTAGCCAATCCTAGAGAGGTGTGGCAGGCTGTTCCCATAATGATGGATAGCTTCAGAAACCCTAGGGAACAATTTTACCCCATTTTAGAGGATCACTATGAACTGGAATGAACTTGATGGCAGGAGCTTGGGGTTTGTCATACATTCTGCTCTGTCTGTAGCATCCTAACACACAGTAACTAGAAAATATCGAGAATTCAATAAACATTCAATAATGATTTCTAAGAGGAGAGTACAGCAAATGTTCAAGGCTGCTGAGGGAAAGAAGATGGGCCTTATAGTGGAGAAGACACCATTGTAGTCGATTGACTGCATTATTGGCCACAGCATTTCCTAACTCCCCGAACATGCCATTTGGTCATGGGTTGGGCGATGGGACTTGTTTGGACAATGAGAAGGCAGCAAATGTGATGCAAGCAGAAACGTGAAACGTACTGCGGGTTTCTGATTTCTCTCTTGGAAGCATGACACCACCAGAAAGACAAGTCCAGACTAGCTCAGGGAGCCTTTATGGAACAGAGATGAGTCACCTAGTCCAGAAAGCCTGGGTTGACTGGCCAACTGATTGCGAATTTAGGAGTTCAGTCCAAATCAGCAAAATGACCCAGAGGTAATAATAAATACTACATGGTTGCTCTTTGACGCCACCAAGCTTTGGGATGGTTTGTTATACAGCATCATGGCAATGGAATCCCCCGTGGTCTCACTTGGCAGCAACCTATGAAATAGCAATTTCCGATGCCATTTCAGATATAAGAAAATGGAGCCGCAGAAAGAAATAGGAAGAGAATAGAATTGGCGATGGCATCTTACACGTCCTTTGCAATTCAAATGAAGTACTTACTTCTTTAGACCATAGCTGTCTTTATTTTTAGAAACATGACTTGTTTATATATATTATGGGCACTTAGAAGTTAATTCCATGAAGGGAAGAGAGAGTGAACACAGAGAGGAGTGGCTAGAGAGAGGAAAAAGGGAGGGAGAGACATAGTTGACTCCCCAACCAAGGTTTACTCCAGTAATCCAGCCCCAAACGTAGCAGCCAACGAGTTGGTTCTGACTCATAGCGACCCCATGCACCACAGAATAAATCACGTCCCGATCCTGTGCCATCCGCCCATTGTTCTGATGTATGCTTAAGCCCATTGTTGTAGGCACTGTGTCAATCTGCCCCATTGAGGGTCTTCCTCTTTTTCACAGCCCCTCTATTTTTTTAAATCATTTTATCAAGGGCTCATGCAATATATCACAATCCACACGTACATCCATTGTGGCGAGCACTTTTGCACATTTGTTTTCCTTCTTGTTCTCAAAACACTTGCTTTCTACGAGAGCCCCTGGGATCCACTCCTCACTTTCCCCTCCCTCCCCACTCCCCCCTAACATGCAGCACTCTAAGTGATCTAACACAGGACATAAATTGACTTAAGAAATGGGTTAAGGGGTGTTTTTTCAAGGACAAAAAAGAAAGAGGTAAACAAGAAAGGGCAAGATAAAATATTTATTTCTGTGAGTCAAATTAAATTATCCTCTCTATTTTTAGCAGTGTCCTCTAGAAGTAGGTACAATTAACTCTAAGATTCAATGAGCAAGAAAGAACCAGTCACATGAGGGCCATGGAGAGGAACATGTGAGGTCAAAGAAGCAACAGCTGCAAAGGATCTACGTTTGGGAAGTTCAGGGACCCCAAGAGGGCCAAGTGTGTTTTATCTGAGGTAAGGCAAAAATTTGGGAGAAATGGTTTTAGGCTTTATTGTAAATGAGATGTAATACAGGATTCGAAAAGATACTTCTAGAGAATTGATGGTTAGAAGAATGGATTATAGGCAGGTGATTCGGGAGACAGAGAAACCACTTAAGAGGTTACTAGAATGATTTGAGCTAGAGATGATGGCAGCTGGGAGTGCAGGCAGTGAAACGGGGATGTCTCCAGGAAATAATATCAATCCGATGTGCCAGTGGACTACCATGGGCAGGAACCTTAGGTTTGGGGTTGAGCCACCAGGAGCTGGGTGGTGCCATTAACTGCAGTGAAGGTGTTCACAGGAAGAAATGCCTTAAATTTTTTCAGTTTTGTTTGCCAGAGTGAGAGACTAATAAGGAGAAGGAAATTAATAGAGAAGATTGGAGGATTAAAAATGCAGTTGTCCATGTGGGGAAGAAAATGATGAAACCCCTACATGCCTCTAGGGTTTCACTCATCTTTCAGTGCCTCTAGCCAGGTGCTTCTCAGTTAGTATTTAATGTGTATGAATGACCCAGGAAGATTTTTCTAAGGAATTTTTAAAAATGAAGTATAACCAAGCACTGCTGAGGAAAAGCAAGAGCAAATGGTAAAGTGTGCACGATGTGCTTTCCTGCCCTAGCCCAGGCATAGGACACAGGAGTGCAGCAGGACTCAGTGCTAAGGCCTTGGGGAACCAGTCCCAGGTCCACACACCCTCTCGCTGCCACAGTGAAGGAACGCTTTCAATCTGCTTTCTAATGCATTTCATACCACAGAGCACCACACGTGACCAAGGACTGATAGCAGTTCAGCGAGATAAGCAGGAAAGATGCCACCATTTCCAAGTTTCAGACGACCTATCTGAACCACACGACTAATAAATGGTGGACCTGGGACTTGGATCCGTATCATCCAGAGCCTGCATCAAGGTGGTTTATGATTGTCCCTCAGGCTTGGCTAAAAGGTGATGACCGGTCCTTCCACGGCACATTTACTCTTCCATTTCCTTAGGAATGCCCTCCTTTCCCTATGCATCAGCACCTTCCTTTCTTCACTTCCCTCCTCATCCAAGAAAGGATTCCATGACATTCCTTTCAATAATCCTGGAAAGTAGGCAAAATCCACGCTAATACTGTCTGTGGTCATGCAAATCCAGTAGGAGGGATAGATGGTGGGTTCCCTTTTTCCCACTGAGCCTTATTCTCCTTTCACTAACATGTCCATAACAAAATTCCCCATGTGATGCGTATCTTGGAGCACATGTCTAATGCTGTGACTGTATTGTTGTTCCTGCTGGTGTTAGATGCCATCCAGCTGGTTCCCACACACATAGACCCCATGCACAAGAGATCAAGACACTGCCCTCTCCTTTGGCATCCTCACACTTCTTCCCATGACTGAGCCCATCATTGTAGCCACTGTATCAATACACTGAATAGTAGGATGGCAGGAAATTACTCTTCCATCAGCTTCTTTCCCATCATCTCTGGATGGTCAACTAACTGTTCATGTATTCAGGTTCAACACACAGGCTCCTGAGTCCTTTTGGAAGAAAAGGGCAAATGGTCAGATTAAGGCAAACCCAGCCTCTACTGATGTGGTAGCCACATAATCTGATATCAATTTGAGACCTGAGAGGATGAAGAATAAAGGGCTAAAACCTGGTCTTTCAATCCAGCCATAGCCAATAAAGCCTCAGTGTGATCAAGATCTTGTCCTGAGGATTCTGGGAACTGCTAAATTTCCTCCTTGAAGAAGAAAAATTCATTCTCTCTCTCTCAAGACTGACTCCCTGGAAAGATACTCTACTGACAAGACACACAACACTATGTGGTTAGACCCCATGCCCTGGGAACTGGAGGAGCTACGTGGAGACCCCTGCCAGTGCTAGGTTTCTACTGCCACTGGATCTACAAGACTTTCTACTGGCTGTCCTGTCATTTCCTGCATGTGTCTCATGAGTCTGAAGAGGACTTTATAGATTGATATCAGATACATGAGCTAATACTGGACTTTTGGACTTGTTCTGGACTGGGATGTTTTCTCAATATTTAATTACTCTTGTATATAATCTTTTTCTTTTTCTTTTTTTATAAATAATTTTATTTATAAAATTATCACAACCATACAACTATCCATTGTGTTCAGCACATTTGTACATTTGTTGCTATATCATTTTCAAAACATTTTCTTACTACTTGAGCCCTTGGTATCAGCTTCTCATTTCCCCCTCTCTCCCCCCCTTCCTCAAGAACCCTCAACAATTATAAATTATCATTTTTTCATGTCTTACACTGTCTAATACCTCCCTTTACCCCCTTATTTTATTGTCCATCCTCCTGGGAGAGGGTTACATATAGGGAAATCATTGCTATTGGTTTCTCACCTTCTCCTTCTCCTCTTGGTATAGTTATTCTCAATATTTGTCCTGAGGAATTTATCTGTCTTGTATTCCCTGTGTTTCTAGTTCTTATCTGTACCCATGTTGTTGTACATGTTCTGGTTTAACCATAATTGTAAGGTAGACATTTAGGGTAATGATAATGGGTGTGGGGGAGAAGCATTAAAGAACTAGAGGAAAGCTGTAAGTTTCATCCGTGCGATACTGTACCCTGACTGATCCAACTTCTTCCCACAACCCTTTTGTAAAGGGACATCCAGTTGCCTACAGGTGGTCTTTGGATCTCCACTCCACACTCCCTCTCATTCACAATGATAAGAGTCTTTGCTCTGGGTTTCTGATGCCTGACACCTGACACTGTGGGTACTTCATGATCACACAGGTTGGTGTGCTTCTTCCATGTGGGCTTTGTTGTTTCTGAGCTAGATGGCTGCTTGTTTATCTTAACTCTTTCAGACTCCAGACACTGGGGTCTATGTCTTTTGATAGCCAAGCACCATCAGCTTTCTTCACCAAGTTGCTTATGCACCAATTTGTCTTCAGCGATTGTGTCAGGAAGGTGAACATCTCAGAATGCTGGAATTTTTAGAACAAAGTGTTCTTGTGTTGAAGGAACACTTGAGTAGAGGCCCAATGTCCACTTGCTTCCTTAATACTAAACCTGCAAATATATGTACATAGATCTATTTCCCATCCTCATATTTGAATATATTTACATATGCACATGCCTATATTTAGATATCTGCAAATACTTTTCCCTCCTAGTCCTTTCCTCTATTTCCTTTAACTTTTCTTTTGACCCAATATCATGTTTAGCCTTCATTCAGGATTCAGTAATTCCTCTGTTACATTGCCCTTGATCAAGCCCTATCAGACCTCCTATACCCTCCTTGCCATCACATTTTGGTTGTTTTTTGCTCCCTTGTCCCAAGGTTTGTTAACGCTCATTTCCTTTCTCCCCACCTCCCTTTCTCTTCTACCCCTGGAACTGTTGTCCTGGTAGTTGTCTCCTCTGACTTGTTTATCCCACCTATCTTATCTAGATAGTCATGCAGAAATAATAATATGCACAAACACCAGACTAAGCAAAACAAAGCAGCAAGAGAAAATAAAACAGTAATTCCAACAACAAAAACAGAGCCAACGACCAAGCAAAAAACAAAACAAAACCAAAGAGCCTATAAATAGTTCAAGGTCTATTTGTTAACCTTTATGAGCATTTTCCAGTAATGTCTGATGGGGCAACACGCCCTGGTCCCAGAGTCTATTTTTGGTGTTCCCTAGTGCGGTCATATCGGGCACAATTCCCACAGTGTGTCTCCAGTGTTGTCATTCATAGTGCTATGGATCAGTGAGGGACGTTGTGTTTTTTGGTGGGACCAGACCTATGATTCGCTCTGCATTGGCTACTCTGAGCAGAAATATCATCCTCAGGGCTTGGTGGGCCATGATGTATTCACTCTTTCCTTCTGCATTCATTAGCTCCAGTGTGTTCTCATCAGACATGTCCCTCTTCCTGAGCTGTAGCTTCAATATGGTCCTCTGAAATGAATTTTTCTGTGGGCGAGGACAGGATGGGGGGGGGGGGGGACTGTCCACATAGTTGGTAATGGGGGCTGCCTCTCAGTCCTTTCTATTTGTTCCCTGCTTCATGCCAGTGTGTTGTGTTTTCTCATCTTGGAGCACCAGGTTTAGTCTGGTCCCTCTTTCCCTGTGGAAATATAAACAACATCCTCCCCTTGGGTGGGGTAGTGCCCTGTTCTCCCAGTTACCTATTCCCTTCCCTCCTTTTTAGTTAGCTATCATATATATCCCTAGGCCTATATTGGTCCCTACCATTATTACCTGGACCTCACCCCAGGAATGTTTGTATACCATTTCTTTTTCCCTTTTGCATTTTTGAGCTTACCTCAATGGACTCATCATGTACTTGTCCTTTTTTGCATGACTTATTTCACATAGCATAATTTCTTCTAGTTATTCCAATGTGGCAATGTGTTTCATACATTTATCACAGCTTTTTAGGGATGCATAATACTCCATTGTATGTATGTACCAGACTATTTTTGTACCAGACTATTTTAATCCATTTGTCTTTTGATGGAAATTTGGGTTGTCCAACTCCTTGAGATTGTAAACAGTGCTTCAATGTTCATCTATTACTTCCTGATTTTTTTGAATTGGGCTGTCTTTAAGGTTGCTAGTGGTGTCCCATAGCTGTTTTAATTTGTTTGTTTTAATTTTTCTTATGAATAGGGATCTGGAAAATATTCGCACATATTATTGGCCAGTTGAAAGTCTGCCCTTGAGAAACATCTGTTCAGGTCCTTTGCCCACTTCCTCAGTGGACAATTGGGTTTTATCTTGTTGTAAGTTAGCAGAGTATTGTAGATTTTAATTATAAGGCCTTTGTTTGATGTTTCATTGCTAAAGATTTTGTCCCATTTGGTGATCTCTCTTCTTACTCTCTTGGTGAATTCTTTTGATGCACACAGGTGTTTTATTTTTAGGATATTCCACTTGTCAATCTGTGCCTCCTTTGTATATATGGCCTTCCCTATTTCTGATAGCTATGTATTCCCTGAGTGAAAATTCTCAGTTTTGTTTCAATTTCCTCATTGATAGTCCTAATAGTTTGAGGTTTTACCTCTAGGACTGTGATTCACCTTGAGATTATTCTTGTGCATGATGTGAAACCTCTTTCTTATACACATATGATTATCCAAGAATTTTTTTCTCTAGTCTACTCAGTCTGGCACAACTGAGTGACGGGCACTGCTCTGAGATTCTGTTCTACTTCCAGCTAGTTTCTGCACTGCCTCAAATCTTTCTACTTTCTTTGATGCCCAGATGACTTGAAGCAGAAGAAATGACTTCCTACTGAACAGAGACAACAGACACCATTAAAATAAAAATGACCTCAATGTTTGCCCAACAGTCCTCTTTTGACATACCACCTTCCCCCTTCCAATTATAGTAAAGAAGTGTAGTAAATCACTTCTCTTTTCCAAGGTCTCTTGTTCCACCTGTGATCTAGATTCTATCTTCTTCAGTCTTTAACCTTATAGATTTTTAACTTTCCCCCTCAAGAGGTCAATTCTATGAAAAAAAAATCCTTGTTAGACACCTCTACTCCATCTCTTGTTTCAACTAGTGTTGTCTTAATTTCTGCTACATCATAGCAAACTTCTCTTTGGAGTTTCTAATCTTTACCATTTTCTCAGCACTTTTTCTCGAGAGTGGCAATAAGCTTTCTGTCTTCCCCCATGTCCTGAAATCAGCTCTTCTCGTGGAAATTCTATGCACAGCAGAAAAAAAATTGCCTGACCCTACACTCCCTTCATAATTGTTAGTATGCTTTAGTCAATGTTTGTGACCACTGTGTATTTGGAGTGTCTCCCAATCTAGGGGGACTCATTTATCTTCTAGTACTATATTGAACCATATTCTAAGTATCAGATTTTGTTGGCTAATTTTCAGAAGTAGATTGCCAGGTCTTTCTTTCTAGTCTGTTTTAGTTTGAAAGAACCCCTGAAACGGTCCAATTTTAGTTGGCCCATCTGATATTACAAATATCTGTGACATCACTTCTAGCACAATGGAGACATGCAACCTTCATAGGATGACAAACTGGTGAAAGGGTGTTAGTCTCTTCTCAAATCTACATCAAAATCTGACCCTCTTAACTATGACCACCAATAATTTCTATGTCGTTATGCACACCATTCCATTTTCTCCTAGAATCCTTCTTGATTTCTATGGTGCCTTTCTCTCTAGATTTTCCTCCTAACTAGTGTCTTCTTTACACTCTACTTTGCAGGGACTTCCTCTGCCTTATTCATGCCTAATTATTAAATTTACTCTTCTCATTTGACACACTCCTCAGATGTTCTCCTCCAGTGATTTAAAGTGCAAGTTGTATGCTGGTAATTCCTGAATCTTAAACTACAGCCAAGATATTTTTACTGAGCTCCAGACCCATGAATCCAACTGCCTATTTGGCATTTCCATTGAACGCTTAATAGACCTCAAAATAAACGTGAAAATGCGATCTTGTTTTTTGTTTTTTTTTTAGGCATCACTGCCCTGGTGGTGGGAGCAGGAGGCCCAGCGTTTGCTCCTGTGAGCTGGAATTGAACCTCCATCCCAGTGGGCTGCAGTCCCGCTCACAACCACTACGCCACCAGGGCTCAGCGAAAATGCGATCTTGTGATCTTTCCCATCAACCCACTCTCCTCCAGTGATAACTCACCATCAAAAACAATCTTAGCGTTCAATTGTTATAAGAACTGTAATTGGGCTGAGCCCCAGTGCTGTAGTGGTTGTGTGCGGGACTGCGGCCCACAGGGTTGGCGGTTCAAATCCAGCAGCAGCTCTCCAGGAGCAAGGCTGGGCCTCCTACTCCCACCAGGGCAGTGATGCCCATAAAAAAAAAAGCAAACAAACAAAAATAACTATAATTCTTTTTTTTGTTTGTTTTGCCTGTAAGAACTGTCATTCTTGTTCAATGTCCATTCACTATTTTACTACTAAAAGCCCCTTTAATTCCTCCTGCATTGTAAAGAGAGGAGAATGAAGAAGAAAAAGAGGATTCAGGGGACACTGTGGAAATGGCTTCTTGTGATCTCTTCTGACTGCACAATAGGGAAGGCGAATTCTAATCATCAGCATCAGCTAACCCAGGCCAATTCCCATGGGGCAGAAATTAGACATGCCTCCACCTTTCGTAACCCATTTTCATGCCAACCCACTCTCCCCACAGCCCACTTCACTTCTCAGCTGGACTCAAGTAATCGTAATTCCCATACACTTCATAGACGATTCTCACCCTTCTATGGTTTATTAGGGAAGTTAACAGATTATAATGCAGGATCAGCAATGTTCAGAATACAGTTCTTTGATAAGGATGCTTCTCAGTGCCTTAAGCAGTCCTCACTCTGTCCCTCCACCCCTTGATCTGGCCTCTGGCCTGCTGAAGCGTGTTACAAAACTCTTTTAGCACTGCTGACACAGTCTACTCCACCACATACCTCAGCTCAAAGATGCTTTACATCCGTGAGTCTGCAACCCCAACTTCAATTGGGAGCCAAAGGCATTCAAATCTATTTCATCCTTGGACGAGGAAGCTCACAATTCTAGCTTGTGCTCTGGAATATATATATTCCTTTTATTGGGAGCACTTACAGCTCTTATAGCAAGCCATACATCAGTTTTATCAAGCACATCTTTACCTACGATACCACCATCATCTTCGAAACCCTTTCTTTATACTTGTGTGCTCTGGTTCTTGGTTCTGCTCATGCGGTTTCTCTGCCACTTCCCTGGTGTCACAGATTTCTGTCCCTGGGTTGCTGTTTTTCGGTGCGGTCAAGTCGGTTAAGACTCACAGCAACCCTGTGTACAAGAAATGAAAAGCTGCCTGGTCCTGTGCCATCCTCACAACTGTTTTGCTGCTTGAGCTATCGGTACTGCCACTGTGTCTGCCCTTGTATTACCAGGGTTCGTTGTGCAGAGTTTTGGAGTTCAAAGAATGTTCTTCACTCCTGGATCTCCTCTTTTGATCTGCCCACCCTGTGTCTGAAATGCATTACTTTATACCCAGCAGAATGACAAGATGGACCAATTCCTATGTCAGAGTTCCAAGGTTTTACAATTGCAATTAAATCTGTTAATAATCAATGACAGCTGAATCATATAATACCTTCCATTGCTTCCCTGACTTTCTCTTACCCATTCCCAGAAGGGAAAATGTTATCTGGTCAAAGTTCAAAAAACTATGGCAAGCAGAGCCTTATTAATTCACAGTATCACACCCACTCTTGGTATTTACTCCAGACAAGACTGACACAATCTTTTAGATCTAGGGGTGTACATAGTAACAGGTGTTGAAAATGATGCTCAGTTCTAGCAACTTTTCAGAAAATATTGAAAAGTTCTTTTACGCTGGAACTACTAGAGTGCGATGCTAAGATCAGGGGTTTGCCTGCAGCTATCTTGAGGAGACATCTTTCCAGAGAAGATATAGTTAACTTAACAGATACATATTTAGAAAGAGATCTATTCTGAAAGGCAGCATCTGAACACCTACACCCAGCCATGCCCGAAGCATCTGATCTATCTATGTGACTTATTCTCTACATGAATCAATAAACTTCTTTTGGGACTTACAGCCATTTAGATCAGTTGATAATAACTTGTATGGTAACAATCCAAACCGACATATCTCTTTTGGCCAGTCTCCTTTTATCCTTCTCTACCCAATCAGTCTCCTAATCATGTTTTTATTTCATTTCCTAAGCTTCTAAATACCTGTGAAATTGCTCCTCTTTAATCCCTTCCAACCTACAACCCTAAGCTAAGCAATCAGCATCTCCCAGGTGGACAAGCACAATTGCATCCTTATTGGGTCCCCCATATCCACATCTCTTATTCAGTCTACTCTGTAAAAAGTAACCAGCACGATTTTAGTAAAACATAAATTTTATCATGTGTCTGCAAATTAACACTCTTCCCAAATGATCACGTCTGACATTATTCACTTGACTTATGGAATCTGAATGACTTGACTCTTTGCCTAAATTTCTAGCTTTATTCATTCTATCCACCCCCCGCCCCTTCCCCCCATCCTTTTTGTAGCAGTCATGCTGGAAACCAGTCCTCAACGTCAGCCCTTTTGCAGATGCTAGTCTCTGTCTGAGCCGTCTATCTTAACCCCAATTTGAATTCCATGACCTGGGGAAACCTTTCCTCAAGTACTTGAATCCTTTCTCACATAAACACTAAAACCACCTGTGTCGGGCAGGGTTCTCTTAGAGAAATAAAACCAGGACACTAGTAAGTCTCTATATATATTTATATAGAGAGAAAGGTATATAAGATAAGAAATAAACAGTGAACTATCTATAAAGCAGTACACATTGCTCAGTGCAACTCATTTTCGTGAGATAGCTAGAAGACTGGCAGTCCTTCAAGTCTTGAGGGCCGCTGAGTAGTCCTCTGTAGAGCAATTCAGGCTATCTGGTCACAGGCAGCAAACAGCAGAGCAGGTCACCAACAGTCAGCCAGATGACAGAGTCCAACAGTCCCCAGCTCAAGAGATGTGTATCCCAGGAGTGTGGCCAAGTAGGGCTTAAAGGAACCTCAACTCACAGCTCCACAGGCCACGATTAGGTGTTGCACGGGTAGTGTTGCTTGAAGGTTGAGGGACAGGATGAACAAGGCAGTTGTCTGGTCAGAAGATACTGAAAACAAGAGAGCAAGGGCGGAGCGGAGCTTGCCGAGCCTTGTCTATTTCCACCCTTCAATGGATTGTGTGTGTTCATTGGCCATGTCGTCACAATAGACCTACCTATCTCATCTTTGGCCATGTTGGCACCACAAGCTTACCTATAACATCACCTCCCATTCTATTCTGTCCTTTTAGCATTTGTTCTTATCTCCACCTAATTAGGCATTGAATGTTATTCACTGAGGTCTAATTTCATACCCATCTCCCTCACAAACTTTATATTCCATGTTATACCTGGTCTACTTTGTCTATAACTTAGTACCAGCACTCCGGGCGCAGCCAACTGAAGGGTTGGTGGTGCAAACCTGCCAGTCATTCTGTGAGAGGAAGATAAAGCTCTCGGATCCCATAATGACTTACAGTTTTGGAATGCCTACGCAGCAGTTCTACCGGGTCCTGGAGCCAGAATAACCGCACTGGCCATGGGTATTGCTTATCACAGGGCCTTACTGAAGTTTTGATTGATTTCCCTTTGTGCTGGCCTGAAGGGATTAGGGGAGGGAGAGACCTAGCGAGAAGCAGAAATGTTTTCCAAGCTTTTGAACAGGTTTACAAATTTCATTTTAGACCAAAAGTTTTATATTTAAGCAATTGACCATCTGTTATACCATTAAGGCAGTATCTCTTCTAGATGAAGATAAAACAGACAGGAAATTTTTTAAAGAACTAATTTATGTAAAGAATAAAACGAGAAAGGGGGGAGACATGAAACACACACACACACAAAACTTCAACCTGCCCTCTTCATTCCAAAAGTTTCATGAGAAAAATCATAAAAGGAAGGATGAAACCTTCCATGCTAAATTAAAGTACTTGAAGGAACATGATAACTAGATGCAGCGCATGGCCTGTGTTTGAGCTTGGTTTGTATAAGCCAACTGTAAAGGACATTTTGTGAATAAACAGGGTAGAAATTTGAATACAGACTGTATCTTAGATATGATGAAAAGTTATTGGCAAAGAAAGATGGAGACCATTAACTATAAAAAGCAGATTACAAACAGCATGCACAACATGATTTCATTTGGGTAAAAAATACATATATGTATATTTATATATGCATTAAGAAGGATATACACACAGGAGTTAACAGTGGTAAATTATAGGTAGTAGGAATAGCATGTCATTATTTTCTTATTTTTTCTTACCTAAGTTTATACCTTTCTCCCATGCACAAATATTGGTGTAATTATAAAAGTTAAAATATGAGTTAATTTTTTTAAATGAAAAACAGACTTCAATTGCCTCAGCTCTTACCTGAAGCCATCAGACACTTGTTTACATGTCTTTTGTCTTAGAAATGCACCCAACTTTTTTCAGTCCTCAAACTGAAAGTGAATCAGTCAGATATTGTATGAGCACATTTTCCATGAGCAGTGTAACCCAACCCTTTCAAGGAGACCAACTCTTAGAAAGGGTTGCACTCATGATTACCATTTCTGAATCAAATGGAAAAGTCCAGAGTCCATCCACCCGTAAGGGTACCAAGGACACGGAACATCTACAACACGCAGAGTTCTCATGCTCACTGAGAATTTAGAAGAAAAGTCACTTTTGAGCACTTTTCGAATTGCATATCAAGGCACTTGCCTTTGACTCAGAAAAGTTCTTTGCTATAGTAGTCCTCTAATTAACTGGAAAATGAACTGTAGGAGAAATCCAAATTCTTTCATTGTACCTCAACCAATGAATAATTAAACATCATGTTGGACACTAAACCAAAAATTACACCCCCCACTCCTATCCTACATTATCACCGAGTGGACTCCATTGCATGGCCGTTACCCATGTGCCAGAATTCAGTAGTGCTACATAGGGTTTTCACAAACTAACAATTAAGAAGTAGATCACCAAGCCTTTCTTTTGTGGTGCTTCTGGATAGACTCAAACCAACAGCCTTTTAGTTAGCAGCTGAACTTGTTAATTCTATCACTCAAGAACTCCCATGTTACAACATTAAATGAACTCAAAGACTTGTGCTAAAAGTCCCATATGGGACAAAAATTACCTGTAGAGGGCCCTAGTAAGTTAATAACATCTTTGACTCGGGAGCAGGAAGAGGCTTTAGGATGCTATATTCAACCTCCTTTTTTTTTAATTTTTAAAATCATTTTATTGGGGTTTCATACAAGTCTTATCACAATCCATCCGTCCATCCATTGTGTCAGGCACATTTGTATATTTGTTGCCATCATCATTTTCAAAACATTTGCTTTCCACTTGAGCCCTTGGTGTCTGCTCCTATTTTGGATTTGATGCACCTTCTAATGATTTTGTTAAGGAAATATTCAGTCATTTTTACTTTAGGCTCAGTAGACCTTCTGGTGGTGTTAATGGAATCAGTAATTTGGGGGTTAACTTTCTTCTGATCTTGTGAGATGGGACTGAAGGACAAGATTACATATGCACCATGAGCCAGTGCTTCTGAAAATAGTTGATGGGGTAGTAGAATGCTTTCCTCTACCCAAAGACGTTGAAGTTGAGAAGCAGACTAATTTTTAAAGGAGAGTTGCTGGGAGTCACGTATGTAGCTTCCATTTATTTGAAGATTTGTTTATGAACTTATGTTCCTTCTCTACTCGTGGTTCTGCCCATGAGGTTACACAGAGCAATGCAGCCACTTTTCCCTGTCCAACTCAGTCTGCATTCTAAACTTTGCTCAAACCAGCCTGGGGTGATCACTTGTATATACTTGTATGTATTCTAAGAAAAAGCTGTTCTGGGTTTTTAAAAAGTTGATTGTGACACAATGATGCTTAGGAACAAATTTAGTTCAGGAACAAGAGAAAAACTCACACTTTGGGTTTTAGGAAAAACACTCCCTCTCTGTTATGCTTATATAAGCCTTAAGAGGGTAATGTATTTTTATTGTGTATATTTTAATTATATAATTCATATTTTTGTAATTTTACTACAAGTAAAAATAAATTCAAAATAATCTTGTGTGTGTGGCAGTCATGTGCTTATGTTAATTTCATGATTGAGATGTCATAGTGCAGTCTAGCCTGTTAATCTGGAGCTAGCCATTGAGTAGCCATTGAGACCCATGTGGGCCTCATTGTTTCTCCTGAGACTTCTGGGAAATCTTGTGATATTTCCCTCGTGAAGATGAGAAGCTATCTTCCAAGAAGTTGGGAGTTAGTCTCAGAGACAACAAACTATGGACAAGACAAGATGGCAGCATCCAAGGAGCTGAAGTTGCTGGAGGAGAAACTTCTTGGCCTTACCCTGATGGAACCAGACCTCTGAAGCTGGAGAAGCCACATGGAGATCCCTGCCAGTGCTGCGTTGTCTCTACCACCACTGGATGCTGTTGATAGACCCTGAGTCCTGGAAGCAAGGAGCCATAGGGAGACCCCTGCCAGTGCCAGGATTCTGCCACTGACCCATGATTTCATGACTTGGGAGGAGACATTATAGACTGGTATTGAGTATATGGGCTAATATCGGACTTATGACTTTGAACTGGACTGGGTTGGGATGCTTTCTTAATGACCTATTCCTCTTGTATATAAACCGTACCCTTATATCCATATGTGTGTCTATGAATTTGTTTCTCAAGTCTACCCAGACTAACACAGTGTCACACCGTGAAAAGGCACACTCTCCCAGAAAACCTGTTAAGACACTTTCTCAGGTATTTAATTGCAATGCCACTCCTTATCCACAGTGTTATTCAGGGAAATCCCCTTGGGCTATTACCATTTTGGTGATAACCCTTACTGTCAAGATATTTCTTTGTCAAATTTACATGGTTTAAAAATGGCAACAGAGGATAGGACTGTATATGGGTTTTATTTTTCTCCCAAATCCATCAATAGCAATCAAGTGTCAAGGAAAGGATTGGGCCCACTTCATATATTAAGTGGAGGTGGAGTTGGGGGACAAGCAACTGGGCTTATGGGGTGGATCCTGGAGATGATTTGACAACTATTTTAGTCATCCTTTTGGTTGGGTTAGATCTGAAACTTTGCAAATTTGTCTATTCTGTATCAAGCTCCCAGAAAATTGTTCATCTGGTCTAATACTGTACCTGACCTGGGCTCTGTAAAGCTATGTCTATGATGTGGTCATCATACTATCTTTGGACTTGCCTGCCTGTTGTTGTTTGAGAAATAATTATGTGGGAGGCAGCATTCTATAAGAGATAAATTGATGACTTTGGAGTCTAGGAGACATTGGCTCAAACCTTGTCACCACACATGCATCAACCTTGTGTCCTCAGCAGATTCTGTACCCTCTTTGTAGCAGATTTCTAACAGTATTTTCTCATAGAACATAAGGAAATAAGAAAACATTTGTGTCATGCTTAAAGCTTCTCTCAAGTCAGTAGACTATGGCCTGTTTTCAGAATGAGAGGAGAGCACAATGCAGACTTCTAATGTATGATAGATTTCATGACATAACTGAGAGTTCATCAGTTCCAACTCATTGTTGGCTTGTTGAGAGCATGAAGACACACAGCTCCTTGAGTGGGTTCAAAACCAAAAAAAAACAAAACAAAAAAAAACTCACTTTGAGTGCGTCAATACTGACTCTACAAGGCAGGGTAGAACTTCCCCAGTAAGTTTCTGAAACTCTAAGTCTTTACAGAAATAGAGAGCCCCATCTTTTTCCCAAGGAGCTGCTGGTGGATTTCAAGCTTCTGACTTTGCTAGCACAGTCCAATGCATAATCACTACCAGAGTTCCGGGGTCATAGCTATTAATAAGCAAGGTACTGCCTTTGAGACTTCCATTGGAAACAGATTAGATGAGTATTCTAGTAGATAAACTTTAGAAAAATTGTTTTCAACATACCCTCAATTAGTGTCCCTAGCAGGGACAGACTAGCCCATTGCCAACATCATGTCACATGTTTTAGTCATGCTTGAAGAGCACACAGAGATAGGATATGAGTAAGTGAACCAATTAGTTAGTCACCTATGACTCCATAATTGCTGGGAGGCAGAGAGAGCACTTCAACTTCCTTGTGAACCCAGTGTCTCCTCAGAACTTCAGGGGAGGAGAATGAAGGAGGTCACCAATGGTGGGATGGCTTAACCATGAGGAGGGTTTTCCTGAACAGGTGTGAACCAACATCCACTGAGAAGAATACCATTCAGGGCATGGATTATTTCCTTTAAACTCCATGACAATCTGACATGGGTGATATGTTTAGCATTGACCTCAGTAAATGGTAGATGGGTGAAGTTTGGAGAAAGCATGATGTTTGCCCAGGTGACACAGTTAGCTGCTGGTATGGTGAAGGCAGGACTGAAATCTGGACAGACACTAGACTCATCACTGTTATGACGTGCTAGCTTGCTGGTCTCCTGTGCAGCTTATTGATGTAAACCTTCTCCCTTCTTTCCTTCCTGCGCATCCTTCCCAAGTGCACCATTGCTGTTCGATGCTACGCATTGGAGTCTGGCTCAGGGTGGGTCCATGAACGACAGAGCAGAGGGTTATCTAGTATATTTTTGCATTCTCTCTTTCTCTCTTTAATCATTTTATTGGGTGCGCATACAATTCTTATCACAGTCAATATATATACACATCATATGCAAAGCACATTTATACATTTGTTGTCATCATCATTCTCAAAATAGTTTCTTTCTACTTAAGCCCTTGATATTAACTCCTCATATTTCCCCTTCCTCCCCACTCCCCCCTCCCTCATAAATCCTTGATAATTCACAAGAATCATTCTCTCCCTCTCCACTTCACCCCCTCTTCCACCCTGGCCACCTGCAAGCAAACAAACAAAACAATAAAAACAACTAGCTGGCATGAAGTGATCATTTTTAGTATAGTGTAGAGAGTCATCATTTGAACTTCTAATTAGCAATCTTTCTATCAGGGCTGGGAATCCTTGGTGATGCAGATTGTTGAGGTGTGTGGCTGCTAACTAAAAGTTGGGGTGTTTGAGTCCACGCAGAAGAGCCTCAGAAGAAAGGGCTGGTGATCAATACTGAGAGAATGAAAACCCACAGCTCGACTCTGACACACATGGAGTTGCCATGAGTCACAATCAACCAAATGGCAACAGGCTTTATACGAGTGCTAAAGAAGAGTTCCCCAAACTCTGAAACATTGTTGGTGCATTCTTATTCTGTTGTCATTGCATGTCTAGTGTCCATGAGGAATTTTTTTCTGAGAGTTCATGCTATAGTCTTTGACCTGTCTTTCTTTTCATGAAGCCTTTCATCACCTAAGAAAACTTGATCTCATATTTCATTTATCCTTAACACTTACATGACATATTTTGTATGAGCTGTTTGGAAGTGATGGGCAGGGAGCATTTGTTTCAATAGACATCCTTAGTTATTCTAATATCTTGCAGGACTCCCGAAGCTGCAAAGAGAACTTTACTGCCTAGAAAGTATGTTCTCATCTCAACCAAAGAATAGTCATTCACTTTTTCTCAAAAATAATGGACTATGAAAAACTCCCTCTTGAAATTAACACTCTTCATTTCCACTTTTCTCATAGGTATTTAAACTGATAACCAAGTTTTCTGGAGAATTTACGTTTGGGGGTATAAGATCAGTTTCAGACCTGAAAGCATATTTATTTTTTAAATGTGGTAGGTAGGAGATGAGAATCAAAAAGGGGGGTGTGTATTTAAAAAGATGAATATTACTTATGTTATGAAATATTTTGTGATGCTTTTCTGAAGGCCAGTAACTGGCTTTGAATCTCGGGGGCTTAATGAAGTTAAACCCCAGCTTCACTGTGAGCACGGAAGCCAGGCTTATGTTCTTGGAACTCAGCCCAGGATGATCTCAGGCAATGCGGCCACCGTATCGATCACCTCGCTGAGCATTTGTATTCAGTAGCGAGGTTTCTGTCACCAGTAGCTTCACAGAACTTGCCTTGAAAACTCGAGCATGGCCTAGAAATATGGCCTATCTTAACACTGGCCTCTGCGAACACTCTGGAGGTTTTCCTTTTAAAAACTAAAAAACTTCTTATAATGGTTGCTGTCTTAGAGGTTCTTTTTGGTGACTGTCAGAGCAGCACTCCCTGACATGACTTCACAATGATCCATTCCTGTAGATGTGTGTGCACACACATGTGAGTGCTCACAGGCGAATGTATTTACAGATGCCTAGCGTCGAATCGTGACTGAGCATCTTTAGGAATTTCCTTGGAGAATCAAAGCCTACTCCAGTGGCAACACTTCCCAGAAGATCAGAAATCTGGTGTCAAACTAAGTTCATTCCCCTGCTTGTTGCCTCATCTGGCCAGGCAGCTTAAAATAAATCAGCTATTAAAAGTAAACCAATGACCAAACTTACCTGCCAACTCTTAGTTTTGGGAAATGTACTGGAAGCCTTCCCCAGTGGTAACTTGACCATGCTCTCTCTCTAATGACACCCTTTGGACTGCTGGTAAACGTCTCTTGGTAGAGGCTCTAGGAAGAAGATTGTTAGCTAGGTTAACAACAATTCTGGGGGGGGGAGGGGTTAGTGAAGCTTGGGTGAACGTTTACAGAGCCAGTCCATTTTCTATTCAACTATTTAGACTCATTTTGTTGATTGACATTGGTTGCAATCTTGTCAATGGAATAGCCCCACTTTCTCCTTGAACTTCTTCTCCTGGTCCATTTGGGCTTCTGCCCCATTCTGCCTTTAGAGCTTTGTTTGGGAGCAAATGCTGCCCTCTTGATCCCAAGCAGTTGATTGTATTGAAGAATACATTTCTCTCTGATGCTATTATTCACCTACCTGGCTTGTTCATTGTTTAGGCAAAAGCGGATTCCTGGGCTTGGGTTTAGTTTTAGGTTTTAAGAATATCTAAAGAGTATAGGATGAGGTGGTCTACTAGTCTCTAAGAGAACATAAGTCTGGTCTTTGTATGATTTGGGATTTTGCTTTGTATGTTTTCCTCCCTTTTTATTCAGAACCTGCTATTGTGGTCCCAATCATAGTTGGCAGTGGTAGCAGCCAGGCACCATTTAATTCTTCGGGTAGCACAGTGGTGGAAGCTGTGGTCCCTTTGTGCTTTGGACTAACCTTTTGAGTTTGCCTTTGATCTTATTTGCTCCAGGTGGGGAGAATTCAATAGTTGCATCTTTGATGGCCATTTCCCCACCTTTAGGACACCAGTTAGTACTTACCACCGTAGAATGTAGAACACTCTCTTTGGAGACTATGTTATGACAAGTAACCTAGATGTTCTCTCAGATCATGGTCCTCAGACCAAAAGCCCAGTGACTTGTTCTCTGAAGTTTCTTGATTTGGGCTACAATGTTTTCAGAAATTAGTTGTGCACTTTGATGCCTGGTATACTGGGTTCAACTTTCAACCCAATCACTTGATTTTGTGGTCTTGAAAAATCCACTAACCTATTTTTTTAGGCTGCCTTATAATCCTTATTTGGGAAATTGGGAGAATAACAATGAAATATGAAAGATTGCTGGTAAGGATTAAAAATGAGGTAAGTGTATATGCAAGAGCTTAATGATTTTGCTGGCCTCCTTCAAGTCATTTAAAAATTGTTTGGGTCACAGAATGAAGCCTCTATAAGCAATGACACTGCTCTTCACAACATCAAAAGATTCCACCTCTTTCACTTAATGTTTTTTTTAATCTTATTTTACTGCTGCCCTTATTCCAGGAAAAATGATCACACAACTTTTATATGGTCAACAAAGACATTTACTATTTCCTATGAAAACCAAATCAAAAGAAAAAAACGTATCATGTTTGTTTTGGGTCAGTTTCTAAAGAAGTCCTGATTAATCGTATGTTTTCTTGGTTCCCCTCTAGCTTGAGTCTGATGGGCATAAGCTGTATAAGTTATATATACCTTATTATAGTCAGTCTGACCCATAACCTGAGACAACCTGTCTTAGTCTGGTCTGGCAGCATTGAGTAATAGGCAGACCAAAATCTTTATGGCCAGGCCTTGGCAGAATGGATGGAAGGCGATGCCAATGCTGTTGCCAAATGGATGGCACAGATTTTGCATTTTTGCTCTTGTAGATGGCAGTCATGTGATATCTGAGGTGCCTGATTGTGCAACAAATGCCAGAGGCACTTGGTCAGAGCAAAGGCCCAAGAAGGGGATAGCTCTTCCTGCAGGCACAGCCCTGGAATGGGAGCAGACTGGAGTCCAACCCGAATAATCAGACATGGCAAGCTAACCCAACGTATGGCCAGGTAGATAAAATCAAGAACAAAGGCTGTTAAGCTGTCCAAGAGTGGCAATATGTATGAATCAAGAGGGGGGACTCAGGCGAAAGCTGATTTCAGAAACGAGTTATGACATTCATGCTGGGCTCAAAATGAGGTAGGTTGAGGTGGTGGCAGTTAAGCCAATAAGAATATGACTGAAGATAATACTCAGGGGCATTTTAGAAACTTCTCAGGGGTATGCCAGACCAATAGTGGCTTCTATTTGCCTAAGCATGATATTCTATCTGTGTTCTTCAAGACTCAGTGTATGGCAAGGTAGGACAATTAAATGAGGGTTCTGGTTCCTAGAGTGTGACTAATTTGAGGGACCAGGACCATTGAATCTAGCCAGGAAGTGCTGTCTTCTGAATCAATGCATTTGAGTTACAGTGCTAGTGAATAATATTGATATTAACCTGAACTGCCAAAAGGACAACCAAATTTGTCTCAGAAGTACAGCCAGAATGGTGCTTGGAAGCGTCCTTTACGTATGTCATTAGGAGAGACCTGTCCTTAGACAATGACGTCGTGCTTGATAAAAATAGAAAGGCCACTGAGAAGAGGAAGATCCTACATGAGAAAGATTGACACAGTGACTAGAACAATGGGCTTAAATATAGCAGCAATTGCGAAGATGATATAGAACCAGACAATATTTTACCCTGTTGTACAGAGAGTCACTATCAGTCATACCCCACTCAACCACACCTACCAACAACAAAAGCTTGCATTTACATATCTTATATGTGTTTTTATGGTGATACTTCAGGGCGTACATCATTGGACCAGACATACTATCTAGGAAACATATCTTCAGCATAGTATACTTACCCAATTGACAAGCACTTGAAGCCACAATATTCCAGGAGGTATTAAAAACATCTGTTAACAAGAAGTAGGCATAACCATCAGACATGACACCCACATAAGCACAGCCTTTTGATATCCCTTCATCATTGGATCCGTCCTAGACCTGAAGCTTCTCTTGACTCACCACATCCCCAACATGGTTTGTTCCAAGTGGGGAGAGGCCCATGATTGCAGACCCACAGGGTCTGACCTACAGTGAGGTGGAAGAAAGGGAGGCATGATGAGGAGAGACACCCATGAGATCCCTGGCCCATTGTCAATGGGGTGTATATCTCTTGGGTTGTCCTATGCTTTCCAGAATTCTACAAGTCTCCTAAGTTCTTCAAGTATCTCTGGAAAGACCCCTCCTGGTGCAAGCACATGCTGAGATCGACCCCCGATATAGAGATACTAGTTTGGAAGTTTCTATGACTTCATTGGTTGGTGACATCTGTGTACAAATAAAATAAGGTTATGCAGTTACAGGAATCGGGACTCAGGTGCCCTGGAAAAGTGTCACTGTTTTCCTGAGAAAGCAACCTTCTGTCCTGACAATAAGGCAAATACCACAGACCTTCAGGACTAGACAGCCTGCCCCAGAGACTGAGCTCTGGTTCCCTAAAGGGTACCAGGCCAGGTGGGGTTTTCCTGAAGTGATGCTCATGAGACTCTCAGAAGACTCTTATACACAGGAAGTATATACATTAAAAGTCTATCCACCAGCAAGAGCAGCACGGCATAGTACCTGCATTGTCAAATCAGCTTAGGCCCCAAGTAAAACAAAATTTAGCCACTGTCCTTCTGAAAAACAGATACAAACAGCCAATCAACCCCAGCCCCCCATCTAAAACCACAACAAAAAATGAAGACTGAAACTGAATGAAAAATAGTCTCTCTACACTTCACAGATAAATAGACATGGCACAATTATCAGCAGACATGTCTGTGTACACATCAAAGCAAGATATAGGTGCTCAGAGCTTGGAATGAATACTGGCCTATCTCCTGGATCTGAGGTAACAAGCCGTGGAGAGTGAGGGGAAAGTGCCACGTCTCTCTGGCCCATGTGAAAATGATCTCATCTATCTGGAGTCTCTCCACGCAGAAAGCTTGTCTTAGATTGAATTACCCAGGTGATTGCTTTGTTCCTTTAGCACACTTTCCATGTATCAAAATATCTTAAATGAACACTAAGCATCCTGCCATTTCTTTACTGAGCTTGAGATAGGGACAACGTTCTGCAGATCTGTCAATTGACTTGTACCACCTAGCATTTGCTATTTTTTTTTAAAGATACCATGTGTGCATTTTAAAACTCACAGTCTTCTTTTGTGCTGCCTGAGCTCCCTGTAAGAATAGGTTGACCTCCAGCCACTCCTCACCCCACCCCCAGTAGGAGCTTGAATAATGACTGAGTGACAAAGTGTCCCATTCAGTTATTATTCAACTATATTAAATTGCTAAAGTTGGTAATTGGAGCATATCTTATTACAAAGGCAAAAGTTCAACATTTTTCCCCAGGCACAATAGACTTGCATATTTGAAAACTTTGGTCTGGTAAGGAGTAAGAGCATGGAGTGTGCAGCAAATTAAACAGGGAAAGATATAGTAACCAAACTTGGGCAAAATTGCCAAGGATTACCTTGAAGAGTCTTTACTAATTTCCCCATCTTCTATATCGGGGTGGGGAGGCAGGGAGAGAGAAAGCAGAAGGGTACCTTGAGAATACATCAGCACTCCCCAACTGATTGGGCTGACACAATCAGAAAACCATTATTTGAAATATCATGCGTGGGACTGATGCTCAGACAATGAACACTGCTGGTTTATATCACACTGCTTGTCTGCTTTGACTGGTGCCTGCCCTTGCAGCACTAATTGTTAAATAAATTGAAATTTCACCTGTTTTTACTAAAATTTAGCAGGCTTTATAGCTATAGGCGAATCACCAGCAGTATCATTTGTGACATTGGGATTGGAGGAAGGTCTATGCACAATCTGCTATACACATCACAGAACCTGGCTTGTTGAAAGTGAGAAGGACGTGAGGTACTTGCTCATGAAGGTCAAGGATTACAGCAAGAAAACCCAAATCCTCACCACTGGACCAGTAGGTAGCATAATAGGAAGTGAGCAAAAGTTTGAATTTATCAAGGATTTTCCCTTGCTCGGATCCACACTCCCTGCTCCTGGAAGCAGCTGTCAAGAGATCAAATGGCACATAGCCTTGTGTAACTCTGCTGCACAAGCCCTCTTCAAAGTGTTGAAAAGCAAGGGTGCTACTTTGAGGACTAAGGTGTGCCTGATCCAAGCCATGGTGCTTTCCACAGCTTCTACGCATGTGAAATTTGGACATTGAATAAGGAAGACTAAAGAAGAAGGGACTCACTTGAATTATGGTGTTGGTGAATAAGACTGAAAATATCATGCACTGTCAAAAGAACCCACAATTCTGCCTTGGAAGAAGTACAGCCACCATGTTCCTTAGAGGCAAAGATGGAGGAACTCTGTTTCACATATTTTATGCTATGAGGAGAAATCAGTTACTGGGAAAGGACATCATGCCTGGAAAAGTTGGTCAAGTAAGGGGGTGGGGGTGGGGACAGGCAAAAAAAAGATGAAGGCCCTTGTCAAAATGGGCTAGCACTGTGGCTGCAATGATGGGTTCACACATAACAAAAATTGGGAAGACTGCACAGGCCTTGGCAGCTTTTCAACCTTCTGTTGTAGGTAGAGGGTCGCTGTGAGCCAGGACCAACTCGACAGCATCTACCTAAAGTTATTTGTTCAAGCTGACTCCAATGTGCCACAGAAGAAATGCTGGAAGATCTGATTCCTTCGAGATGATGGCCAGAAAAGTCCTGTGCAGTTCTTCTACTGTAGAACATACTGACTTTCCGGAAGTCAGAACAGACTTCGCTGAAGAAGAATTGTATGGTATTTCTCAGAGTCTCAGAGGGATGTTGTTAGGTACTGTGTTAGTCTGGGTAGACGAAAGAAACAAATCCATAGACACAAGAGGAAATGGACATTGAGAAATCGTTGAGAAGTCCAATATTAGCCCATATGTCTGACAACAATCTACAAGGTCCTCTTCAGACTCACAAAGCACATGCAATGATGTCAAATGCAGAATGATCACAAGCCAGTGGGTAGAAAGTCTTTGGATCCAGTAGTGGTGTAAGCATCTCAGTGCTGGCAGGGATCTCCATGTGGCTTCTCTAGGTTCAGGCTTTTGGCTACATCAGGGTAGACCCATGTGATTTCTCAGGAATGTCTTGCAGGGAACCAGCCTCATCAGTCCAGTCGAGTGTCTCCCAGGAAGTGAACTAAAATAGAGTGTCTCTGCCTCCAAGAAGGAATTAATACATTTTCCAGAATTCTCAGGACAAGGCCGTGGCCCATACAGAGGTCTCTTTGGCTATCTTCAGATTTACAGACGAGATCCATCCCTACACTCTTAATCCTCAAATTGACACTAGATTAGGTGACTGCCACAGGTACCATCAAGTCAGTTCCAATTCATAGGAACCCCACAAGAGGGTATCTCCCACCCCCCTCCCAAAAAAGGCTCCACTGATGTACACGCAATAGTGCACTTGGAATACATTCCACTGGCTCAGACTGTTAATCAAGCTCCCTGTTTAATGGCTCCTGAAAAGACTGCATTAGAGTGTGCTTTTAAAAAGGCCTGATTTGTGGCAGAAGGAGAACTGGTTTTGCCACCAGGACAATGCCCCTGTTTTCGCAGCCATCTCAGTGCACCCGTTTTTGGTAAAAATGCTGTATGTCTCTCTTGCTCCATGCACCTGACCTCAGTGCATGCAACTTCTTTTTATTTCCGAGTATGCTGAGGAACATGAAATGACAGCGTTATGAGGGAGGTGCTGTCAGTGATCCAAACAGATGAGTCTGAAAAATGTTTCCAAGAATGGAATCACAGTTAAGTATAAGGAAGAGTACTTTGAAGGTGATAAGTCATGTTTTATTTTTAAAAATGTTAAATACATAGCTTTTAGGGGGACAGCTCTGTTTCAGGAGGGTACCCCCCTCATATGTGCAATAGAAGCACATCGCTCCCCAGTCCCACATCATCCCCACAATTTTTATTATGTTTGAGCCCATTGCTGTAGCCACTATATTAATCCATCATGTCAAAGCCTTTCCTCTTTTTAACTGTTCCTTCAATCTACCAAGCATGATGTCCTTTTCCAAGAACTGGTCTCTCCTGACAACTCATCCAAAGTACATGAGATAAAGTCTCATCATCCTTGCCAGGAAGGAACGTTCTGGTCATACTTCTTTCAAGACAGATCTGTTTGTTCTTTTGTTAGTCTGTGGTCCTATCAATATTCCTTGCCAATACCACAGTTCGAGTCCATTGATTCTGCTCCACCCCCATCATCTTGATTCAGTGTCCACCTATCATATGCATATGAGGTGACTTAAATCACCGTGGCTTAGGGCAGGTACACCTAAGTCCTCCAAGTACCATTCTTGTGGTTCCTCACCTCCAAGAAGTCTCATGTAGCATGTTGACCCTATGCAATGCATCATTTGCTCTCTGGACCACCTCCATGAGCATTAGTTGTGAATCTAAGAGAAATGAAACTCTTGACAGCTTCATGTTTTTCTCCATTATCATGGTGATCCCATTATTTCAGTTGTGAAAATTTTTATTTTATTTACATTGAATTGCAATCCATGCTGAAGGCTGTGATATGTGATCTTTATGAGCTTTCTGAGCTTTTTAAGTCCTTTATGAGCTTCTCATTTTCAGAAGACAAGGCTGTGTCATCTGCATAGCTGAGGTTGTTAAGAAACCATCCTCCAATCCTGATGCTGAATTCTTCACCCAACAATCCAGTTTTCAAGGGCCTTCCACCCCAAGGACCCTATCCTTGGTGTTATCACTGACAATGTTCTCCTTCTCTTCATTAGATCTTCAATATCTTGCAGTGTTTCAGTGTTATGCATAAGGTTTTCAGTGGCTACTTCCTCTGAAGCGGGCAGCTGATTCCTTTTTCCTAATCTGTGCTTTGTCTGGAAGCTCTGCTGAAACCTGTACACTTTGGGTCACCCTGCTCATATTTGAAATAGCAGTGACATTCCTTCCAGGATCATAGCAATGTGGAAGTCACCAGATTAATACAAAATTACAGAGACGGTTGACTCTGTGGGTAAACTGGCTATGTACTCACTACTACCTCACAAGCTACCCACTTAGAGGTACATTATAAGAAAAGTCTGGTGATCTACAGCCTCAAAATCATCCATCAAAACCCTGTAGAGCAATGGTTCTTAACCTTTGGGTCACCACCCCTTGGGGTTCAATTGACGCTTTCACAGAGGTCGCCTAAGATCATTGGAAAATACATAATTCCAATGGTTTTAGAAACCAACACACGGCTCCTGTATCTGTCTCCAGGCAGGTCTGCTCACATGAAGATATGCCCACAAATGAATACCCAGCGTGGACACTGTTACCCATGCTACACCATGCCAGAAAATAAAATTTCATTTATTGGTCATTAGAAATATATATTTCACAATGTAAAATTACATATTGGTCATTAGAAATACATATTTTATTTATTGGTCATTAGGAATACATATTTCACAATATAAAATTACATATTTTTGTGATAAATCACTATGCTTTCATTATGTTCAATTTGTAACAATGAAAATACATCCTGCATATCAGATATTTACATTGCAGTTCATGACAGTAACAAAATTACAGCTATGAAGGACCAACAAAAATAATTTTGTCGTTGGGGGTCAGCACAACATGAGGAACTGTATAAAAGCGTCATGGCATGAAGAAGGTTGAGAACTGCTGCTGTAGAACATGGTTCTACTCTGACACACAATGGAGTCAGCATGAGTCAGAATCTACCTAAGAACAACGGGTTGAACTGACCGTACGGGATTTCCCAAGGTATGCTTCTGAGTCAGACTCATCAGAAGCCTGCTATGTGAGGGTCTCCACAAATAGGCTGCATTTACATAAGCATCCCAAAGGATCTTTAGAAAGTAACATTTGGGACCATTTCCTGCCTGTCAAGCACTGAGCATGCCTTTTCGAATCGCTCATTCCTTGTTAACAGGCTACGAACACATAGATATCCATGGATAACTGGTATGGGGTTGATGTGAAGGGTCAGAGGATAGAGATCTTCTTGCTTTGAATTGACAAATATATAGATGAAGTGAATGGTGTTAAGGGAACACTGGGTGAGAGTCTGCAGATGGGGCCACCTATTGGCCTGGCTAGAGAGGGCTGTGCAAAAGCACTACAGGTCCGGGGTCTGGCACAGACTGGAGCTTTCACTCAGAACTTCCTGCCAGAGCACTTGCCCTGTGGGACAGAAATAGGTTTTCCTTTTCTTCTTTCTTCTCCCATTTCCTTAGATTTGTTTGTGGAAGATTAATGGAAGTTGCCAGGCATTGTTTCAGGTTGACACCATAACAAGGGCTGCTCTGAATTCACTTTCTCAGTCAGAAGCCTGTGGAGTGTTCATTGTTTCAATGAATTTGTGCTGAGGGAGAAGTGTGTGTTCAAAATAACGTGGCCAGAAGTTGTCTGGGAAATAATCAGTGAATTCAGGGGAAGTAAATTTGATTGACAATACCAATATTTATTTCTCTGGTGACCCATGTGAATGGAAGTCCAGGAAAACGGCCTTGTGGGATTTGAATGGTAATAAGACTACTAATACTAAAGCCAGAAAGTTTACATGAAATCAAACCATCTGGATTTGAGTTCCAGTTTTTTTCCTTAAGTCAATGGACTTGTTGACCCTGGGTTCCCTCATCTCTTAAATGGAAACAGTGGGACCCGACTTCATCTCATGAGTTCTCATTGGGTCCCTGAAGTTCAGTGTGTTTGTCAGTACCTGATAACTGACAGCTTTATACATAAAATGACTGTTGGCATTAATAATTTTTTTTCTTCATGCCCTGTCTCCCCCCCTTCAGCTTCAGATGTTGTCAAGACATTTCTAGACCGTCCAGGTCAGTCTAAATGAAAGCAAAGGAAGAACACAGACCTTAAGTACAAGGTGCTTACTGTTGCAATTGCCTGCAGTACAGAGACAATTATTTGGACTGAGATAATTTATTTGCTAAGGTCTGGGAAGGAGGAAGTATGGCCTAAATAGCAAAGGTCCCAGTGACGAGTGAAAGGCACTTGGACACTATGGTGCATTGTTCTATCTTCTGTAAGGCAATCCACTGCCGGGACAGAAGGCACAGCCATTCCAACAAGGTGATGAAATTTACTTTATTGACATTATCAATAAGGATGTATTTATGGGAAGCAGACATGAAATATAGCTCACACTTACGGGACTTGAAAGGTAAGCAAAGGAATGTGGGCTGTCTGATCATGTGGCGCTAACCTTTGGGCTTATTTGGCATCAGTTGGGACCCTGAGTAACTGTATGATTGTTTAGTAATTATCTTCCATCAAGGAACTTCACCTGTCTCCTGTATAAAATGAATATAAAACTCTCCATTGCCCACGCTGAGAGCATAACTTGTGTTTTGCACTGGAAGTGAAACACCATACACTCTTTATCCAATTACTGAGTAAGGAATTTTACTTCCTCCATGTGAGTTTACATCCAGAAAAATATGGAATTATCAAATAGTAGTGTGGAACAGACATGTCTATTTTTTGTGTCGTTTTGTTTTGTTTTGTTTTGGGGGGGGCGGGCATCACTGCCTCTGGTGGGTGTGGGCGCTATCCAGTGCCGCTCCTGAGAGCTGCCACTGGATTTTAACCGCCAAGCCCGCAGGCTGCAGTCCCGCACTCAATCACATACACCACCGGAACTCAGCCCCAGATGTGTCTATTTAATGTGTCACACAAATACATGACTTGGGGCTTACCGGATTTTTTTTTTCCCTCCGTCAAGTAAGGCAGATGATCACTCAAAGACAGAGACATCTCCTCTTTAGGAAGATGAGAAAGAAGTATCATAATTCTAAATAGCCTTCCTCTTGCCCCTCTCTGGAAACTCCTGAGAAGAATAAAGACATTTGGAGCACTAAACACAAATTCATCAAAGGGTTGTGGTCACGCTCTAAATTCATGGGTGTTATTAAGTGTTGCTGAATCATTACCGATTCCTGTAGATTTTTTTTAACTGTGAAAAAGAAGAAGCTATAGATTGCTCAATTTGTCAGGATGACAAACCCAGAGAACAAAGAACTGTTGTTTGGGGATTAGGTAGGCGTCAGAAGGAACCTCAGAAATCCTCACCTCATAGAAGAGGAAACTAGACCTAAAGATCAAGAGTTGTTGCAATGAGGTACTATCATATCAGCTTCAAACCATAGTGACCCTCTCTATAACTGGACAAAATGCCACCAGGCCCTGCACCATCCTCACAATGGTTCTTATCTTTGTGCCCATGGTGGGAAACTCTGTGTCAGTCCATCTCATTGAGTGCTTTCCTCTTTGTCACTACCTCTGCACTTGACCAAGCATGATGCCCTTCTCCGGGGACTGGTCTCTCCTGGCAATAAGTCCAAATCATTTAAGATGAAATCTCAATATCCTTGCCTCTAAGGAGCATTCAGGCTGTACTTCTTCCAAGGCATATTTATTTGCTTTTTTGGCAGTCCATGGTACTTTCAATATTATTTGCCTGCGCCACAATTCAAACACCCCAATTCTTCTGTCTTCCTTATTCAATGTCTTTCACATGTCTATGAGGCCATTAGAAACACCTTGACTGGAGTCAGGCACACCTTAGTCCTCAAAGTACCATCTGCTGAATCGTGTTCAGCAGATTTACCGAATACAATGAAGGCTAAGTAGTAATCATAATAATAAGATTTTGTGTGTTCTCAATGTTCTGAAAAGATACTAAATTATTTATATGATATCATTTCACTTAATCCATAAAACAACTCTATTAAAAGTAGTAGTCTTAATGCCATGCTGTTATTTTGATAGTTTTTGATGTGTCAAAACTAACTTAACTTCGTGGATCACAAAATGAAACATCCTCTTGTCCTGAGCCACTTTCGTAAGCGTTGACATGTTTGCATTCATTGTTTCGATGATTGTGCTGATCCATCTTTTTGAGGACTTCCTTTACCTTCCTGGCCTTCCACTTTATCAAACATGATGTTCTTCTCCAGGGACCAGTCCCTCCTGATGATGTGTACACAGGAAATGCCTCAAAATCTTAAAAAATATTCTCTAATCCACAGTGCTGTCATTGGTTAGTTTTCACCAGTAGACCATCAGACCTTTCTTCTTAGTCTGTTTTATTCTAGAAGATCTGTTGAAACCTGTCCGCCATAGGAGACCCTGCAGATAGCACCCAGCATGACTGCAACACCCAAGGTACGACCACGTGACACTTACTAAAAAAAATTCACAGTCATTGAGCATTGATCCCATTCCAATTCATAATGACCACACAGGACAAAGCAGAACTGCCCATCTGTGAGTTTCCAAAACCATAGATCTGTATGTAAGCAGAAAACTTCATCTTTCTCTTTTGGTAAAACAGGCTGTGTTAGTCCTGGTAGACTAGAGAAACAAATCCATAGACAATTATATGTGTATAAGATAGACTTTGACATACAAGAGCAACTCTACATTAAGAAAACATCTGAACCCAGTCCAGTCCAAGGTCATAAGTCTGATATTAGCCCATATGTCCAATACTGGTCTATAAAGTCTTCTTCAGAGTCACAAGGCATGTGCAATGGCACTAGAACAATCACAGAACAGTGGGTGCAGAGTCCTGTGAATCCAGTGGCAGTAGAAGCATCTCAGCACAGGTAGAGGTCTCCTCATGGCTCTTCCAGTTTCCAGGGCTCAGGGACCATCCGTAGTATCCAGTAGCAATAGACGCATCTCAGCACTGACAGGGGTCTCCTGTGGCTCCTCCAGTTTCCAGGACTCAAAGTCTATCAGCATTCTGCCATGTGTCTTGTCAGCTGCAATGTCTCCCAAGGACTGAGTTTTGTGTCTTGTCAGTTGAGCGTCTACTATGAATGAGTAGTGAGTCTCTCAATCTCAAGGGAGGGTGAGGGAAGAGATACTGCCATTTATTCCAGAATACCCAGGAGAAAGCCATGCCCACACAGAGCTCTCATTGGCTGTCTCTAGATTTACAGGCTAGACTCCACCCCTACACTCCTAATCCTGAAAATGACATGATTAGTGACTATCATACAGACAGTTTCAAACTGCTGAGCTTGTGATTAGTAGCCCAATTTGTAACCCACTATGCCACTAAGCGTGGTGGAAATTCAAAACTAACGAGAGGAAAATGACATGTAGAGAGATTAAGATACTTCTCAAGGCTGAATAAATTTTTTATTCTTCTAAAGTGCCTCTGTGAAGAAATCATTGATCGATTCATTCATTCATAAAAGCAATGAAAATTTGCTGAGCACAAATTATGTGCCAAACACTGTGCTTCGGGGCCAGAAAGCAAAGGTGAACCCAAGAAAAGCAGCTTCTTCTTTTTTGCTTGCAAGCAGTGGGAGAGAGGGGGTTACAGACATAAATCAATGATCACACAGAAACACAATTACAAATGAGAATGCGTGCCTTTAAAGGAGAAAGACAGCATCTGTGAGAGCAGCAGCGAGCCTTGTCTAGCCTGAGGAAGCCACGTGGCTTTGCAGAGCCTGTCACCTTTGAGCTGCTACCATAAGGATGCGTTAGAATTAAGGAGAGGAATCGGCTACCCTTGAGTCCATTTTTACTCATGGCGACTGCATGTGTGTCCGAGTAAAACCAGACTTCACAGACTTTTTGAAGGTCCCTTCTGTTTGGGTAGACCACCTGACTCTTTTTCTATGATGCCTGTGAGCTTCCTTGAAACCCCCAGCTTTCCTTTAGTAGCTGAGCACACAACAGTTGGGAGCCCTGGTGGTGAAATGGGTTTGCATTGTGTTGCGAACCCCAAGGTTGACAGTTCAAAACTACCAGCAGCTCTACAGAAGAAAGACGGGGTTTTCAACTCCCATAAAGCTTTCAGTTTTAGAAACTTAAAGGGGGCAATTCTACCCCATTCTATAGAATCTCCATAGGTCTGTGCTGACTCAATGGCATGTCAGTAATATTAAGCACCAGCACCACAAGGAGACTTCTAAGTAGAAGAGATTAGGACATGGAAGGGTGTTGCAAGTTTGGGAAACTCAGGTGCAAAGATCCTTGGCTAGAACCCAGGAGTTGAATCAGTGTGGGAGGTTATGAAGAAAGAGACCAAAGAAGTGGGCATAGCTCCAAGGCTGTGACACCTAAACCCTTTGGATTTTAAGAACAATGACTTCTGAAATGATCCTTAATGGTGATCTACATAACTGAATAGCTTTCTCCCAGGCTCCACCCTTTCCAGTGTCCTGGGGCACCTGAGAGCAATGTCCTTGGTTTACTGTTGTCCTGAAGTCCCCTGGTCCTCCCACACCCTCAAGGTCTGTCCTATCACCCTCCAATTGGAAGGCCATGGTATATGCTTTCAAGATATATGGGTGGGGGGAAATATATGGGTGGTGGGTATGTTTTCTCAATGTTCTTTCTTACTCATTTTCACAAAGGGCTTGATAATCTCATGTGTTGTACTGACTCCATTTGCTCAGACCACTGAGATTCCTAGAACAGGAATGAATATATATATATATATATATAATATTTTGTTTTATCTCACATTCATAGATAAGATTTCATTTATAACATCAACCCTTTCTGTATTAGTGAGGTTTCCTTTGGGCTGGAAGACAATTCCACCCACTACTACCACCTCTCTTCCTGATAAAAAAAACTTCCCTGATCCATAGTCTGAATTGAAAGATTCCTGTTAGGGCTTTGTGTTAGGCTGGGTCATCTAGAGAATTGAATCCAGGGATATTCATTTACACACGTAGAAACAACTTTGTATGAAGAAGCAAATATGACAAGAAGGCATCGCAGCCCTTTTCAATTCACATCCCTTAGCCCCATGTTAGTCCAGAAGTCCCTCTTTGGACTCATGTAGCCTCATATCTGTGATGCAGAATGGCGAAGTAGGAAACCGAAGATCATAGGCCAGTGGATGCAGGACTGTGTGGACCCAAAGGTCAAGGTGCTAACCGCTCTCAGGGTGGTGGGCCACCCCTGACAGCAGACACATAATCCCAGTGAAGTTCCAGTGAGGAGGAAAGCAAAGTGACAGAGAGGGGCTGTCTCTGTTTGCCTTGCTCCTGTATAAGGTTTATGATATCCAGGAGGGATAACATTATGCTGTGACTTGATTAACAGGTTTAACTCCACCCCTAGCCAGGAATGTCTAGTTGACATAATCCCTATTTATCACAAACTTCTTTTTGTAGACATAAGGATTATCCAATCCAATAAATTAAATGAATGATCTGAAAGCATGTAATGCATAAAATTATCAGTCATTTACACTATAGTAGAAATAAGTTTCAGACCTCTTACCTTGAGCAGGTATCCATACAGAGATATAGAAGGTCATTCATTGAACTCCTGAAATGGGAGTATCAGTGGCAAAAAGGCAGGAGACTAGAGTTGGTCTGAAATTGATGAAATTGACATATTTTGACAATGTCACTCTTCTTGCCTACTCCTAAGTACTACTTACTTATTCTTCTGCTAATTATCCACGGCAGTGAGTACATTTCTGGCAACAATTTTTTCCACTGTGGCTTTCTTTAGGCTGTAATTATTTGAGAACTTTTTATCAAAAATAGTAACATGAAATGTACACACTTAACCCTAGCTGTATACCTAACCACCCAAATAGATTGATACATTTTTATGCTCAAGCTATTTTCTATTGAAAAGCAACACAACGGTTTAAAGGCACACTGTGCCTGGAGGCATCCTTTGACTCGATGGGAGATGAGACATTGGAACAAACATTGGTTAAATCTGACAGTAGCATGAGTCATGATGATTGATACTTGAGAGTGGGCATCCATGCTCTCTTCAAAAATAGGCTTCTATTAAATGTTTACTTATCGCTGTTTGTGCTCCTGGTTTCCTGGCAGACTATAAATTATTGTTGCCTTACATGTGCTACAGAGAGAGGAGGCAAGTACAACATTTGAGGCGGCAACCAGCCTCGCTTGATTTCCTTCTTAGCCATGGTAACATTAGCCTGGTGAATGGGAAGACCCTAGTCGAGCCATACTAAACGGCAGCACGATGGTAGCTCAGGAAGACTAGGAGATCCTGTTGGGACATTGGGACTTACTGCACTGTTGGAAGAAAACAAGCTGTCTGATAGGGTTAGAGAGAAATGGTCTTTCTGTTCTAACCTCCCCTCTCCAGTAACTTTGAAGTGGTGTGTCAGTTATATTTCAGGCTGCACAGCCTCCTACCAGGTGTTAACCCAAGGGTAACTACTTTGCTAAGTTTCCTTCAAAGCTTGTTGAAAGACTTTGAACAAGTGGGATGTGTCTGATGTTTGGGGGTTGCCTGCACTGTTATGGACACATCGTGACTCATTTCCCCTGAGGAGCAGCCTCTTCTGCAGAGAAGAAAGGTAAAATGGGTCACTATGTCAAAATAAGCTCCCTGGGTGGCACAGACGGTTAAGCACTGGGATATTAAATGAGACCTTCAAACACTCCCAAAGGGACCAGATGATCTGAGGAGCAGAGAGGAAACTCAGGATGGGGTTGTCCCCTCAGAAGATGGGAAGGTGGAGCAGGAGCATGGCAGTGATTGGAAAGTGCCACAGAGGCTGTGGCTGGCTCATGTGTGGACTGCCCAGTGGGGAGTGGTTAAGAAGACCCAGAGCGTGCAGAAGTGGTAGGAGCATGTTACATTGATCATTCTTTCTTTCTTCTCCCAGAAGAGAAATAACACTTAAAAGGAGAAAATCACCAACCATTTCTCTTATATGGGACTACATATAGGTGTGCAGTGTCTGGCCAGACAGAGAAAGCCATAGCTGGCGTACATGCAGCTAGCTAAGGAATGAGGTGGAAGAGGAATTGCGAGTGGTTTCCTCAGACAATCACACTTGGAAGGTGATTTGATAATACTTTATCATGATGGTACTGATGCTATTTTAAAAACCACTTCAACTTTTCCCCCACTTACCAACTTCCTTCGCCCTAAATCTGACAATTTATCCAGAAATTTCATATCTGAAGAGGTCAGGCATGAATGCTAAGAAAATGACATGGCAGCCCCTAACCCCCACCCTTGCCCCTTCCCCTCCTCAAATTCTTCCAGTAGGGGGATGGAATTCTTCATCACCCTTCTTTTATGAGCGGTCAAGAGCTTAACCATTTGCTCCACTAATACTGTTTGGGGGAAGGGAATCCTGCTAAAACTTTTAGAGCCACCTCAACAAATCGGAGAGAGGGTCAGGTGGAGAAGGGGTCAGGATGAACACTAGGAAGGTCTCTGTGCCCCCTGCCCACGGATCATCCAGAGTCTTGCCCAGCATGTGTCACATTCGAAAAGGTCCCTCCTTCCTCACTGCCCCAGGGAGCTCCCCTGGGCTGTAGCAACTTGGTGAATTCATTCTGCTCTCACATTTATTTTTTTTATTAAGAAATAATTTTATTGAGGTTCTTTCTGCTCTTGTAACAATCCACATCAAACACATTTGTACATATGTTGTCATCATCATTTTCAAACCATTTTCTTTCTGCTTGAGTCCTTGGTGTCTGCTCCTCTTTTTTCGCTTCCCTCCCTACCTCCCAACCTCATGGATACCTGATAAATTATAAATTATAACTGTTTTCATATAGTTTTATTATTTTTATATCTTATACTGTTTGCTGTTTCCGCCCCCCCCCCTTGCTATCTCCACCCAGGGTCAGAGCGTGCAGGTATGGTTTATATGTCGATCATTGTAGTCAGTTCTCTCACAATTTAATGAGTTTCCTATTACGGCATGGAATGCAGACAGCTGAAGTTCAACCTGCTCTTTCTTCTGCTGAGGACTTAAAAGTCTAGCCAACAGAAAGCTCTCCGTGTCTCTGAGGTGGAAGATAACTGATTTATAATTGAGGACCCACAGTAGAGCCCACAATGGCAGCTAACCGGAGACTACAGAGGGAGAAGAAAATTGCACACAATGTTTGTCACAAAGCAAAAGAAGGAGCAATAAAACTTATCTTATCTCCTTAAGAGACAGTTGCCTCTTGAGATAGGCTTTCAGGCTAGCTCCAAAGGTATGTGTTTACATTTCAAGGGTTATGAGACCTGTGGCCTGGGAGGTCTCGCTGTCCTATTGTCTGATCTATCTAGCCACTGGAGAGATCCAGGTACACTTGGAAAGGTTAGAGCAAGTGCTCTTCTGCTTCCACTGTTATTAACTGGAAGTAACTACTTTCTGGAAACAATATGGGAATTAAAGTTTTGACTATTTTGTTTGGATGCTGTCTTTGGTTAGTCCTGTATGAAATGGCAAAATAAATGTTGTCAATGTATATTTTGAGCTAGGGGGTATAAAATCACCATTTGAATTTCTCAAAAACTGTGCTGCTTAAGAAAAATGCCTGACAGAAAGCATGGATCTGTTTTGATGTGTTCTGAGACCTAGTTCCATGTTTTTGTGTAAATAGAATTGTTTAGATAAGGATTTAGATAAGCCAGATAAGGATTGAACTTGACTGTCTTAAGAATTGAATTTAGCATCTGATTATACGTTGTTTATACTGATTTCTTATGCTTATTATTGTAGATGTAAAGAAATACAGAAATGTTTATTGGGAAGTATGAAAATAGACAGCTTGTAAATCCACTTGCCTCAAAGCATTAATTTGACCTCAAGATGGGTTTAGAACACACCTTCCAAGACGTCTCTAAAGAGATTAGCCCCACCCAGTGTTTTGGACCACTCAGGATATTTGCATTCCAAGAGATCTGCCTTAAGGGCCAGATTGACAGATTAAAGGAAAAGGAACTCCATTTCTTTGGGTATCTTAAATTAGTGGTTATTTTCAGAAGCTGGAAAGTATGAAACTATGAAGATAACTCTTCTCTGGGACTGAATGTTAAAGGAAGCCTGTGGCACTCTGAAATGATTGGCAGGTGACCACCTGGATTTTCTACTTGTTGAGTGGAAGTAGGATAAATGCAGCAATAAAGAGATGGATTGAGTTTGGCCACTAACACCTGTGGACTTGATTCATAGGAAAGAGAGAAGATGAGAGTGGGTTGACTGGTCTGAAGTACATGACCTAGCATGAGAGGGCTATGCTTGCTGAGAATTTGTGATGGAGTCATGGTCTAAAGAGAATGAGACCAATGGATTCCCTGGTGAGATTCTGTGAGACAGCCCACATTGAGTTAATCAAAACCCAACCAGATAAAGAGAAGATATTTGAGCCTATGAACGGGTGCATATTGCTTGCAGGCTTTGTGGATGGCTTATCCTGATTTGGCTCTACTTATTGTGGCAGTCATGTACTCTGGTGTCAATTTCATGATTGGAAGTATAGGGGCGGAGTCTAGATTGTCATTCTGGGAATAGCCAATGAGGCCTCTATGCGGGCATGACTTTCTTTGATAATTTTGGGAAATCTCGTGATATTTTCCCCATGGGTATAAGAGACTTACAGCTGAGTCCTTGGGAAACACTGCAGCTGACAAGACACAAGGTGGGCACCCTGTGAGACATCCCAGAGGAGAAGCCACATGGGGATACCCTGATGGAACCAGACTTCTGAAGCTGGGAAAAGCCACATGGAGACTTCTGCCAGTGCTGAGATGCTTGAGAAGCCCCAGAGAGGCCCCTGTCAGCGCTGAGATGCTTCTACTACCACTGGATACACAAGACTCTGCATCCACTGGCCTAGGATTGTCCTGGTGTTGTTGCATGTGTTTCATGAGTCTGAAGAGGACTTAAAGATTGGTATCGGACATATGGGCTAATATTAGACTTATGGACTTGGGATGCTTTCTCAATGTTCCATTACTCTTTATATAAATCTCTCCCTTATATATAGAGGAGTGTTTATGAATTTATTTCTCTAGTCTACCCGGACTAACACACTTATAGATGCTGACTTCTCAAGGTTCCAACTGGAATGAAGATTCCTCACCTCGAAAAATATGATTGTCTCCTCAGAGCACTGGATTGAAGTAAGTGGACAATATACAAATTGGATACCCAAAATGGGGGGATAAAGGCACGAAGTGGTTGGCTTACAAGCTCTCATAGGTGGGGAAATAAATACTCATAGGACTAAAGGATTAAGGTGTGGGTGCTACTTAACTCCAATTGTAAGGCATAGTATATTTTTTATCTTGTTCACTTATAAGATGTTTTTAAATGATGGTGGTACACATTGAATTGCATGCATTTTGCATTGTAGTTTTACCTGTTAGGTACAGATATGCTTTGATAATTGTTTGAAAATTGCATATGGTTACAGAGTTATGTGAAAGTGTCAAATTGACAAGGGGTGATCTGTGGCAATCATGTAATTATGTCAATTTCAGGATTGGGAGTGTAGGGGTGGAGTCTATCCTGTCAATTTGGAGATAGCCAATGAGACCTCTGTGTGGGCATGGATTGCTCCTGAGAATTCTGAGAAATCTTGCAGTATTTCCCTCTTTGAGGTAAGAAACTTACAACTCAGTCCCTTGGAGATGCTTTACGGATAAGACACAAGGTGACTCCCTGGGAGACATTGCAGTATGAGCCCCAGAAACTGGAGGAGTCATAGGGAGACTCTTGCCAGTGTGAGATGCTTGAAAAATTACAGAGAACCCTGTCAGTGTTAAGATGTTTCTACCACCACTGGATACACAAGACTCTGCAGTCACTGGCCTGTGATTGTGCTGGTGTCATTGCATGTGCCTCTTGAATCTGAAGAGGACTTTATAGACTGGTATCAGACATATGGGATAATATCAGACCTGTGGCCTTGCACTGGAATGGGTTGGGATGCTTTCTCAATGTTCCATTTCTCTTGGATATATATCTATCCCTTATATACATATGCTTGTTTATAAATTTGTTTCTCTAGTTTACCCAGACTAATACATTGTCCAGACACTGTTTGAGGATGAGTACCTTGGATCTGAGGGCACTATAAATGTGACTAAAGAGGATCTGATTCCTTGGAGGAGAGTCAGACAAACTCATGGGAGGGAAGGTTTCTGGATCTTCTTCGGCTAATGGAGGGCAACTCAAGGCAAGAAAAAATATCTGTAGAAATCCTCTAAGGATTATAATTGGAATGTACAGAGTTTGAATTTAGGAGAATTTAAAGTGATAAAAATAAAATGGAATACATAGAAATCAATGTCCTAGGCACAAGTGAACTGAAATGGATAGATATTGGTCATTTTGAATCAGAAAGTAAATCATATCATTTACAATTCTGGGAATAACAATCAAAGTAGTAACAAAATCAAGAGGAATTACATGGCATTCAGTGTCAGAAAGGATCTTACTAAATCCATCACTAAATGCAATGCTGTCTGTGACAGGATTATATTTATCCACCTTCAAGGAAATTCAATCAATATAATTATTATTTAAATTTATCCACCAACCACAGAGCTAGCGATGAAGAAATTCAATATTTCTACCACTATTTTTCCATTGGAAATTGATCAAACAGGCCATCGAAATGCAATGGTAATTATTGGTGATTGGAATGAAAATGTTGGAAACATAAAGGAAGAAGCTAGTTGGAAAAATATGTGCTTGGTGATAGAAATGAAACTAGAGATCACAGGGTAGAATTTTATAAAACTAATAACTTGTTCATAGCACGTGTTCTTTCAGCAACACAAAATGTGGCTATACATAAGGATTTCTCCAGAGGGATTAAACAAAAATCAAATTTACTACATCTATGGGAAGACATGATGTAAAAGTTCAATATCAGCAACTAAAATCAGACGAGGAGCCAACTGTGGAATAGACCATTAAATTATGTATATTTAAGTTCAGTTTAAAGTTTAAAAAAATAAAAGCAAGCTTAAAGGAGTCAAAATATGACATTCAGTCTATCCCATATGAACAAGAACAGATTTGACATAGTGATCACAAATGACAGAAGCCCTGATGAGCTGTGGGTAGACCCCATGACCACCATTCATGAGAAAGTCAAAGGTCATTAAAAAGATAGGAAATAAAGTATAGATCGATGAAGTTGTCTGAAGAGACTCTGAAACTTGCTCTTAATTATATACTACCTAAGACAAATGGAAAAAAAAACCCATGAACTCAGAGCTGAATAGAAAAATTTAAAGGGCAGCTTGAAGAGACGGTGCCAAATATTATAACAAACTCTGAAAAGACCTAGACTTAGAAATCAAAAAAAAGAAAAATATGCTCAGTATATGTAAAAGTGAAAGAACTCAAGCAAAATTTTCAGATTTGAATTAAAATCTTGAAAGATTCTATGGGAAAAATATTGAATGATGTGGGAAACATCAAGAGAAGATGGAAAAAATATAGTCACTGCACCAAAAAAAAAAAAAAAAAACTACTCTCTAGTGCACCATTCCAGGAGGTAGTATATGAGCAAGAACAATTGTGCTAAAGGAAGAATTTCAAACTGTACTGGATGCATTAACCAAAAACAAGGTTCCAGGAGATGATGACTACTGTGGTTGATAATCTGGTGTCAATTTGAAGATTCAGAATGAGGGCTGGAATCTAGCCTGTCAATCAGATCATAGCCAGTGAGATCTCTGTGTGGGCTTGACCTTCACCTGAAGATTCTGGATTCTGGGAAATCCAATCATTCCTTCTTAGAGACTAGAGTGTCTCCAATCATTCCTTCTTAGAGACTAGAGTGTCTCTCTCTCTCTCTCTCTCTCTCTCTCTCTCTCTCTCTCTCAGCTGGAGCCAGACCTCTGGAGCCAGAGAAGCGCATGAAGATTCCTGCCAGTGCTGAGATATTTACAAAGGCACTGGATCCACAAGACTTCCCACCCACTGGCTGGTGATCTTCCTGCATTTGGCTTCATTGCAAGAGGATTTTATAGATTGGTATCAAACCTATTGGCTAACATTGTACTTATGGAATTGATCTAGACTAGACTGGGATGTTTTCTAATTATTCAACTGCTCTTGTATATAAAGCTCTTTCTTATATACCTATGAGTGTCTGTGGATTTGTTTCTCTAGTCTACCCAGACTAACACACCAAGATTGTTATGCTTTTGATTGTCCACTGACACAGGAGGGGATTTTAGTAAAATGTGTCCCATACTTGGAACCAGGTGACCAGGGTCCTAGACAAGTGTTCAAGGTCGTGCAGCTTCACTTCCCAGATCCTGTGTCTTCTCACCTCTGCAATGACTATTGCTCTCTCTTCTTCCTGCTTCAGATAAGACCTTCCAAGACCCAACTGTTGCTTTCTTCTTGAGTGAAATTCTTGATATCCTGACACAGCTTGTCAGGTCTTCTGGCATTAGTGTTCAATGCAGCAACTCTCTTATTGAGAAGGTCTCAGAATGTAGGTGGATGCAAGGTTGCATTTAGGTTCCATGAACTTATTTTACTTTTCTTCAACTTTAACCTGAATTTACATATGTGCAATTGATGGTCTGTTTCACTGTCATCCTGGTCTGGTTTTAGCTGCTGAAATCAAGTTTTTCCATCATGCCTGTCCACAGATGTAGTCAATTGATTTCTGTGTATTCCAGGTATATGTGTAGTACATATTCTGTGTAGGACAGGTATATAGTCCTCATTTGTGTTATTGAAAATAAGAAATTTGCTTTGAACAAGTGATTGATTTTGCAAAATTATATCATAGAATCTCCAGCTGTATTTCTATTACCACGACCATATTTTCCAAGTACTGTTCTTACCTCTTTGTTTCCAACTTTTGCATTCCAATCACCAATAATCATCAATGTGTCTTTATGCATGTTGGATCAATCTTCAGACTGAAGAAGTTGGTAAAATTCTTCATTTTCTACATCACTGTCTTTCAAGGTTAGTGCATAAAATTTGAAAAATAGTTGAATTGATTGAGTTTCCTTCAGTGCATGTAGATAAAAGCTTATCGCAGGCAGTATTATGTTTCAAGATAGATTTTGAAATGTCCTGTTGGATGATGAATGTAATGCCATTCCTCTTGACTGTGTCATCTCCACCATAGAAACCAAGTGACTTTCTGATTCATAATGGCCAATACCAGTCCATTTAAGCTCGATAATGCTTAGGATATTGATCTTTATGCATTCCATCTTACTTTTATGATTTCCAATTTTCCTGAGTTCATACTTCATCCACTCCAAGTTCCAATTATTAAGGGTTTTGTTTTGTTGCAGCTGTTTTTTTTTTCTCTTTTTGAGTTATGCCCCATCAGTAAGTGAAAGTCTTAAAAACTTCACTCCTGTAAGGTTTACTCCATCCATGTCCTCATAGTCAACTCTAACTTTGAAAAGGAAGCTCTTTCTCCATCATATTTTGAGTGCTTTCTGACATCAGTGGCTTGTCTTCTGGCATTCTCTCTGATTATATTCTGTGAATATTCATTAGGCCTTCAGTATCTGACAATGTTTTTTGGTAGGCATAAAGTTTCCTATGGCAAGCATGTGAGGGCACAACTTTTGCCCTCTCTCAGCCTTTCCCTGGTGTACCCCTACGCTCCTTTCAGCCATACCCCAATCCCTCTTGTACTCCAGCCAGGTGCAGCCCCTCCTAGTGTCCCCCAGCACCCACAGGTCTCTGTCTCAACCCTGCTTCCATCACTCCTGGGATATACTCCCTGCTTCGGGATCCTTCCTGCAGTTTTGCAAAGACCACCCTGTCACCGCCATGGAGTCAATGGGAACCTGTAGCAACCCTATCGGAGAGAGCAGAACTTTCCCTGTGACTCTTCTGCCCTTTGGAAGTAGAAAGCACCATCTTTCCCCATTGAGCTGATGATCCAGTGCCAGCGGTCTCTAAGAAATTAGCATGTTGACTTGAGGAGAGAGGAATTGGGCACTGGCAGAGGGACTTCAAAGAGCCCTGGTGGCTTAGTGAGTCACAAGTTTAGCTGCTAACCACAAGGTGCGCAGAACAAAACCATCGACCACTGCCTCTCTAACAATACAATAGTAATAGTGGTGAAAGCTCACCTTTGAAAGGGTTGGTGTCACAGGCAAATTAGAAAAATCTTTAAACAACCCTACGGTTGCAAAAGGTTTAGGGAAGAGGACTTTGCCCAATCTTCCATTTGGATAAATGTGGACTGCAAAATGCAATTGTACAACATCTGTATTTAGTAAATGAGAGACAGGGCTATAGCTGAACTCACATGCAATAGCTACACACTGTCCTTCTACATATGAATATATTTAAGTATGTGTCCGTTTAATGGGGGTGCCATTGTAAAGGATTATAACACTTTAAAGCCACAGAGGGATGTCAACTGATTTTCTTCATATGTGAGGGAAGTGAGAAGCCCTGGTGGTGGAGAGGTCACCGACCGGACGATCCACACAGCAGTCCCGAACTGTTAGCAATTCAAAACTGTTAGCAATTCAAAACCAGCTGCTCAATAGGATAAAGAAGAGGGTTTCTACTCCTGTAGAGTTCATCTTGGCAACTCACAGGGCTAATACTACCTGGTCTTATAGGGTCTGTAAAAGTCAGCACTGACTCTATGGCAGTGATTGGGGTTTGGTTTTTGGAAGCCCAGAGTGGCTGTCCCTTGGCAAACTTCATGGGGCAAGTTTCCTTATTTCCAACAAGTGTCGTTCTCTATGCAGCTCCTGTCTGCTCACTGTTAGAAGGAGAAAAGAGGGAGCCTCGGTCCTGTCCATCACCCTGCAGGGAGTTGTGCAGTGAGTATGGGCAGGGTCTGGGCTTCACACCTCACAGAACAGTGGCTCTGTTCAGAGAGGGTAATTGGCTGCAGCCTCACCTCCACCTAGAGTCTCACAGGTGTGTGTGTAGGGGAGGGGTGAGAGACAGACAGGAAACGTTGCATCCAGCTGCCTCTTCTATGTGCAGTTCCTGGGATTGCCTGGGCTGGACAGGGTCCCTAGGCTGCATAAAGGGAAGGAATCTATAGGCATGGAGCTTAACCTGCATTTTGTGCACTTGTGCACATACACACTTTTATACACTTGCTCCATTCATTTTTTTTAAATAAACCAGGGTATGGTGGGGTACCAAAAAAGCACATATTTTTCCCTTGAAGCTATATGTTTAATTTTTGTTTTTTTTAGCAAAACAACTCTATCACCTTCAAAGTACTCTCCATTGTTCTTAAGACATTAGTCAAATTTGTGATTCCAATCTTGGAAATAGTTTTCAAACTTAGCTGTTTGGATGACTAATACCACATCCCTCATGTTTCTCTTCATCTCTTCTATGTCCTTTCTTTATCTCTTTGCTGTTCGTTGATGTCCCTCTTCATTTGCAGAAACAAAAAGAAGTTGCATGGATTGAGGTCAGGTGAGTAAGGTGTATAGGGAAAGAGAGGCATGCTGTTTTCTGCTCAAAGTTTGTGCACTGAGAGGGCTGTGTGAGCAGGTACACTGTCATGGCGGCAAAATCAGTCCCCCATCTCCCACAAATAAGACGCTTTTTTTGCTCACACATTGTTAATGCAATCTTTTCAGAATCTCTCATTAGAAAACTTGATTAACTATCTGACTTGGCGGAATGAACTCCAAAGCACTACAAGTTGACGTTTTCAGTCATTCAGGAAGTTGAGAGACATCTGGAATGAGATTTGTCATCGATTGATATTTCACCTTTTTTTGGAAGCAAGAAAACCACTCGTATACTTGAGTTTGCTATAGTGCTGTCCTTGTAAGCTATGTTCAACATCACTACAGTTTCTGGGGCGTTTTTCTGAGCAGAACAAATTTTCAGTCACATGTTGTTCTTTCAAATTGGCCTTCTCAAAAACAAGGCTTGAGCAAAATTGCTTTTACGAAAAAAATTTACTATGACCTGAGATAAACTTTCCAAGTGACCCCAGTGAGTGCACTAACTCAGTATCCACCTATTGGGGAAAAAATGCACATTATGAAAGCTCTGCTCCACCCAGCACAATTCCAATTTGGGGGGGGGGGGGGTGCGGGTAACTCCCTCACATATAGGGTGGTCAACTAATTGGACTCAGTATCGAATCTAAGGAAGGGACAAACTGGGAGAGACACATTTCTCTGGTGGGGAGGACAGAGACAGCTCTAATGAAACACATGAAGGAAATGAGCAGAACTGGCCTGTGGCTTGGGAAGCCCTCTCTGCCTGCACTTTGGGGCCCCACTTTGATCTCATTAATCCCCTCCCACCCCATTATCCATTTGATGGCCCTTATCTCTTGGGCTCAATTCCCTCTGCCAGCTGCCCAGGTTTGCAAGCCAGCAAGATGTCAGATGATAAAGGGATTAAGATGTGTGTTCTCAGGTAATTAGCATTTCATGTAGGAAGTCTTAAAGTTCCCTACATTTCCAGAAAGGAAAATATACAAGATGAAACTCTAGGCTGACTGCAAAGGCATTCTAAGATGATTTTCAAATCATAGCCTGGGTCAAGCTGGTTACTTTGGTGAGGAGGAGGGAGGTCAGGTAGGAAGTTAGAAACAGCAGTCACTCTCTGGCTGAAGAACTCTCCACTGATGACCTTGGCAGTGTAAGTTCCCTTCTGAAACAAAAACTTCTTTTCAAATCTCTTTTTTTTCCCCCAGACATAGGAATCTTTCATTTTGCAAAGCCACTGGGAAGCTGGCCCCAGAAGGATGAACCAGGCCACTCAAATTCACCTGTTTCCTGATCTCCCTCAGTGTACTGCATAGCCTCAAAGCCCCCCTTCCACCTGAAGAACTTCCACTTATGAGAACTGCAAACAAATGATTTCCAGTTCCTTGTCTGAAACCAAGCACACCCCTGCATCTGAGTGGATTCTGACACATCGGGACCCAATCTGTGATCTCTGAGGCTGTAAATATTTACCAGAGCAGACAGCCTCATCTCTCTCCTGCAGAGCAGCTGGTGGTTTTGAGTGGAGTTCAAAGTCCACTGCTAAGTATGACAGTGCTACTCGGGCTCTTTTTGGAAGACAGTGTTGGTAGATGCCATCGAATGTGTTGATAGATGCCACTGAGTCTGTTTCAATCCATAGTGAGCTTATGCACAACGGAACAAAGCACTCCCGGTGCCTCACAATCATTCCTGTGTCAGTCTGTGTCATTGAGGGCTTTCCTATTTTTCACACCCAGCTCTACTTTACCAAGCACAGGGACTTGTCTTTCTGAAGTTCTTGAGTAAAGGCTCACCATCCTTGCCTTCAAGGAACGTTCTGAATGTATTTCTTCCAAGATAAGATTTGTGTGTTCTTTTAGCAATCCATGATGCTTTCAGTATTCTTCACCGGCATCACAATGTCAATGTACCAATTCTTCCTTCAAATAGCTGCTAATCAGCCAGGACACCAGAACTGTTGTTTTCACTTAACAGAGGAATTCTCCATTTTCTTTTCTTCAATTATGTATGTGGGTTAACTGGGACCTCCTGCCCTCCAATTCAGCAGCGGTGTGCATTAATTTGGGAATCTTTTCTGATCAAAGGAACCCACATTAAATTATGACTGATGGCAGGTCTGGGACTTTCCCACCCACCCTTCCACCCAACCCACCTACATCACCGTAGCCCTAAAGACCCAAAACAATATTTCCAAAAGAATAGCCTTAAGAACTACTTACTTTCAGAATCAAGGAACCCTGGCAGTGTACTGGTTATGCAGTGGGCCATGATTCTGCAAGGTCCAGAGTTCAAAACCACCAGCTGCTCCATAGGAGAGGAGGTCTTTCTACACCCAACCTAAAGAGCTATGGTCTCTGAAACTCAGAGGGGCAGTTCTATCCTGCCCGATAGGGTTTCCGGGTGTCGCCATCCACTCAAAAAAGCACCCGAGACTGGTTTTTTTGTTTCATTTATGTCAGAATCATCTGGGAAACTGGTTCCAATGGCATGCTAGGGCTGTGGAGATGATTTGAAGAGGACAGATACTGAGAATTTCTGGACTAAAGGCACAAGATCATTTGAGTGGCAGGTTATTCTGTCAACTACTTGTAATCCCCTACACCTAGGGCATGGTGATAAGTGGGAAGAGGCATAGCTATTCTCATTGTAAGGGTAATTGTGCTGATAGAGACCCCCCCCCCCCCAATGCAAAACCTCCTACTCAGCCAAGCAATAAGCAGAAGTCTTTTCTTGGCTGTAAGCAGGCCCTGGGGAAGTCATGCTACAAGGAAGGAACTAACCTCTCAGCAGTCCTCCAACACCCCACCCTTCTCTCTTCTCCTTGCTATTTTATTGTCAGAGTTCATGCTGACTCTTGGTGAGCCTTCAGGACAGGGTAGACCTGCCCTGTCCACGATTGGAACTATTTGGGGGAGTAGAAAGCCTCATTTCTCTCCATCATTGTTAGGCAGTCCTAAACCACACCCATCTCAGCCCCTACACATAACGAAACAAAACACTGCCTGGCCCCTCCGCCATCCACACAATGGATAGGTGTAAGCCCATTGTTGCAACCACTGCGTTCTCTCTTTTGTTGAGAATGTTCCCATTTTCACCGCCCCTCCGCTTTATTAAGCAGGGAGTCCTTTTCCAGGGAGCGAACTCTCCTGAGAGTATTTCCACAGTCCATGAGACAAAGTCTCGCAGCCTCGCTTCTAAGGAGCTCTCTGGCTCTTCTTCATTCTGCTGACATCACAGCCTTGGGAACACAGCTTTGGAAAAGGGAATCCTCAACGACTTAGATGAGAATTTAAGGGAATCCTCAACTACATAAATAAGAATAATATAACAATATAGAAGAAGAAGGAGTGAATGAATGAATGAATACAGAATGTTCTTAAACAAGTGGCCTTCAGGAGAAATACGAATACAACTGCAAAACTCTTTAGGAGTGAGGATGCCAAGGTTTTGGCCGGCTTACTCTGGACACGTGGCTGGAAAGACTGATCACGAGAAAGGGGCAGTGTGGTTAGTAAGACACCAGCAAAACTCAGCAGGACCCTTAAAGGACTCCAACATACCGATGATCAGGAAGATGGTTCCTGCAAGGGCAATTTCTTTTTCTGGTGGATATGCATGGGAGCTTTCTGGACAGCACTGAACACCACAGCCAAGGATCAAATCCTAACTGAAAGGAACATGGCCTGGGTTGCAACTCCAAACCCCATACAAAGTTGAAGAGTACTTTCCCTTCCATGCCACCCTGCCTCCTGTAAGACAGAGGCAATCAAGGAAACCTATCTCTCTGGTTCGTTGGAAGAAGCAGACGATGTGCAGTCAATCCTGACTTTGCACCACCCATCATTCACTACCTTTGAGTGGCTTCTGACTTGTTGTTATAGCCTGTTGAACCAGGTCCGACCCACAGTGACCCTATACACAACAGACCAAACTTTGCTGGTCCTTCGCCATCCTCGTGGTGGTGCTTATGCTGGCGTCCATTGCTGCAGCTACCGTGTCCCTGCCTCTCCTTGAAGGCCTTCATCTTTGTTTGCCACCCCCCTACCCCCGGCCAGGCACATTGTCCTTCTCCAGTCCTGGTCTCTTGGGACACGTCCAAAGTGGCCTGAGAACACCCATCCATTGTGAATCCTCGGGGAACAGATCACAAAAGCACATTGGCTGTCTTTGAGTTCATTTGAACAAAGGAGTCCACACATTCAGACTCAATGCTTCAGGGCTCGTTGATGAGGCTGGTGTCTGTCCGGGGACAGAGCAGGGCCTCGGGGTCCCCTCTTGGGGTCGGTGACATCTCATGTCGCTGGACACAGAGGTTCTGCCAAGGAAGGCTGGCAAAGAAAAGCAGTTGTTGGCAGGTTGACTACAACTCACGGAGACCCTGGGAGCAGCGGGGTAGGCCCATCGGGCTTCCAGAGGCTGGTTTGCTGGAAGTCAATCACCAGGACTTTCTTCTGAGCCGCCTCTGAATGCCAACGAGTTGTGACAGCCGGAGACTCCCAAGAGATGTTAGCGATGTTGCTTCCATGTGGCAGTGGAGATGAGGTTGGGCCTGGCCTGACCCTAAAACAAGATGCCTTCGGCAGGCTTTGGAGACGGTGTGTTCCTGACTGTGGCTGCCCCCACTGAGAGGGTTGGGTGCAGGCCTCCAAGTCGGATCCTTGCTGTTCCACTCCCTGTTGGGAATTTGAATTTCACCCCTGATAGACTCAATCAGAGCCCATATTTTAACCATAATGCCCTGATACAGATGTCGCCCCAAATTTGAATTTTGAGGGTCCTTATCTCCCCCCTGTCAGCCTCTATACATAAGATACTTATTATGTTTGGAAATGAATGTGGCAACATGCGTGCAAATGTGCTTGATACACATTTGCTGTAAGAGCCCCCAATAAAATTATATTTAAAAAAAAAAAAGGAATCTCCTTATTAAACTGTAGGTTCTGAGTCTATATACCTGCAGTGAAAAACACAAATTCTTCACCAGGGTTGACCTGAAAGGCAACCTGAAGCCCTGACTGTGCGACCCGGTGGCGAACTGTGCTTACCAGATGTTCACCTTGCTGGATTTCCCTGGAAACCAAGACAAAAGAAGATGTAGGACGTTTCCTTTGCTGAACTTGGTACCAGCTGATCATACTTCCTGTTTTGCAAAGGGCATCCCTGGCATAGGAAACTTGCTGGTTTTAAATGGGAGTCCTGGGCTTCTCGCCTTCCTGTGTGAGTGAACGGCTGTCCGGCACTGCCCAGCTCCGAGTCTGGGCTCCCAGCCCTGGTCGCTGACCTCCCCAGGTAACCCCCCTCTGCTGAGGCACGTCCTGCGCACTCCTCCTCTGCCCCCAGAGACGTGTCCTGCGGACGTGAGTCACAGCAGCCCGCCGTCCTCCCGTCTGGAACTATTCTTGGAATGCCTCTGCACGCAGCGCACGCTTGCGCCGGGGATTTCACAATCCTGTGCTCAGAGATCTGCGAAGCCCAGTCCTCAGCCCCCACTTCACGTGGGGGATCACAAGGTGGTTTGTTCTGAAGTCTGAAGTTTCTATGAAGGCAGGCTTGCTGTAGCCCGGCACTGAGTCTCCCACAGCCGCCTCGTGAGGTGCTGCACTTCTTATAAGGGAGTGAGGAGCCACAGAGTCAGCCACCACCCACTGCAAATCCTTTGCACACTGCCGGGTCTGTGCATCCTCCTCATTTGTCCTATGCCTGCGCCCATGTTGCAGTCGCCGTGTCAGTCTATCACATCGAGGGTCTGTCACTCTTTTGCTGCTCCTTCACGTTACCAAGCCTGATATACCTCCCCAGGGCAGGCCCCAAGGATATGAAAGGACGTCACGTCATCCTCGTCTCTAAAGAGCACTCCATCCACACTTCTTCCGACCCAGATAGATTGATGTGCCCTATTGACAGTCCATGGTGCTTTCTATATTCTTCTCCAGAGCCACAACTCAATTGCACCGCTTCTTCTTGGGTCTTCATTATTTAATGTCTATCTTTCACATGCATACGAGGCAGTGGAAAAATACCAGGGCTTGGGGCAGGCACACTGCAGACCTCAAAGTAACATCTTTGCTTTTCAATCTTTTTTTTTTTATCATTTTATTGGGGGCTCGCAAGACACTTTTCCATACATCTACTCAATGTGTCAAGCACATTTAGACATTTGTTGCCATCATTTTCAAACATTTTCTTACTATTTGAACCCTTGGTATCAGCTCCTCACTTTTCCCATCCCTCCCTCATGAACCCTTGATAATTTATGCATCATTATTATTTTTCATGTCCAACACTGACCAATATATTCCTTCACCCCACTCCTCTGTTGTCCAGTCCCCTGGGAGGGGGCTAGGGTTAGGTCATTATGATTGGTCCCCTTGCCCTCCTGGTATCCCTGCTCTTAATATTAGTCCTGGGGGAGGGGAGGGGTTATCTGTTCTTAATTCCCCATGCTTTTCCAGCTCTTGTCTGTACCTGTGAGCATCCTCTAATCTAGCCGGATTTGTAAAATAGAATTGGGATCATGATGAGGATGGGGGGAGCATTAAAGAACTTGAGGAAAGTTGCATGTTTCATTGTGGCTATGCTGCACCCTGACTGGCGCATCTCTTCCTTGTAACCCTTCTGTAAGGGGATGTTCAATCGTCTACAGAGGAGTTTGATTCTCCACTCTGAACTTCCCCTTATCCACAATGATATACTTTTTTTGTTCTTTGATTCCTGATCCCTTGAACACCTCACAATCACACAGACTGGTGTGCTTCTTCCATGTGAGCTTTGTTGCTTCTGAACTAGATGGCTGCTTGTTTATCTTCAACCCTTTAAGACCACAGGTGCTATATCTTTCTTTACCACATTGGCTTATGCACCTATTTTGTCTTCAGCAATGGTGTTGAGAAGGTGAACATCACGGAATACCTGCCCAAATGTTAAAGTAAAGTGTTTGTGTATTGAGGGAGTATTTGAGTAGAGGCCCAATGTCTGTCTGCCTTCTTAATACTAAACTTATAATTATATGAACATAGATCTGTTTTCCTTTTGCTAAATATAAATATATTGACATATGTACATGTCTGTATTTTAAAGTAACCAGACGTCCCACTTTTTAACAATTTAACAACATCCCATGGTATTTTAAAATCAAAATAAACATATTACAATACTATTTTTGCATTCTATGAACATTTTTGTTGCTCCATATAGACCAAATTTTTAAACCCCACCCCCCACCCCCAGTTAATTGTGTCCCCCTTAAAATTGGGTCACTTTACTAGTGTATTTAGACCTCTATAAATGTCCTTTGCCTCCTAGTTCTTTCCTCTACTACCTCTTACTTTCTTCCTGATTCACTAGCATGTTCAGCCTTCATTCAGGTTTTAGTAATTCCTCTTGATTACACTACTCTTGATCTAGCCCTACCAGGCCTCCTACACCTTCCTTGACATCAATTTTGAATCACTTGTTGTTCCCTCATACCTGGATTTATTAACACTCACCTCCTTCCCCTGTTTCCCCCTTTCCCATGTCCCCCAAACCATTAGTCCCCTTTTTTTCCACCCCTGGATTGTTTATCCCACTTATCTTATCTAAATAGACATACAGAGACAATAATATGCACAAAAACAAGACAGAACAAAACAGCAACAAAAGGAAACAAAACAACAAGAAAAAAAGACAAGCCTATAAATAGTTAAAGGTCTGTTTGTTGATCATCAGGAGTGTTTTCCTGTCGAGTCTGATGGGGTGTGATACCCTGGCTCTTTTGAGTATTTCTTGGGGGGACTTCATTGCATCCCCCTTGCTGTTCTGTTGCATGCCCTTAGTATTTCATCCTGCTGTGATGGGGTCAGATGAGGCACAATTTCTGCACTGTGTCTTCAATGTTGCCATCCATAGTACGATGGGTTGGTAAGGGACTTTGTGTCTCATGGGGGGACTGGTCCTATGATCCTCTCTGTGCATTGGCTGCTCTGAGCAGGAATATAGTCCTTGGAGCTAGGTGGGCCAGGATGTGCTCCACTCTCTCTCCCTTCATTCGCTCCTGTGTGCTCTGATCAGATGTGTCCCTCTCCTTAACCTGTAGCTTCAGTGCTGTTCTTTGAAGTGAATTCCTCTAGGGGTCAAGTGAACTGTCCATGTATTTAGGTGTGCTAAGACAAGAACGCAATATACTGGCAGAAAGCAGGGAACCAACAGAGACGTCTGAGGGCACGGCCCCAATCCCAAATACACGGACAGCTTTTCAATCTTCTAAAGAGATCTTGTGCAGCAGTTTCACCTAAGGCAACACATCTTTCAATGCCTTGATCATCACTTCCTGTGCTTGAAGATGGTACAAATGATATCATTCAGCTATATAGGCAAGTCCTGGTGAATGAGAAGCAAGAATGAACATTGCTAATGGGAGGCGGGGGAGGCAGGAGAGATCTCCATGGGCATAAAGGGCCAAAGAGACAGATGACTGAACAAAGGATCAGGAAAAGGGGGAGCAGGAGCAAAAAAAAGGCAAAGAGGAGAATGAGTTGGGCTTCTTTGTATGAACTAAATTGTTCCCTTACATTTGAATGCCGCCTGCCCCACCCCACCCCTCCCACCTTCCTTCTCCTGGTTTAGAAATCAGAGCACCTACTGTTGCTAAGCTGTGTTCCTCCTACGAAGTCCAGAGCAGACTGCTTCCATGTGAGCTACCCTGAGGTATACTGACCGAGCAGGGGCTCCATTGATCTGTGCAGCCAAAAGGACACTGGCAAGCCTCTCTTCTCAGACCCCTGCAGCTGTGCCGTCTTTGGTTGCTCTGGAGGCGATTCTGTTTTATGGAGAGCTAGCTTACTGATGACAGAATGCATCGTTGGCCCCATCCTGCACCATATTCATGATGCCCTGACCTATGTGCCATGGTATTTTAAAACAAAACACAGCACAACAAAAAACTCTGATGTAGCTTTCAACATCATAGCAACACACAAACCGCCACAGTACAACCAACATCCGATGAAAAACATGAATCTGAGAGGTTGTGCTCCTCCATCTATTGATGAAGAAACTGATGCCAGGGGAGATAAAGTCCTAAAGCAATTGTCACTCGGGCAGCAGGGGGTGACTCACAGCCTGAGCAAACTGCTCTATAGCCCAAGATAAAAATAGGGGTTTTCTGTCTCTCCGAGTGGATATTAGAATGGGGGACAGTAACTTTCAATTGCATTGATCTTTGTCTTTGAAATCCTAGTGTTTGTGCATGCCAGATCATCCTCTGCTGGCTCTCCAGAGGGTGGGACTGGAGATGCATGTGGGATCATCATTTGGACAAAGTACAGGCCCTGAGTTCAGGAATCTCAATTCCAGGGCTGTCTGACCCTGTCTGAGCTCCATTAAGTCCCTCCTGATTATCCACTGAGCTGAAATCCACACTGTCAGTAGTTTAAGAACCACCAGTCACTCCATGGGAGTAATATGGGACTTCCTAGGAGCAGAAAGAGAGAATAAGGTAACTCCGTGGTTGAAAACGTCAACTGAGCCAGCTCTATTAAGATGGTGGTTTAAAAAAACTAAGAAATTTCCCATTATAAGTGTGTGTGTGTGTGTGTGTGTGAGAGAGAGAGAGAGAGAGAGAGAGAGAGAGAGAGAGAGAGAGAGAGAGAGAGAGAGAGAGATATTTAAGCATGAGGAGTAAAGGGAAGTCGTCATCTTCTTAGGCATTTGTTTGGCTCTCTTAGCATTAAAACTAAACTCAAAAGACATCAACTACCCTGGTGAACTCACAACTCTGCACAGTTTTGAAAAGGTGATGCCTACAGCCAGCTCTGCCAACTATTCACTATTGGAGGAAGGGTAGGGCCACTATCTTCACGTCCAGTTTATGTGTCCAAGTGGCTGGAGGAGCTTCGCCCACATCATCTTAGTCATTTCAGATTTCTCAGTGGAACCTCCCACAAAGCCTTCCTCACCAACCAACCCCTCCAGAACACAGAGATGGAAACTACTTCTGCTGTGCTCCTTCCAAGTGTTCTAATGTCAGAGATTGTCGAGAGCTGGATTGGTTACGCTTCATGCATTAAGATAAAAAATAAAGCCTATAAAACAAAAGAAACATATCATAAAGAAGATTATGTGGAAACATTTCTTAAAGGAGGATCTGGAATTTTTCAATCCAAAATAGACTGACAGAGTCTGGCTTAAGTGCTGAACATCAGAAACCAATTCTTTAGGGTTTTTTTTTTTCAGTCCAGCATACTTGAAGTGTTTGGATAGTGTAGTTTACTTTTAAAGCTCTCTCTGCCTCATACTCTGAATGTCCACAAACCTCACCAGGGTCTCCACACAACAGCCCCGAAAAGAAAGGCCTTGACCTGAACCCTCCATCAAGCAGGTCAGCAATAGTGCTGACTGAATTCTGAAACAGAACAAAATGTTTCTCCCAGAGAGCCACGAGGGAATCATGCCAGCTTTCGACTGATATGTTCTTCTTAAAGCACTGAATTAGAATTAATTAGACCATCAACTTATTTCCTAACCTCATCTTTAAATGAGTTCCGATTTCCTCATTTCTCTGTTTCACGTTAAACATCTTGTCATGAGTTGGCAACAAGAACTTCAATATTTCTGTCTCCTGGGATGAATGCAACCAAGGGAGGCAGGTGTGCAAGGTGCTGCTGCTTCTGCAGAGCGATGCCTCACTAAGCCGCATAACCTACACAGGACAAGACATGGCTGCATAGTTCGGCAGTTGGCTTTTGCTACTTGGTTTGGGATCATGGATTTCTGGGCAAACCCTGGAAGTAGGAGTTGTTCTGAGCAGGTGAATTGTTCTTGAAAAGAGTTTTAGCTCTGAGGTTCTCTCTCTCCCTTTCTCCTATCTTTTTACCCTTTCAGTGGAAAACTCAGGGTGGGGGGGATTTCATAGGAAGGAACAGCCATTTCCTCAAGAAAGATGAGTCAGATTTTATGTAGCTTTGTGATCAGGGCACTGAAAATCCTAAGACTCCCTTCCAATCTTCATCCTCTCTTTAAAGAGCTGTGAAACTTGGACGACCCAATGATCTCACAGAATCAGTATCTACATCTGTAAAATGGGGTTAATTATATCTGTCCTATCTAGGCATGGTTGTGGAAGCACAAAATGAGTGATCACATGCAGGCTGGTAAGTACCAGACAAATAGAAGCTATTATTTTAGGTAACGCCTATCTTGGTTATTTAAAAGTCTGGTAGATGTTATCACCCTCTCTGTTTACTCTTGAACCTTTCTGAAGAGATGAATAGATGGCTTAAACCAAGCTTACCGTAATCATCACCCACCCTCCTCCCAAGGAGGGAAAGTGCTAACTAGATAGATAAACTAGAAAGGCAAGTTGGGGGTGGAGGTGGGAGAGCAGCCAGCACTGCAGCATCATTTATATTCATTGGGAATGATGAACAGAGACAGCCCCAGGGTCTCAGGGAGCAGGGGAGGAACTTGGAGATCCCGTAAGCCAGTTCTTGATGGTTACGGTGTGACATACGTAGTGCATGCAAATCACAGTTCAAGGAAATATATCCCAAGGTTGGGAGTATGGGGAGTGAGCTGTCATTTTTTTTTCCCAGGCCTCTGATGTTCTCCAACAATGGCTAATATTGGGGACTGATGACCTCGTACAACGTCTGACTAACAAGAGAAGTTAGAGGCCACAGAGCCAGGCCTCATGCCACAGATCAGAAGCAGAGGTCCAGGGACTTTGAAGGAGAGATGTGGTTTGGACAGCTCACAACAAAAATGAAAGCAATCTACAAGGCAGCATCACCCATTTGGAATGGTTCCTCAAGAAGAGACTGACAGGCAGGGTTCCCATGCTCACTCAGGGTCCCTAGTCAGCTCCTTGTGCTTGAACTGCAGACTGCTGCCTCAGGTCTGTATGCCTCCTCCAGATGGGAGGCCAGGATGTGAGCTGCCCGCACCGTCGCCGGGTCTGGAAGAAGCTGCTTCCTCCTTCCATCGCTACAGCCCAGGACTGGTTTGTAGAAAGGTGCAGAGATGAATGAATGGGCCCGATGACTTTTGATGTCACATTTGTGGCCAGCCGGTGGGGTGGGCATGTCTTGGTGAAAACAAGAAATGACCAGCATGCAGTCCGAGCCCCGTTTCCCTCTAGCCCTGCACACATCTCATGCTTCTCAGCACTTGCCGGCTCCCCTGCCTCTGTGCTGACTGTGAAACTGTGTTTTATTGGTCAGGGGCGACCCCATCCTCAGGATCACGGCATGGGGGGGGGTCTATTTGGACCACGTTCTTCTCCGATCCCTCGGGTGATCAGTGGTTCGTTTTCAGAAATGGGTTGCCAGTCCTCGATTCTTAATTTTATTTTACTGAACCCTTCCACTGAGCCCAGCCCTACAGAGTGTTTGTTTGCTTGTTTGTTTGTCTGTTTGTTTGTTTAACTACCAGTGGCATCGGTGTCAGCATCGCAGCAATATGCAACCCCCAGAGGGTGACAAACTGGCAGCAGATGGGTTATTTTGAAATTCTGACTACAGGAATTTCATAGGACACTACCGCCTCAACAAGTGGCTCAGTCTCCCTTTTGAAGCTGAGAGTAAACCCAAACTGTGTTGAACAGGATGAGAGAGATAGGGGAGAGGCATCACCCAGCCTTCACTCAAGCCCCTGAAGTATCTGCCACAGCCAGCAGCTCCACGCAAAGAATGGGCCCTGAGGGAGGCCCCGGGCAGCCCGTAGGTTTGCTGGGGTTCTTGTCCTGTTATCAGTTTCTCACGAGTTCCAGTCTGAATTATCAGAGCCTGCAGGCAGTCCGGACCTCATGACTACGAACAGAGGAACTCCATGTAGGAACTGGAGGACCGTCTCCCCTTTCTGCCTGGACATCATCCTGGCCCAGAGGTGGGACACGTCTTTGTAATGGATCACTTAGCATTTGTCCTCCCTTGCTCACTTGCGCTTCAGTCCCCCACTTCTGTTTTCATAGCCCAGCCTTTTATTATTTGCTTTTTTCAGCAGACTCCAGAAATACTGCAAGCTCACCGCCATCCAGTTGATTCTGACTCATAATCGGTAGGGCAGGGGAGAGCTGTCGCAGGGAGAAGGAGGGGTGTGACTGTCAAGCTTTCTGGAGGTAGAGAGCTCCCCTTTCCTCCTTCGGAGCCCTGCTGCGTTGGGACTTGGGGCCAGATGGTGTGCAAGCTGCCCAGTGCATAGACCAGTGTCCACCAGGGGTCCTGTCCGTCTTCACCTCGCTGCTGTTGAGTCCATTCTGACCCTGCAGGGCAGAGCAGAACTTCCCCTGTGGCTGTCCCACGTGGACTCTTTCCCCAGGAGGAGACACCCTCCTCTTTCTCTCTCGGCGCAGCTGCTGCTGGTTTCACACTGCTGACATGGTGGTTGAGAGCCCCTCCAGGGACCCATGGTGCCACCGGCTCTCCCTTCAAAGAGCGGGAAGCTCAGGTGTGCCCTTGCCGCAAAGGATAGCAGGCTTCAAAGTGAGACATGCAATCAAGGTCTTCTAGTTGGTCGCCGATTGATTTTTGATGAGGATTCGAACTTACTTTCAGATCCTTGTAGGGTTATCTGTTGTGCTTCTCAGGTTCATGAATTGGATAAGTTCCCAAGAATCAAGTTGTAACACTCAATTCTTAAACAGAAAAGGGGCCATATGTAATTTTGCTTCGAGAGCCTGAGGGATGCTGTCGGCTCGGTGTTGAACAGCAAGTTCTGCAGTTCGAAGCAGAGAGCAAGATGAGGGCCTCTGTTTGTACAGACCTTAAGAGTCTTGGAACACTCTCTAGAGCCATTATAAGTCAGAATCAACAGCGATGGCTTTTTTATATACTGATGGTTTGCTTGTTCTTTTAAATAACAATGCTGGGGCTGAGCCCTGGTGGCATAAGTGGTTGAGTGCAGAACTGCAGCCCGCAGGCTTGGCGGTTCAAATCCAGCGGCTCTCAGGAGCAGCACTGGGTAACGCCCATGACCACCAGAGGTAGTGATGCCCCCCCCCCCAAAAAAAAAAAGAAAAAGAAAGAAAAAGGAACTAAAAAAATAACAATGCCGCAAACAATGGTTGCTTATATACTGGGATAGTAAATCACAAGAGAACAGCTTGGTACCCCCAAAATTATTATTATTATTATTATTATTATTATTTTTGCTGAGCACCTACTATATGCCATGCCCTGTGTTAGAATTCAAGAGCTGCAAACATGATAGAGTGAGGCTGAGCCCCGGTGGCATAAGTGGCTGAGTGCGGGACTGCGGCCCACAGGCTTGACGGTTCAAATCCAGCGGCAGCTCTCAGGAGTAGTGCTGGGTAGCTCCCACGACCACCAGAGGGCAGTGATACTTCCCCCAAAAAAATTTTTTTAAAGGATGATAGAGCAAAGATTTGCTTACTGTAGGCTGAAATTATTTCCAAATCTCTCCCTTTCTTTATTTTTATAGAGGCAGTATTGAGAGTACCTGAGTAGCTGTGTACCCGTCATAGGCTGTTGTCACATTGTCCAAATCATTAAAACATCTGATTTCATTGGCCCCATTATGCAAGTTAAATGGTACAGGATTGTATGTGCACAAATATATCATACATAGAATTCTCATTGCTAATAAGCCATGAAAAAATGTCCAGAGAACACTGCAGGGAAGCAAGTGTTGGGACACACTGGACACTGTACAGTGTGAGAAAATAACAATTTGTAAATTACTAAGGGTTCAAGGGGAAGGGGGGAGGAAGGGTAATATAGGGAGGTGATACTGGGGGGCTGGAGGGAGGGAAGATGTTTTGAGAATGATGATGGCAATTAGTGTGTAAATGTGGCCTGTATACAATTGATGTTTGTATGGATTGTGATGGGAGTTGAATGAGCCCCCAATAAAGTGATTCATTTAAAAAAATTAAACAAATCAAAATTCAGAGTTAAGCTCAAACACAGCATGTTCTTAATGTTTGAAGCACAGCTAGAGTAAGACAGTTAGCGCTGAAGAGAAGAAAGCTGAGTCCGTGTGGTAGATAGTCTGCAGAGCTGGCCACCAACTCCTTCCCTCTGCTGTGGACATGCTGTTCTAACCCTTCTGGCCGTAGAGCACATGTTCCCGTCCCTCTAATCTGGGCTGCCTGTGTGATTTCTCTAGAATGATCCAACATGGCAGAAATAGCATTCTAAGATTTCCAAAGGGATTAGCGGACCCCACATCTTCCTGGTGGAAGTCAATCGCAACACAAGAAACCCGGTTGCTCGAGACCAAACTGTGCAGAAGCCTAAGTTATCCCCGTGGATGGAGAGAAGTCCGATGGAGGGGAATCGAGGCAACAACTGAATGCCGCTGTGTGAGCAGCAACAGTGTCACCACCACAGGAGCAGACCAGCCCAGCAGAGCCCTGCCTGAGTTCCAACTGTGAGGACTGGTAAGCCATTGTTTCAGATGACTAACTTTAGAGTGTGCTTTGTTTCACAGCAGTCAATAATAAAATGATTGCATTTTACTATTCAGGAATTAGCCCTCGAAGCTAAAATATTTTCCCCAAGGCTCCTCTTTTTCCAACCTTACCAGCTTAGGCTAGGAAAAACAGAATTCTCATAGCCACGAGTACATACATAGTGATTGAAATATCTGAGCTAGGCTAAGCGCTTGTGTCCCATGAAGATCGACTTGTAGAAGGTTAAAAAGCAAGGGAGGAATCTGATAATTTTACAATGATCAAGATTCTGTGAGCTGGAGATGACCTTGTCACTTGTGTTGATAACACCATAAGCCACCACGTCTTCATTTAGGCCCCGGGTTTCCTTGGTTTCGTTGTTTGCTCTTTTCCCTGAATGGGCCACCTTGTTCATCAGTATTACTAAGAAATCTAGGGATAGCCTTTCCCAGGATCCATTGCCATCAGCCTTCCAGATGCTAATAACAAGAAATGCTTGCAGGAGATTTGGCAGGTGGAAGAAAGACATAGACCACGTGATTGGTCCTCTAGCAGAAGAACGGTAAGTAGGTGTGTGAGCTTCAGAAGGTATGAAATTTATTACTTTTATTGGCTCTCATTGTTACCCTGTGTATCACCCATGTCAATGCTGGAGTTGATGGCGATCTGCAGCAAGCACTTCCGGTCGTCGGTGAACTTCCTGTTTCTGAAAGCAAACCTGAGAGCTTGGAGCTTTTCCTCACAGTCACACTCCTCTAGTTCTTCCAGGAGCTCTATTGACATCTGATTCCCTGTACTACATTCCTTTCCTGCTTGAAATCCCTAAACTAATTCTGATTTTTCATTATGAAGTTCTATGATATAATTCAAATTCTAATTTTATGACGTGGCTCAAGATTAAGTAAAATTTCTCTTTACACAAATGGTTGGTTTTTTTTGTTTTTCGTTATATAAACAAACAATTGCACATTGTTTACATGAAGTTTGAAAACGAGTACAGCCCCATAACACAGCATGGAGCAGAGGTGCCTGTGGACGGATGGTAGTGTGTTGCTTTAATTCTGTTGTCAGTTTTACTTCTCGAGATTCTGATATCCATTGCACTAGCTACACAGAACTCACAGACACAATTCATGATTAAAGTGTTTGTTCAAGAAGTTAACCGCATGCCTTATCAGGTCATGTCACAAATTTCTTTTGGGTCTAGTAATAAATGCCCAAAGGGGCATATCACCAACTGTAAGACTCCACCAGAAGGCAGGCAGCTCAAGCTCCACAGGTCAGCAAATCCATCTCCCTAAATCAAGTGCTCCAAGGCACCCAACTGTAAGCTGGTCCAAAGGGACTCCATTCCATTCCGTTGGGTCAGCAATTCTGACTTCCCCAATTAAGTGTCCAGATGCACCCCACTTCTCAAACCAGCCTTCTGCACAAAAAGCACTCAGCTTTCTTTCTCCGTCTGTTGGGAAGCCCATCAGTCTGTTCTATGTCTGGCTCCGGGTTCTTCTGCTGCTTCTCTAATAGTTTAAGGAGGCTCACAACTCAGGGATCTTGGATCCAGAAAACTCTCTCCACTTCGAGACTCACTGGTAATGGAACCCTTCCTCCTACTTCTTCTTTTAGACACAGTTGGATGACATTCCCCGATATCTTGCTTGAACCTGCTCATAGGTGTATCCTATGAGGATCTTTGCCCATCTTAATACTAGAATCATGCTGGAAACAGTCTCTTGGTGGGAGTTAAAGAATGCCCCTGGAGATAGAATGGGAAGTAATAAAAGCTAGCGTTGGGATCTAGGAGCAGGAGGTTATTAGCATATTTGTATTTCAATTTAACAGTTTTACTAATGAAAGCGCCAATCCAGCAAAAACAACAATACAAATGGATACCTATTTGAATTTCAGATACTCACTGCAGTAGGCAAAAATACTGACCCTCCTTCTCCCAAAGATGCCCAGTTGTAATCCCTGAAACCCTGTGAATATGTGGCCTTACATGGGAAAGGGGACTTTCCACGGGTGACTCAGGGTAGGAACCTTGAAGTGGAGAGAGTCCCTTAGGTTAGCCAGGTGGGTCCTCTTTATTTAGAGGAGTCCTTGAAATAGAATTTTCTTGGCTACAATCAGAGAGGAATGCCTACGGAAGAGCGTCAGAGAGACGCAACACTGTTGGCTTTGCAGATGGAGGAAGAGGGCCACAGCCAGGGAATGTGAGTGACCTCTGAGCCCTGGGAAGCACAAGGAAGTGCTTTCTTCCCCAGAAACTCCAGAAAGCAGCACAGCTACGCAGCACGTTGGTGTCAGCCCTGCATGCCCAGTTTTGAACTTCTGACCTCCCAAACAATGAGATAATGAGTTGACTCTATCTTAAGACATGGAGTTTGTGGGAGTCTAACACACTGACAAGAGAAAACAAATACAGACAACAAATCATTTTTTGGTATAAAAGTGCTTTATGCTATTTGGGGTGTGGACACACAACTATACTACAGATGTATTTCTGTTTTGAAATTCAAATTCAACCATGTGTCCTATATTTTATCTGGCATCCCTATTTATAGGAAAGTCGGGTATCTGAGTTCTTTTACATCTCTGCCTAAAAACCTATATCAATCTTGGCACTTATTTTGTCTGTGCCAGACATGAAAATAGGCAATTTACATATTCTTTTTCATTTAATCCTGACGACTCTGTAGAGTAAGACATAGAGACAGCTATTTCACAAATGCAGTAGCTGAGACTACTTAAGGCCAGACCATTTGTTCAGTGTCTCTTGTGAGAAGCGGGGCTGGGTCACAGGTAGGAGAGGATGGCCTGATTGTACAGCCCATGATCCTCTGCTATCTGGCTCCAGTAGTCAACTTGCTTTTGTGGCGCCACCTCTAAAAGTTAGTCTTTACTGATGCTTCTCGATCGTTGCCACCCTCTTCCCCCTGTGGCTCAATAATGGGATTTCTGCCGCTTACCCCCACCTCTTCTAAACCAGGGAAACTGCTCTGCCAAAGCTTCTTGATGGTCTCTAATCTGTCACCTTTTCTTCGTCACCTGCTTTTTACCTGTCCTGCACTGGGTGACTTGCTCACTTCCTCAGTCCTCCTCTGATGCTGCTCCCTACCACCCACGGCCCCTAGAGTGAGGAGTCGCCTCGGCGGAGTACCCTAGCTCTCTCCTCGCTCTCAGCAGCCTGTGATCCCTCTTGAGCACTGTGTGGAACACCCTGTTCTCTTCTTTCACTCCCAAAGTTCCCCATCCCAGAGTCCTTGCCTGCAGCACTCACAGTCACAGCTTCCTCTTCCTTCTCTGACGACACCCAGCCCTGCTTTCTTTCAAGCACATCTCACGCTCAGACCACTCTGCTGGACAATCCGCTTACAGAACCAAACCAGTCTGCTGCTTTCCAGTCAGGGCTGACTCACAGCAAACCCACCAGTTATTGAGTAGAATTCCTCCCCAGGGAGGTGTTTCTTCACTACAATCTTTCTGGAAGAGATCTTCAGGGCTTTCCCCACGGGACTACCGAACCATTGGCACCACTCTGGGACCTTATAATCCCATCAAAACACTTAAAGATGAGGTGCATCCCACTCCCCTTAAGAACCTCACCTGTTGTCTTCCTCTGCGTGACAAACTCTCCCCAGCTCCCCTTTTGGAAGCTTCATTTTGCCTCTTATTTCCCTAAAGAAGGTACTCACGGGTCGACTGGATTTTCATGTTTGGTTCATCATGATAGCTTTCATTATTATTATTTTATTGGGGGCTCTTAAAGCTCTTATCATAATCCATATATATATCCATTGAGTCACACACATCTGTACATATGTTGTCACCATCTTTTTCAAGATGTTTTCTTTCTACTTGAGCTCCTGCTATCAGCTCCCCCTTTTCCTTCCCCATGTCTTCTTGATAATTTGAAAAAAAATTCAGGTCTTATACTGACTGCTGTCTCATTTCACCCACTTTTCTGCTATCTGACCTCCTGGGAGGGGGACCATATGTAGATAATTGTGATTGGTTCTCTTAGACCCCCCCCACCCCACCCCCCCGCCACCACCAATGCCCTACCCTTTACCCTCCTAGTATCACTGCTCCACTTATTGGTCCTGAGGGGTTTATCTGTAACAGAGTACATGTTCATCATAATATTCTTATATTCCTCTGTCCCCTGTTCCTGCTTTAAGTAGGCCCTATTGTCTCATGCCTAGACTATTGTTTTCCTTAAATCAGAGATTCTCAGCAGAACTGTACAATTGATATTATAGGCCAACCTTGGGAGATTACCTCAATTGTTTTTTATATCTTCCCCAGATGTATTAGCTTCCTATGTCCTTGATGACAAATTTGGTGGCTTATAAGGCTGCCTATGTCTCTTCCAACTCTGGAGGCCAAAAGTCTGAGATGGATAGGTCTCACTGAACCAGAATCCAAGCATCACTTTTTTTATGAAGAATCTGGAGAAGAAACTGTTTCCTTGCCTTTTTGTAGCCTCTAAAAGCTGTCTCCATTTCTTGTGACTGTACCATATAACGTTTTCTCTTCCTCTTACACTCTCACAGAAGCTCTGTTGGAGCAGTGGTTATCAGTTGGGCTGTTAAACGCAAGGTCAGAGTTCAAAACTACCAGTCACTCCACAGGAGAAAGATGGGACCTTCTGTTCCAGTAATGAATTACAATCTCTTCCTTGTGACCCTTCTGTGAGGGGATTTTCAATTGTCTATGAGCCGATCAAAGTGTAGGCTAGCCCTGATTCTTTAATATTTTCTCCCTGCCCCCCACTACCATGGTCCCAATTGTATCTTACAAATCTGGATAAGCCAGAATATGTACACAGGTACAGATAAGAGCTGGAAACACAGGGAATCCAGGATGGTTAAACTCCTCAGGGCCAATAATGGGAGTAGCCATACCAGGAGGGTAAAGGGAAGGTGGGGGACAAAAGGGGGACCAATCACAATGATCTACATATAACCTCCCTGGGGTATGGGCAACAGAAAGGTAGGTGAAGGGAGACGTCAGTCAGTGTAAGACATGGAAAAATAATAATAACTTATAAATTATCTATGGGTCATAAGGGAGAAAGGGTGGGGGAGGGAGGATTGGGAATAAGGAGTTAATACCAAGGGCTCAAGTAGAAAGAAATCATTTTAAAATGATGATGGCAACAAATGTACTAATGTGCTTGGCACAATGTATGCATGTATGGATTGTAATAAGAGTTGTACGAGCCCCCAATAAGATGATTTTTAAAAAGAGGGTCTTGGAAACTCATAGGGGCAGTTCTACACTGGTCTGTACAGTCAGTCACTGCCGTGATGAGCGTAAACAGAGCTCCAGGAGCGAGCATGGCAGGGGATGGGGAGGGGCGGTGTTTCCCGCTGCTGCGCCTGGGGTACCTGTGAGTCAGAGCAGACTCCGTGACACCCAACAACAGACTGTGATTACATCTTCTTCGTGATTGTCTTTGACAGTGACTTTGTTTGGGTTGCTCGTTGTTTTTTGTTGATTTTTTTTCTGTCTGTGTGGTCTCCTCAAATAGAATAAGAGTTCCCTTATGTTTAACTACTGCGCCTTATACATCTCATTACACCTACCATGGAGTCTCGGTAAATATTTGTCGGTTTAATTTCAGAAAGGTTGCAAGAGTTTACTTCGGGGTGGAGAGCGGATGGAGAGTGTTCCAATCAAAAGTAAAGGAGCTGAGATGGCATCGCACGGAGTGAAGGACTTCCTCCAGTACACGCACCAGACAGAATCCAAGAGAAGGCTTTCAAGAGACTTAGTGCTTAGGTGCTGACAAAATGGAATCGGCAAGAATGAGAGAGAAAGCAAAAGCAAGTCATAGCTCTCCACCCTCGTTAGTGTAAAAATAGGGTGAGTCAAGTCTAATCGTTTTTTGCATCATCCTCTGCCTCTCCGGCCCAGTCCTTCCCCATCAGTGATAGTCTGGGGTTTGGGCTTATCAAGCTGACACAGACACCTTGAATCAGGCTCTCTGCCCAGCACCTCACTGGGTGGCCTTGCATCTACCTTCCCTCGCCCAGGTGACCAGTCTACATACCAGGCAATAACAGGTGAATTAGAAGTGTGAAATTTTGCATCCATAAACCATGTTTATCTCAGCTTGAGTGTCTGGATTGCTGAGAGAGGGGAAGTCTCCCTGCTGCCAAAGAGGCGCTGGAGCAAGCGAGAGGATCGCCCCTACAGGGAGACGAAAAGCTCCATCCAGAACATCATGAAGGAAGCAGAGACTTGAAGGAGCTCCCCCCCATAAAGTCCTTGTACTTTGAAATAGGTGGCCCTGGGTGGTGCAAAATGCCAAGGACTCAGCTGCTAACTGAAAGGTTCTAATTTACCCAGAGGCACCTTGGAAGAAAGGCCTGCCTGTCCACTTCTGAAACATCGGTCAATGACAATCCTCTACCTATCCACTTCTGAGACATCAGCACTGGGAACCCCCTGAGCACAGTCTACCCTGCACATCTGGGGTTGCCATGAGGGAAAATGGGCTTGACATTTAACCAGTTTCACCTGGAAATAACTTAGCACCTTGAAAAATCTGTAGTTTGCTTGGATCATCTGGACAGCCTACTCTCCCCTCCTCCCCGCCCCCGCCTCCCCACCAAAATCATGTGACATTTCCACATGTTTTGGCATTGCTGGCCTCTAGTTCCTGCTGCTTTAAATTTAGCTTTGTTTCTTGTTATCACGCCCAGGTCACCCCATCTGTCCCTTCCTGGTGTGGAATTGGAAGAGAGAGGTGCCTGCTCCAGCGTCTCCGTAAGGACCAGAGGTGGGGGCTTTCCATGATTGAGGCTCTGCACCCCTCTCTGTCTTACTCCTGGGCTTGCAGGCCTGGCTGCTGCCTCTGCTGCCATTCCCGTGTGCTTACCAAGTATGTGGGACTCAGAGCCTCATCTTTGTCCTCGCTTTCTTACCGCAGCTGCCACCCTCAGAGAAGGGGTAGGAATCTCCAGGCGTCAGATGCTTGCTTGAGTGGGCTGCCCTGCCCTCTCAGTGTGGGCTCAGGCTGGTCCCCACAGCCTCTCCCCGGATTGGAGCAGCTGGCAGCTATTTTTACATAGGAGCCCGCAAGGACGGAGTGCAGTTGCCTCGGGCTTGCCTCCATAGGGAATGGTACAGGAGGTCAAAGGTGGAGGGGAGGGGAGGGCACGTAGTCAGTTTCATAAACAATCAGCTGGGCTGTTCCAAGTCGCATCCCCCACGGTTTCTCAAAGTCCTCCCCATCCAGTCTGCTCTCACGATTGAAGATGGAATGGGTGTTACTTGTTATTGACTTGACCCTGGTTCCTGCCTGTCCAACAGCGCAGACCATCTCTGGTCCCATGCCACTCTCATGATCAGCCGGGTGCGGGAACCTCTTGTTGTCTTTCAAATAAGGAGGCACATCTAAAAGTATGATCTTAAGCCACTTTCTCTCTTTATCCAGAGCACCAGACTGTTCTTCCTACAATGTGGTAGTCTGAAAGCTCCCCAGCTCCCTGAAATGCTCCCCCATGGATGATCCTGCTGGAGCTGGAAGTTCTGGCAGCCTGCTTCCAGCATCATCTCGCCGTCACAATCTCGCCGATAGATGTGTGAAGGAAAATTGCATTATTTCTGCCATGATCCAAGAGGTTACGGGCATGGAGACTTCTTTAGAACTCACCAAACTGACTGCAACTCTTGACATTTGATGTGAAGGATTGACTTGAGCGAGTGCCTTCCCTCACTCCATTCTGCACCGCTTTGAGACACATCATTGGAAACAGAGCATCTCCACCTTCTGCAATAGGCAGAAGGAATCCTTATTGTCCTTCAATAACTTTAGTGCCTCCTCCCCCTCCCTTTTTATTTTGCTTTCTTGTATATCTTCGCACGCTCATCTCCACCCCCACTTTAAGAAGGAAACTTAGCTATTCGCTGCATGTCAATTACATGACGTAGGCCCTTTTAGGTTTGTGTGAAAGTAGCAGAAAAGTCCCACATTAAAGGCACTGAAGCAAAAGTTGGTCTGATTTCTCTCAGGTATGACAACGGAGGAAAATGCCCAAGTCTGGTCGGGCGGCTGCTCCAGGAACTCCTCAGGAGCTGCCTGGTTAACCAAATGACACCTTATCTTCGTGGTCCAGCATGCCACCTGCTCTCCAGGCAGCAGAGGAGATGAAATGAAGAAAAATCCAAAATTTAAAAAAAAAAAAGAAAACAACAGGCAAAAGGCCTGTGTCAGCCACCTCTCCTATGAGATACACTGGGAAGTTCTTTGACATTTTACTGACTCTGTGTTGACTAGAATTTAGTCACCTACCCACACTTAGCAGCACAGGAGACTGGAGCATGGGGCTCTGAACCTGAGCAGCCATGGGCCAGCTAAGAAACGATTTTACCAAGAAGGCAGGAGTGCATTAGAAAACACCCGACAGTCTCTGCCACAAAAGCTACTTGAAAAATAGACTTCCAGGAGGGGCCTGAGGAGCGCTAGGTAGAATGAAGAATCCTAAAAAGTAAGCTAAATGGTTTGCCTCTAAAGGACAGATCATCACCTCCCCAGATGTCCCCACAAACACATGCGTTTACATATGTTAATATTTATATAATTAAATATAGTTTCACTCAAGTGGACAGAATGATATATTGGGAACACTGTTCAGCCAATCTTGTAAATAATTATAACTCCCCCCATTCCCAGGAATGTTTTCTCAAGTTTGCAGTAATCCTCAGAGCCATCTAGTTAGTCTCGCAGCCATCAAGTGACCTTGAGCCAGCCAGACCCTAGGATGGAGAAATCTCCTAAATCTCTGGGGTGCCATGTGGCCGGAAGTATTTCAGAGCCTAGTGCTAGGAAACAATGCCCCGTGGACTACAAAGTCTGCATATTTTCTTACAGAAAATTAGGGTATGGTAGGGGACTTTGACACTTAGATTACAACAGTCTGTGGGAAAGGTGTGTGTGTGTGTGTGTGTGTGTGTGTGTGTGTGTATGTGTGTGTGTGTGTGTTGATGTGTTCAAACGTATAGGCTATAATGCTGTCTCCGTGCAAGACATGAGCCACTAGATGAAACATAATACTAAATAAAGGAATGCTTTTTGCCCTCTTGGGCAAATCCATGGCTTGAGTGATGGTCTCCATTATCCAATGACAAAACTGTTTGGAGTTTGCATTTATTTTATAAAGAGAAAATAGAATATATTTGCATCCTTTTGATCCTTTCTCAATTTGGGGTAAGACAAGATAGAAAGACATAGGTGTAAAAACAATGCTAAGTGGGGTAGACCCTGCCTTGACCAGAAACACAAATTTGAAAATAATTTGTGAATGCTGATTTGCAAAGAAAATAATATGATTTTTTCAAAGCAGTCATTCCATGGAAGGATTTTTTTCAGTTTGAGATAAAACCATATAAATGTATCTAAGAGGCACTTTTTAACAACAACAAAACTATCTACCCCCCAAATCTACTATTTTCCCTGCAATTATCATGTGCCTTTGCATAAGTTCCTCACTTATCAGTTACATTACAGGAGTGAGTTTTCATCCTTACTACATCTCTTAACCTCAAAGTTATTTGTTCAGTAGTGTTTAGATAGGAAATTTGTCAGTTTGAATTTAAGCAAGGCAAAATAACCAATCAAAAAGATGTTTCTCAAATGGGTTTTGGTGACAATTTTAGTTTTGTGATTTCATCTAACAGACAGGTGACAAATATAGTTATAGATTATATGTTGGTAATTAATGGTGCTGGGCAATGTCTATGCTTGAATTTACATTTATGTTTTCATTTCTTTCATACTATAAAGGCCACGAAGCCTGTCTTAGTCTGGGTTCTTTAGGGAAGAAAAACCAATGATGGGTAGATATATGACTGATAGAGAGAGAGAGATGATAGATGATAGATAGATAGGTAGATAGATAGATAAAATTTCTATGAAGACAAAACTCAGTGGGTCAGATATTAAGCTGCAGGCTTCTCCTGGCTCAAGTAGTTTGGGGAACTAAGGCATCCAAGATTGTCAGGAAGATCCCAAGCTGGTGGCTGCAGATGCAGATGAATCCAAAGTCAGGTCTATGTCTGGTGAGGTGAATGAATCCAATTTTGGCAGGTTAGGTGATAGGCCACTGATATCTCACAGAATCAATAGGTGTAAATCCAAGAACCAGAGGTCTATAAGCAAGATGCTGGATTAAGACGCCACAAAGAGCAAATAAGCTTTCCCACAGCATCCACTTATATAGGAAGCAAGCCAGCACCACCACCCCCACCCCCAACCCCACCCCCAAGGAAACTTCATTTCAATTGCATCAGGGCTGTGACCCGAGTGTGATAATTTATATTCCATCCTGGTCTTTTTATAACTGTTTCACTGTTCAGAGCAGATCCCACTATGGAGCCTATTACATTCTGCTAGATTAGGTTTGGGGGTTAACTAAGTATTAGCCACCTAACCACTGGGAAGATTGGCTCAGCCAAGTTGACACAAAACCTAACTATCACAAGCATCTTGGAATACTGTGAGGAAGACGTATTCACAATTCAGCTGGAGAAAGTCACGGAAAAACGGAGGAGTCTCACCAGCCTTGCAGCAATCAGCACGATGATCGCATTGCAAACAACATATAGAAAAACAAAAACTTCGCTGCTGCTGAGTCACAGGGACCGCACAGGCCAGGGTAGAACTGTTCTCATGAGTTTCTGAGACTGTCACTCTGAAGAGGCATAAAGCCCCATCTTTCTCCCTCAGAGCAGTTGTTGGTTTCAGACTGCTGGCCTGTCAGGTCTCAGCCCGACTTCTAACCCTTAGGGAGAGCACCTAACCAACACCGTAGGAGGGCCTGATTTTGGTACTCCTGCAGTTGGGAGGAGGTCATAAGGAGATAGTATAGGGAGCTATAAAGCTATTGTTTTCTCCTCCAGGGTTGCAATTTGGTACAGTTTTAAATGCCTCATCCAGCCAATCAATTGAAAGTTAAAGGCGTTGATATTTTTAAAAGACCAGTAATAGTTCAAACAATGACTTGTCAAGTATCAAGCCAGAAATAAGGCAGATGATATGCTGATACATCTTTCTATCACTAAATCCAGTGAGATGTTTAATTTCAGGTAGAAAAAAATCCCTTTTATTACATTATTTTTATCCATTAGAATTTATCTTTGTTGCCCTATTTGTAAGATTAGAGATCAGTACTGTAGTGGCCTTTGGAACTGCAGCATACCAAATTATCTAGGCAGCTAATCTCGGATATGCAGGCCTCATCAGGCACTACACAAGATTTTCAAGATCAGGTAGATTCTTTAGCAGAAGTAGTATTACAAAATAGAAGAGGTTTAGACTTACTTGCTGCGAGCAGGGAGGTATTTGTTTGGCTTTACAGGAAAGATGCTGTTTTTATGCCAACAAATCTGGAATCGTAAGAAACAAAATCAAGAGGCTGCTAGAAGACTCGGAGAAGAGAAGAAAGGAGTTGACCACCAATCCACTGTGGACCAACTCAATGGACTGTTGCCTTACCTCTTGCCACTTTTGTGCCCCCTCGTTAGTTTATTGCTTTTGCTTTCATTACGGCCAGTATTATTCAACAACCTCATGGCATTTATTAAGTAACAGATTGAGACCATTCAAGCAAGGCCCCTGCAAGTTCATTATTGTTGCTTGGAGATGAGCGATCTCGGACAGAGTGGCACACACAACTAGTATGTGATAAGACCCTCTGCCTCCATGAGCTGAACTTGATAGCCAATGACGGGTAAGATCAGGAGCACTCTTTACCAACCTAAGACAGGCCATGGTGACATTAGAAGGCTATTGACCGATGGCGGGTAAGGACTGAATGTGTGTCCTGGCAACCTAAGACAGGCGAATTTCCTGGGAGGATATTACTTGAAAAAATAAAAAAGGGGGTCCTGTCCTGAGCCATCCAGCCCGGACATGCTTGACCTGGCTACAGGCAGGATATGCCTGAACTTTGTTGCAGTTTGTTGCCTGGGGTTTGTAGTTTGTCGCCTTTGTAACTGTATACAGCCCTGGCCTTTGAAGCTTGACTTGCAGTGCTGCCATTCATTTGTAAATTTTGAAGATCACCATATGCTAATTGCCTAAGCTTGCTTGCCTTATAAAATTGGTTTACTTCTCCCAAATTAAAAAAAAAATTATCATCAGCAAAAAAAATATATATATATATATATATCTTTTTGCATAATATTTTCTAGCTTACACACTCAGCATTGCATATGAGAGAATTTAGAAAAGTTTTTGGAAAAATTTCATTCTCGTTTAAGTTCATTTCCAGGAACATTTTGAAGTGCTCCATCTATCCATGTGTATGCGTATGTGTGCTACTTATTTTATTAAGTAAGATGAGTGATAGAACACTCCCTAACACTGAATATCCCAAAGTAATTTTTTAATAAGGGACCATAAAACAAAGCACCAACAACCTTGACACTGATGTTTAGTGTCTTCCTGGTTTCATATTCCATATGCATCTCCTATTTGGGTTTTCAGACTGACATGTCCAGTACCTTCCATTGTTCAGGTTGAACCTGTTGAGCTCAAGTCTCATTTGACCCAAAGTCACTCTTTCTAAAGAGGATACAGACTTTTATCCTAATGGGGGGTAGTGAAATGTCAGGAGGTTAGTCTAGTAAACAAGGTATAATAAATGGAAACATTTGGTTCACATTCAACACCAGAAGGCAAAGATGAAAGGGATGTTAATTGGTAGAGGGCCAATCCTGTGTAGCTATTAGTTAATGAATTGAATTAGAACTGTAACTCCATAAATTGAAGCATAATGAGGGCTCTTTTGATCATGACAATAAAACATAATGTGGCCCATATCCTCTAAGTCTTTCCTAAAGACCCTGAATAGAATTTGTTACCCATTGGTATATATTTTTATTATGAGATTGATTTTCTTGCCACATTCATCCTTGTTTCTATTGTCCTCAATTTTATAGGACCTGTGTGTGTCGACTCACAGACACAGAGGGAGTTCTTGTGAGGGAAGAAGGCACTGCTAAATTACCCAAGAGCAACAATTAGAAATAAAACAGAAACTAGAAGCGAGATGAAAATGTGGGGAAGGGAGAATTGATTGCACCTTATGTCCTTTGACTATCAAATAGAATTTTTAATGACTCTCATTTTATTAATTTGTTTATGCATTAGTCGATGAATTTTTATTTCTCCTTCTGAGATTTGATTATCAAACAATTTTCCATTCTCTTTCCTACCTTATATCCATCTTTGCATAATACAGCCTCAGCCCGTCACTGGCATATCTAAGTCATCTCTTTTTCTGAAGGAGAATTGGAAGCTCCACAGATTACAGACTGCAGCGTCAACATAAGAAGAAGACACAGTTTTTCTCCTAATCGTTCAGGAAGTTGTTTTACTCTGACACTGGGAAAACCGATTTATGCCATCCTAGAAGGTAGAGATCCTTAGCTGACAGACAAGTAAAATAAACAAAGCCTGGCCTGTGACTTGGTACACAGGCAAAGTTTTGTAGTGAGGAAAATGGAATGCTCATTTGAGTACCTTCAAAGATATGCTCAAGAAACATTATCTCATATGTTTCTGAGTGAATTCATATTCTCCAAGGCCCTCTCAGGCATGATCTACATAGTAACTGTGTAGGTAGGTTTATTGTGACAACATAGCCAATAAACACATGTGAGATCAATGGAAGGGCGAGATATAAATGGCTCCATGAGTCCTGCCCTTTCTCTCTTGCTCTTGTATCTTCAGTCCAGCTGGCTGCCCTGTTTGTCCTGTGCCTCAGTTTCCAAGTTACACTACCTGTGGGAAACCTAATCCCTGGACTCTGTCACTGTAAGTTGAGGTTCCTTCAAACCCTATTTTGCCATGCTACTGGAATATACATCTCTTGAACTTGGGACTGTCAGACTGGCCTGTCTTACTCCCCCAAAGAGGGGGAGACAGCTGCTTGTGGCCAGATAACTTGAATTGCTCTACAGAGAACTACTCGGTGGCCCTCAAGACTCAAAAGTACTGCCAGTCTACTAGCTGTCTCATGCAAGTGATTTGCACGGAGCCATTTGGACTGCTTTAGAGGCTAGTTACCTGTTTATTTCTTATGCTAGACCTCTTTCTATTTATATAAATATAGAGAGAGAATTATTAGTGTCCTGGTTTTGTTTCTCTCAAGAACCCTAACACAAATACTTCAACATGAGAAGAAGTACTGATATCGCCTGTTCAATTTGGTTTTAAACCTGTTAACAACTCACTCTATTGATTTCACAACCTATTAATCAGTCGTGACCCTGCAGTCTGGAAAATGCTGGGTTGAACTAGTGCAGATCAATAGCCCCAGGATGATAATCACCTACAATTCTAAAACTTTGAAATAATGCACCTTATTTAGCTGGAAAGTCTTCCTCAAGGCTTGTTTATTAAAAGGAGAGTTGTCAAGCAGAAGGAGGTGTTTGACAGCAATCCACAAGGCTCAATATTCCATCCCACCTATTTGAATATTTTCATCAGAGACTTGGTGAAGCCTGTTCTATTCTTATTGCGCGATTTGAACACAACTTTGTGCTGTGCTCTGCCTCTGGCGTCTGCCTGGGCCTGTCCACCATCAGGTCAGAGATCCAAGTGCGTAACTGAACATGATGGGACGTAGGCCTGTGACAGTAAGATTATGGGATGACTCAAAAAAAAAAAAAAGAGTCCCACTTCTTATGATTTTGATAAGCTCAGCACTGTCTGGACAACTCTGAGGTCATGCCTCACAACATGAATGACAAAGACAGTCCCAAAGAGGGGGAAACAGCAGGCTTCACACGTTTTTCCTTCTCTTCAGCATGTGTGCACCATAATGTCCATCCATCAGGTGAAATGATGCCCTAACGCAAAGAATGAGACATCAAAGTTTGATTGGACAAGTAACATCAGAGGCTCAGAAAACACTTAGGCCTAAAAGATACCCTCATTTCCCTCTTGATTCCTCCATTTAAAAAAAATGGGTTGCACACAGTAATTCTTTTATGCTATAGGAATTTGTCATTTACATGTAATTGTCTGATCAATAAGTAAAATAACTATTTAAAACATTGGAAAATAGGGACAGACAAAAGAATCGGGCAGTGGGTGGGGGGAGACAAAAAATACACCACCTCTGGTGGCATCGTGCTTTCCTGGGGAGCGACTGACCATAAGCAGCAACTGCTCAGTGAGAGAAGAGAAGGAGGAAGCAGGCTGTCTAGTACCATAAAGTTTAGGGCCTCAGAAACTCACCAGGGCAGTTCTACCCTATCTTAAAGGGTCACCAGGAGTCGGAATCAACTCTGTGGTAGTGAGTTATTTTGTTTGGGGGCCAACCTTAACTTCTCTTGGGTCTGGGAAATATAGAGATTATATATATATTTACTTTTGTGAAACAAAACCACATTGTGGTTAACAGCCCAGTGTGGAAGCACTATGCCATCAGGGCTCCAGCAATAGGATGAAGGTGGGATTAGAGTGATATACCTTTCTACGCATGGATGTTTTAAAACCCGATCTCCTATTTGCCACCTGTTCCCATGCTGTATACTTCTGTGCTATGTCTCTTATGGCTGAAAAAAATCCAATGATTTACCAATCCCAGGCTACTGGTAAAGAGCTAGGGCAGGGGCCAGGCTGCAGCACCCAACAGCTGTCCCGAAGATCCCAGTTGAAACTCAGCAGGCCTTGGGCTGGAGAAATAGCCAGGCCGTCTGCTGCTGTGACGATTACAGCCTTGGGAATATGCTGGCTCGGTTCTGCTCTGACTTCGATGGACCCAGGTCTTCTGTGATCGGCAGCATCAACTCAGTGGTGTATGACAACAATAATATTGGCTATTGAGATTAGTTGCTGTGTGCTAAAAAGATGAACTGTGCTCTGAGAAACATTTTTTGCAGCTATTCCTAGCACATATCTGCTGTGATTTCCTCAACATAAATTCCTTGAAATGAAGAAGTTGGGACATAAGAAATACACATTTGAAATGTGTTTTGCTCCTTTTGTGTAAAGGTGCAAACTGCTTTCCAAAGAGAGTGCCTGATTTACACTTCTGCCAGTAAGATATGAAAACTTCACATTTTCTAAATGTGTAACATCTGGAGAAAACAAACAGAAAAAAGAGAAAAGAAACTGAGAGACATAACATAGATGGTAACATAAAAAGTTTACAAGCATTTCAATAGTTTTGATCTTAAAAAAGGATGAGCATTAACAGATGAAGATAAAAGGGTGGCTGTTTAAGTTTTATAAATAATTTCTGTACACACAGGCTGGAAAGACTAGAAAAAGACACAAATCTACATTTTTTCTGATAATATTTTGCTGTATAGCAAAGGACCTCATAAGTTAGTAGTTTATAACACTGGCATCATTTATTTTGCACCTGAATCTACAGCTTTAGTAAAACACTTGGGGCATGGGGGTGGGGCACGCATCTCTGCTTTATTTACTCAAAGCAGAAGACTCAGTGACTTGAAGTCTGGGAACTAGACCAACTGAACTCTTATTTCTGGGGTTGATAATTGCCTTAAGTCAGGACTTCCCCTTGGGCTGCCAGCCAGCAAACCTATGTGACCTTCCAGGTGGGTGCCTGGTTTCTTCATAGCACGGTAGCTGAAATCTAGGGCAAGTGTCCCAAGATGACCAGGTGGAAGCTTTAGTATATGTTAAGCCAGGATAGCTAAAGAAACAAATCTAGTGACATCCATGCCTATATAAGAGTTTTATATTAAATAATTACATGTCAAGAAGTCATCCTAGCCCAGTCCAAGTCTAATACGAGTTCAGAAGACCCACTTCAGATTCATATAGCCTCATGCTAGTGACACAAAATAGAGACCCAGGCAGCAGAAGAACCACTCGTAGAATCCAAGGTCAGTGAAAATGTGACAGGGCACTAGGAGTCTGCAGAGTTGGGTAGCCCCACAGAGCTTCTCTTCCAGGCAGGCAGTGTTTCAGCAGGCAGGAAGATTGGTGGGGCAGGGAAGAGAGTGGCAGTTCCCAGCATGCCTCACTGTCATACAAACGACCACACCCTCCAGAAAGTGCCATCAAGCTCTCACTTGATTGACAGGTTTGGCTCCAACTCTAACCTGGAGTGTTCGGTGGATACAAATTCTGACTACTGCAGCACCTTTATAACAGCGTTAAAAATAACATAGCACCACTTGTTCGAGAGTCACAGCCTGCTCACACTCTAAGGGCAGGGATCCCTTATACCCATTTCTCAAGGGAGGAGTGTAAATACCACACCATAAAAAAGAGTGGGTGACATAGAAAATTAGTGCAGTCATCGTTGGGAAATACAATCTGCCACTTGTGTCCTATGAAGAGCCAGATATTTTAGTTTCAGGAACAATGTAAAGTAATTACATGCCACATGTAATTCTAAACTATTCTTTAAATGATTTAGAATATAATTCTAAATTATTCTTATCTCTGGATATAAGGAACATTTAGTTTTCTCTGAAATTATCCTTCAGAAAAGGAAAAAAGGCCTTCTATTTGAGGGTCTCATTTGCCGTCTCAATTCATTTATTTTTGAACAGCAAAGTACCTATCAACCTGAAATGAAATCAATATTTACTAGCTTGGGGATGCTTATGAAAGTCATTTGATAAAGCCAATGTTAAAAGAGATGGAGGGAATTTATTTGAAGTTTTAGTCATTCTGAGACTATGCTTTCAAAATCTTAAGTGTTCTACACAGTTGAAAATATGTCTTTTCAAATTTACTGTAAAAAATCCGAGAGTAAAGTGTAGATATACACATAAAATAGATGAGGTGGTAGGATACTCCTCTAAAAACTGATACAGAAATGAACATTAGTGACTTAGGATAAAATTTCCACTGCCAGCATCAAACATTTATGTAGAGTAATTTAGACAGAATTAAGCATGGTATCTTTCAGAAGTGGCATGATTCAAAAAGTGACTTGAATGTTGACAAAGAGTGACATATCCAAGTGTTTATGGAAAGTTGCAATAAAATTATCTCATGAGATGAAAGTAAGGGCAAAAGCAATCTCTATAGCTAGTAGACTATGTTATATAGCAGGCAATAAAACAGAGATGTATTAGAATATTTATTAATAAACTAATATGAGGGGCTTCCAAAAGTTCACGGCCAGATGGAATTAAAGGATAAAGGAATTTTCCACAATGCTCCTGGTAGTCCCTTGTATTGTTAATAAACAACTGTCAATAATGAAAGAACAAAAACCAAAACCAAACTCACTCCCGTCAAGTCAATGCTGACTCACAGAGAAGCCCTGTGGATTTCCAAACCTGTAACTGTTTACAAGCGTGGACAGTCCATTGCTTCTCCCTGGGAACAGCTGTGGTTTTGAACCGCTGATTATGTGGATCATAACCCAATTCAGAACCACTACACCACCAGGGATCCTGACAGTTACCTAGATTTCTTTATTAATAATTTACATTATTTATAATACTTTATAGTTTTCTCTGAAATTATCTCTTAGGAAAAAAAATGGCCTTTATGAGTGCCTCACTTACCTTCTCAATTCATTTATTTTTGACTACAAAGTACCTATTAACCTGGAATGAATTCAATGTTTACTAGTTTAGAGATGTTTATGGAAGTCATTTGATAAAGTCAAATGATAAATTCATTTATCATTTTTTAAATCAAAGAATTGCTGAAACATTTTCATTTACAATATATTGAGTGCTTTGTCTCTTCTGGACTTTGATCAATCATGGAGTGATTCAAAATGTTCCAAGTCTATATTTCAACGAATATGGTTATCGCTGTATCCTCAGTGCTGATAGATGTAGCTGCTATTTGTCTTCTATGAAGGTCCAATTTACGGCGACTCCATGTGCCAAGTGGAACTATCCAGAGGGGTTTCAAGGTTGTGGCCTTTCAGAAACAGGTTGCCAGGCCCGTTCCCCAAAGCACCTCTGCATTAGTTCCAACCACCGACTTTTAGACTAGTAGTCAAACACTTAACCGTTTGTTAAGGGGTTCAAAGCTGCAGAGAGTCAATTCTGGGTCATTGCCATCCTATGTAGGGTTTCTGTGATGGTGTCAATGTCATTTGGTCAGGGTTCTTAGTGGTTTGGCAGTTAGGACCTGGAAATCCTCAGTGCTGTGACTTCACACAGTGCAATCAACTCCGTGATGGTGCCTGCTGGAGGCTGGTGGAATGCAATTGAAGGAAGTTTCCTCAATAGACTATGAGGAAACTTGTCATGGATCTCGATCCTATATGTAGGCTTATCGACCTACACACTTCTTTGGATCATCCTGCAATGCTCTTAATCCAGGTTCAGAATCTGCTAAATTGCCTTTAGCCATTATTGCATGAGGGCTTCCTTTCCTGTCTGCTTTGTTGTTCTTCTTGTTTGTGCTTAAATTCAAACTTGCCTTAAAACTCTTTATTACCTATGTACTATGTAAGTTTGACAGAGTATAAGTCTGAGAAAGCAAAAAACAGCTCCCCAAACTCTAGGTTTCTACTGCAGTTTGGCAGATGCTAAGAAGATAGTAGGCTAAGAAGCACTGCTTCATAGGGGATACTGAGATGCTCCCTCAAGTCAGCATGTACGTGCCTGGGTAAAGGGGGTCCATCCCACAGAGGGTTATTGCTGAGAGTGAAGTCTTTACTGTGGCTGCTTTCACTGTGGCAATGGTTAGCTTGTTCCTAAGGTACTGACTTTGAATTTGCTTTTGTTGTACACAAACTCATAAACACAATACGAATGGTCAACTGTGTAAGTCATGAATGAAAATTTAATTTTACAATCTTGGTGGAAGCTATGCTATATTTTTCTTCTTATATATGCATAAAACCATGTATATTCATATATATTCCTTTTGTTTTTAAAATAGTAAAGTATTACAGGGTAAAAGAAAACAATGTTACTTGTGACATTCCCACACTCTTTCACAGAGTAAGCAATATTAGCAGTTGAAAGTGACTCCTGGTGTATGTATCTATACAAGTATGTTCGGTTGGTTTTCTTCAGAAAAAATGTAACAAAAGGCACTCCTCCCCAGACTTGTCTCACTTAGTGACACACCATGGTCATGGACAACATTCACTGGTCACGCATGCAGTTCTAGCTCATTCTTTTCACTCCTGGCTTCACATCTATTACAGCTCTTTTTTTCAGTATGTGGTGTGTTTTCAATTTTCTCCCTCTTGATCAATGTTTTTGATGAATATTTTTGTACCCACATCCCTTTAAATTGGCATGTTTGTTTCTGTAGCATGAATCTCTAGAGTGGATTTATAAGTTAAAACTGTACACATAATAAATTTTGTTGGAGATTTCCTTTTCAAGAAGTCACAGCAGTGTACAATATTACGTACACTTCAAAGCCCATTTCCATATTGATCATCCACACTCTTATTGTTCCATGTCATTGAAATAGTTCCAACACATAGCAACACTATGTACAACGGCAGGAAGTGCTTCCCATCCTGCACCATCCTCACAACTGCTATGTTAGAGCCCACAGTTGCAGTGACTGTGTCAATCTAGTTCATCTTCTGTCTTCTTTGCTTTTCACTGTCCTTCTATTTTACCAAGCATGATGCCCTGTCCCAGAGACTGGTCTCTCATATCCAAAGAACCTGAGACAAAGTCTCACCATCCTCACTTCCAAAGAACATTCTGGCTATGCTTCTTCCCAGACAGATTTGTTTGTTTTTCTGGCAGCCCATCGTACATTCAATATTGTTTTCCATCACCATAAATCAAGTGTATCATTTTTCCTTTAGTCTTTTTAACTCGATGTCCAAATTTCACATGCATATTTTGTGTGGCAGTTGAATACATGACATGATCAGTATGACTGAAGTTGCAAGCATAAGATACCAAGTTTCAAAGATTTACTATGAGAAAAAAGCTATGCAAAATACCTCAATACCTCATTAGTAAGTTTTTTGAAAATTTCTCATGGGGATGATTATGCCTTGAGTATATCAGTTTTCACAACTTACTACACAAATTAATTTTTCCTGCTATTTTCTCATTTTTAAAAACTACTATATATAGTTTCTTAAGTATTATGGTATTCAATTTCACCAACTCCACTGTAAATTCTCACCATTTGCCTCAATTTGTCAAACTGTGGTGGCCTGTATGCTGCTGTGATGCTGGTAACTATTTATTTCACTGGGTTTTTGTTATCAGATTGTATCTAACCACCTTCAAGTAAATCCACTCAATATAGCTATTTTTCACATTTACGCACCAACCACAAAAACTAGTTATGAAGATCTTGAAGAATTCTACCAATGACGTGAGCTGGAAATTTATCAAATTTGCAATCAAGATGCAATGATAGTTACTGGTGATGGAATGCAAAATTTGGAAGCAAAGAATAAGAAACACTAGTAGGAAAATATGGACTTGGTGATGGAAATGGAGCTTGAGATTGAATGATAGAACTTTGCGAAATCAATGGCTAGTTCATGGCAAATATCTTTTTTCCACAACACAAAAGGCAACTGTACACATAGACTTCACAGAAAGCAAATTAACTACATCTGAAGAAAGACATGATGGAGAAGCTCAATATCAGCACCTAAAACCAGGTCAAGGGCTGACTGTGGAACAGACCATCAATTGCTCATATGTAAGTTTACAATAAAGTTTGGTGTGGGAGGGAGGAATGAAAAAAAGTCCACAAGAGACAAAATATCTTGAATCTGTTCCACCTGAAGTTCAAGAACAAACTTGAGCATTGAACATTAATGACAAAGACCTGATAAACTATTGACATCATGACTATCATTTATGAAGAAAGCAGAAGGTCATTAAAAGGACAGGAAAGAAAGAAAAGATCAGTTTGAATTTCAGAAGAGACTCTGAAACTTGCTATTAAACATAGAGTAGCTGAAATAAACAGAAGAAAGGATGAAATCAGAGAGTTGAAAAGAAAAGTTCAAAGGGGGCTCAAGAAGACAAAGGCAATTATTATACAGAACATTTGTAAAGACCTAGAGTTAGAAAACTGAAAATGAAGAACACACTCGGCATATCTAAAACTGAAAGAATTCAAGAAAAAAGTCCATCCTTGAATTGCAATTTTGAAAGATTCTATAGGCAAAATATTGAATGATGCAGGAAGCATCAAAAGAAGATGAAAAGAATACAGTCACTACACCAAAAAGAACTAGCTTGCTGAGCCCTGGTGGCACAGTGGTTGTGTACAGGGATGCGGCCCACAGGGTTGAGGGTTCAAATCTAGCAGCAGCTCTCCAGGAGCAAGGCTGGGCTTACTACTCCCACGAGAGCAGTGATATGAAAAAAAAAAAAAAAAAGAACTAGCTGACAATACCCTATTTCAGGAGATAGCATATGAGCAAGAATCGATAATTCTGAAGAAAAAAATCCAAGGTGCTGAAAGCATTAGTCAAAAACAAGGCTCCAACTGGAAGCACTCACTCATCTATGCCAAGAAATTTGGAAGAATGCTATTGGCCAACTGACTGGAAAAGATTCATATTTGTGCCCAATCCAAGGAAAGTGACTTAATAGTGGGTGAAAAGAGATGCTTGGCAGTGTAAGGCATGACAGATAATAAAAATAATAACTTATAAATTATCAAGGGTCCATGAGGAAGGGGACCCAGGGAGGGAGGGGGAAAATGAGGAGCTTATACCAAGGGCTCAAGTAGAAAGAACATATTTTGAGAATGATGATGGTAGCTTGACACAATGGGTGAATGTATGGATTGTGATAAGAGTTGTAGGGGTTCCCCAATCAATTGATTTTAAAAAGAGAAAAGGTGACTCGAAAGATTCTCAACCATTAAATAATATCATCAATATTCCACATAAGTAAAAATTTTCTGAAGATCATCCAGCAAAGGTTGTAGCAGTACATTGACAGGAAACTGCCAGAAGTTAAAACCTATTCAGAAGAGGACATGGAACAATTGATATCATTGCTGATGCCAGATGGATTTTGGCTCAAAGCAAAAATCCTAGAAAAATGTTTACTTGTGCTTCATTGACTATGCAAAGGCATTTGATTGTTTGGACCACAACGAACTGTAGATAACCTCAAGAAGAATGGGAACTTTGTACACTTCATTATTCTCATGAAGAACGTATACATAGAGCAAGAAGCAGTTGTCAGGGACAAAGGAATAACATGTGATCCAAAATCAGTGACAAGGAAGGTGTGAGAGACCTGGTTGGGTTTGATCAAGGGTAGGGAAACCGAGAGAAATTACTGAAACCCAAATGAAGGCTGAGCATGATTGTGGGACAAGTGAGAAATAAAGGAAATAGAGGGAAGAAATAGGAGGGAAAGGACCTTTATTGAGATCTAAATACAAGCACATATATAGGTAGATACTTTTATATATGATGATGGGGAAAGAGATTTATGTACACATATTTAGAGGCTCAGTATTAAGGCAGCAGATGGACATAGGGCCACCACTCAAGTACTTTCTCAATGCAAGAACACTTTGTTCTATTAAATTGGCATTCCATGATGCTTACCTTCCCAGCACAATCACTGAAGACAAATATGTGTATAGGCAATTGTGGTGAAGAAAGCTGATGGTGCCCAGCTATCAAAATATATAGCACCTGGGGTCTGAAAGGCTTAAAAGTAAACAAGTGGCCAGGTAACTCACAAGCAACAAAGCCCACATGGAAGAAGCACACACCAACTTGTGTGACCATGAGGTGTCAAAGGGATCAGGAATCAAAGAACTAAAAGTTATAGTATGGTAAATGAGGGGGAGTACAGGTTGGTGACTCAAAATTCATCAGTAGGTATCACACATCCCCTTACAGAGGGGTCACAGGGAGACGACGAACCAGTTAGGGTGCAGTGTATCAATGATGAAGCATACAACTTTTCTCTTGCTCTTCGATGCTTCTTCCTTCCCACTATCATGATCCCAAATCTATCTTATAAGTTCAACTAGACCAGAGGATGTGCACTGGTACAGATAGAAACCAGAAACATAGGGAATCCAGGACAGATGGCACCTTAGAACAAGTGGTGAGTGTGGCAATACCGGGAGGATGGAGGAGAGGTGGGTTAGAAAGGGGGAACCGAGGATAAGGATCTATATATGCCCTCTTCCCTGGGACACATACTACAGAGAAGAACGTGAAGGGAGACATTGAACAGTGTAAGATATGAAAAAGCAATCATAACTTATAAATTATTGAGGGTTTTTGAGGGGGGGACAGGAAGGGAGGCAAAAATGAGGAGCCAATGCCTAGGGCTCAAATAGAAACCGTATGTTATGAGAATGATGAAGAAATGGATGTACAATTGTGCTTGACACACAATGGACTTATGTATGGATTGTGATAAGAGTTGTATAAGCCCCCAATAAAAGGATTTCAAAAAAGGATGAAGAAGCAGTTGTGTGAACAGAACAAGGAAATTCAGAATGGTTTAAATTCAGGAAAATTCTGTGTCACCATTTATCATCTCACAACACTTGCTCAATTTGTATGGTGAGAAATCACCAGAGAAGTTGGGTTATTTCAAGGGGACTGTGGCATCAGGTTTAAAGGAAGGTTTATTAAAAACCTGTGGTTTGCAGATTACACAACTTTGCTTTCTGAAAGGAATGGTTGCTTTCTGAGGACTTGAAGCACTTGCTGATGAAGACCAAGGACTGTAACTGTCAGTGTGGATTACGACTCAGGGTAAGGAAAACCAAAATCCTCACATCCTGGATCAGTAGACCGTATCATGATAGATATCGAAAAGGTAAAAGTTGTGAAAGGTTTTGTCTTGCTTGGGTCCACAACCAAGGCCCAAGAAAGCTGCAGATCAAAAGACCTATTGCATTCGGTCAATCTGCTACACAAGACTTCTTTGGAGCAATAAAAATCAAGGATGTTACTTTGAAGTCTACCGTGCACCTGATCCAAAGTCATGGTATTCTCCATGTGCTGATGAATAAGGAGGATTGTGAAGGGTAGGTACATTGTAACTGTGATGCTGGAGAAGAATTTTGAAAGTGCAACAGACTACTGAAAGGACACTCATCTGTACTGGAAGGCTTAAGCCAAAAGACCAGGATGGCAAGACTTCATCTTGCATACTTTGTATATGCTACCCGGAGAAGGACATCATGTTGGGTAAAAGGAAAGGGTGGTGAAAAAAAATGAATATCCTTGACACGATGCACTGACACTGTGGCTGCATTCATGGGTTCAGGCGTAGGAACAATTGCAAGGGTGGCCCAGGACAGGGCCGTGGTTTGTTCTATCGTGCACAGGGCTGCTTGCTATGTGTCCGAGCCCACCTGATAGCAACTACCAACGCCAACATTGTGCGCTGGTTTGTTGTAAGTGAATACTTTACTTTAAAAACTGATTTTAGTTTGATTGTTTTGCTTTTTATTACTAGTGTCTTTATAAGTCCAATCTTTATTTATCTTGGGAACATTATGGTAAAACGTTATCACTAAACTAACAGATAGATTTAACGATGTCTCTAATATGTATTACTAACGATAAGATGCACAAACAATAAAATAGGTGGCGCTTATGTGTGAGAGGTGGTGACTTAAGCAAGTTGGAAGCTTACATGTTCTAGAAAATTCTACTTACATGCATTAGCTTGGTGTCTTGTGGTGATTTTCATGTTTCCGTGATGTGGGAAGCTATGCTATTACTATTTGAAATATCAGCAGATTTCATCAGAGCTTCTAGTCCAAGATCAACTAGGAAGAAAAGCCTGGTGACCTGTTTCCATTTTTTTTTTCCAAGTAACATCCTGTGGGTCACACTAGAAGACTGTCTGGTATAGCGCAGGTGGTGTAGCAGGTACCTCTATCAGCTCTTAACTCTCTGGACCCACAGAACAGGAGGTTCCAAACCACCAGCCGCTCCTCGGGAGACAGTCAGACTTTCCACATGCTCGAACAGCTACAGTCTCCGAAAGACACAGTTGGTTACGTTGAGTCAGCCTTGACTACGTGACAGTGGGTGTGCCTGTTGTCAAGGCACCAGAACATGGCTTGGAGGGCATTTCAAAGGCGCCTCCGTCCCAAGCATGACAAGGATCCAGAGGATGGTTGAAGATGACACCACATTTTCTTCAAAATGAAATGGGGTCACCTTGAGTCCAAACCAACCTGGTGGTAACGAACACCCACCAGACATGTTGACGTTTAATCCACGACTCACATCGGTAGCTTCCTTTTTTGTTTCTATGAAGCAGAACTTTGAGAGGTGCAATGTTTTTGCCAGATGATAGTGTAGTCCTGAATAACACGGCATAAAATTCAAAAGGGGAGAAAGTGTGCTTATATTCGATTTTCTATTGCTGCGGTCACAAGTTGCCACTAGCTGAGTGGTTTAAAATGACAGTTGTAGTGATGATGGCAACAAGTGTGCAAATGTGGCCTCATCCAGTTGATGTATGTATGGCTCGTGATGGAACTTTTATGAGCACACAATGAAATGATTTATTCTTTTTAAAAAGGGAGAGGGAAAGAGGAGCTTATCCCAAGGGCTCAAGTAGAAAATATTTGGAAATGAAGAAGACAACATGTGTACAAATATGCTTGATACACACGATGCCTTGAATGTTATAAGAGCTGTAAGAGCCCTCAATAAAAGCATTGGGGAAAAAAATGACAGTTTCTCTTTCTCACTGTGATCCTAAAGGCAAGAGGTCCAAATCCAAGTGTGTTAGTCTGGATATACTAGGGAGACAAATCCAGAAACACTCATATATGGGTAAGGGAGAACTTTCTATAAAAGAGCAATTGAATATTGACAAAACATCCCACCATAGTCCAGACCAAGTTCATAAATCTGACATTAGCCCATATGTCTAGTACCAATCTATAAATCTCTCTTGAGACTCTTGCCAAACATACAATAATGCCAAAGAGGATCACAGGCCAGTGGGTGCAAAGTCTTGTGGATGCAGTGGCAGCGGAAGCATCTCAGCACTTCCACTTCTGTGAATCCCTTCATTCCTTGTCTCTTTCATCTTCTGCTGGCCCCAGGCTTTCCTTGGCTTGTGGCAGCATGATTTCAGTCTGTTTTCTGTTTTGGATTATCTTCACTGTGGGTCTCTTCTCTGCCCCCACCACACTCACGTCTGTCTTGTGTAGGGATGTCTATCATTGAATCCAGTGGAAGTCTGTCTAAATCATCACAAATTATCTCATCCTGAGATCTTTGGTTTAATAGCATCTGCAAAGGCCTGCCCCCCCCCAATTAAGATCAATTCACATATTCAAAGGTTCAAGGGTGGGGGATCTTTTTCCTGCCAATATCCATTTGGAATTGTATAGCATCATTCTTGAGTGTTATGGCTACACGTGAGGTGTGATGTTAACTGATCTTTCTGCTTCCACAAGCCTTATATCACCTGCAGGTTGGATGTTTCTCGCCCCTGACTTAGGGTTTGGACATCTCCTTTTTAGAGCCACCATTAAATTCACTACAGAAATCATGGAAATATATGTAGCATAACCTTATTCACTTTAGCAACTGCATAGTATTTTATGGTAAGAATGCATATGCTTAGTATGGCTTCATGTGTCATTGAGCTCATTGTGACTCACAGTGACCCTGTAAAACAAAGAAGAACTGTCACAGAGGGCTCCCAAGGTTGTAATCATTACTGAAAAATATTATCACAGTTTTATCTTGCCACTCAGTGCTTTATCGTGGCCATTACACCTATAAATTAAGTATAGGGACCTTGGTGGTACAGAGGTGAACCTCTTGGCTCAAGGAGAAAGATGTGGCACTCTGTTTTATGCAAGTATCTTACTTGCTGAGAAATTCATTCATTTTCTTTAAAATGTGTTGCCACATTTTTGGAAACAATCCCCAAATTTCATAAACTTTAAGCAAAAAGAGAACTTTTTTAGGCCAACATGCAAGATTCTGCTAAGGGCAGATTAAACAAAGAAGCCTGAGGGAAAATAGCAGGTGTGCACATTGCTGTTCAACTGGAGATTCAGTCTTAGTGATATGTGTAAAACTGTTTCAACAAGAGTCCCTTCAGACTGAAGAGAGAAAACAAGGTTGGACACATATCAAGAGGAAGGGTAGATCCTTTGTTCCTCCTTTCCCGTCATTCTTTACCACAACAGAGTGACAGAGAACTTGCTCAAATAATGAGGTAATATTTGCAGACTGCTTGGGGATCCCTGAAGAAATGTAAGAGATGAATGAGGTAAACTGGTTTTGGGGGAAAACCTCCTCTTTCTTAAGGGAAGAACAAATATCTCTAAGCAAAAAGAAACCATGTGCTAACTAACCTGGGGATGGCAAGCAATATAGATGTCCTTCCCAAATTCCCATACAGCTTGATTGTGTGAAGAATGCTGTCACCTTGCACACCTGGTTTCAAGTGCTCCCTTTTCTGAAGAGACATGTCCCTGACAGATTTTCCAAGTGCGAATGTTACCTGTCAAGTTGCAGTCTGATTCATTTACCCACTTCTCTCTCCCACCTCCCCAACACACTCCCATCTTGACAAGAAGTCACAGCAGGTATTAGGGATTTTAGGTAAGGCTTCCAGACAAAACCCTGAGGTAAGAATCAGTCCGTTTACAGTGGCTTCTAGCCCAAAGGCAGTTTGCACAGGCTACTTTACACAAAGGCATGATTCAGGCCGGGCTTCCAAACAAGGGCATATTGTATCATTGTCACTTTGCTGGGAGTCCTGTTAATGGTTTACAGGCAAAATGTCTCCCCATTTAAGCATGCACCTCATACTTGACAAGGACGACCTGAGGGCTTTTCTCTTTGGCCGTCTCTGTGTAAACTGACTAGTGGCAGCATGAGACCCGAAAATCTAAGGTACAAAGGACCACCCTTCCCTTTCCCTCCCCACTCCTCATTTTACTCTTGTCTTTCCCTCCCCCTGGAACCACCATCTGTTTCTCATGTGACTTCAAAGGACAGGGCTCTCCCCAGAGCCTAAGATTACTGGAACAGTCTGAGACTGAGGGGTGTGGCAATGGGCAGGGAGTTTAACGGAAGCCTGTCTCCCCACCTCAAATGCACCAGTCCAGAGCAGCCTTCTCTCCCACCCCCAGAGGAAGTCTCAACTCCAGTGGCTGCTGGGCGTGGCATTCTGGCTCTTGGAGAGCTAGGATGGACTGGTGCACGTTCTCCATAAATTGCTCAACAACGCAATCAGATCATAAAGTAACACAGTGTCTGGTTCTCTGTGTTGTCCTCAGGACAGTATGAGCAATCTGCCTTCCTGGACACAGATGGTGGGAAGGGGGAATTCCTCTCACCTCCTTCCAACATTATGAAATTCGGATTAGGGTATCACCCCCTCACTGAGAACTCACCATGTGTTGAGGCCAAGGGCAGGGCCTTTATGGAGCACCCCAATCAGTTCTCACAAGAACCCTGGGAATGAGGCATGGAAGCTGCCAACCGTGATAGGGATGAAGAAGCTTCATGTCCAGAGAGGTCCAAGGTCATATCCTAATTAGGGACAGTTTAAAATCTATCGTTCAACTAATTATGGAGGGTGTAGAGACAGGGATGGATCACAGACCCTCGTGTCACCCAAGCAAATCTAATTTTCATTGCCCCACTCCCCAGTTCTATTTATGACCAATGGTGAAGAGCCTGGGATGGTGGAGCTGGGGATAACAAGCATTTCCAATTGTCATAAGATAAGAGTAATATCATTTCTCACGAAAACTTATATTCCATTGAGGCTAGACAGCTGGGCAGGTACTGTAACAGGTAAGCATAGTCATACATCTTTTCCCATTTGGAGGAGCAGAACAATAACACCGGGAAGTTTCTTGATCACAGTCCTCAGCTAGAGCAGATGAGGAGTGACAGTTAAGGCTCCGTGGCACTGTTCAGGGGTACCCCAAACCCTTTCCTTATACCCATACTGGCCTTCGGTCACTCGAGGTCAGTATTGTCAGAAACATCTACCTATATCTTTGGGTGTGAGGAGGTGGCCGTTCAGTTATCACTGGGTCTGGGACTTTCTGGGGGAACTGCTAGTTCCCTTCCTTTAATCATTGATCTCCCTGTAATTGAAGCCACAACTTTTGGGGATGGCTGGGGTCCTTCAGAGTAAGGCAAGTGCATACTTCAAGTGCTCCTGAGGTCAGAAGGAAGACGGGGCTATGGAAGCAGACAAGCTTACCTTGTGTGAGTGGCGGAGAGGTGGGGAAGCCCATGATCCACACAGGTCATCACTTATTAGGGGCTGTTCAAACTCACCACCAGCAAGTCAATTCTGCCTCATGGTAACTCTGCCAGATAGCGTAGAATGTTCCCTGTGGTCCCTGAGGCCACAGCTTTTTACTTGGGGAGAAAGCCCTTTCTCCCCAGAAGGTGGTGGTGGTTTCAAACTGCACCCCTCCAAAACGGCAGCCCAACAGGCGGCCACTGCACCTCCAGGGCTCATTGTGATTTGATAGCGGAGTGGGCCTTTTCCTCTCTGGGCTTTGGAATCTCTTTGTTTGACTTCATGGCATGTCACAGAGCTCCAACTTTAGTGACCTTCCCAAGTCATTTCTTTTTCACATGTCACAAGAAGTCTGGTGGCAGCTAGCGCAGAAAGGCACACCCATTCAAGGAAATCTCCAGTCCCACATCACCAAATCACCATGTCCCTTCAAGGCTCTTACCCAAGGACCTTTGTGTGTGGCGTTTGTGCTCATGGTTGTAAGATAGCAGCAGTTCCTCTGCCCATTACATCTGCATCCCAGGCTAGAGAAGAAGAAAGGACGAAAGGATCAAAGCCTGAGACGAGTTAAGCCTACTCATGCTAAGTAAGAAAGCAATCTTCGTCCTCCAATCTCTACCCAGTAGACTTCTTATTCTATCCTAGATCCACCTTAGTTGAGAGGACATGTGGGAGGGGGCCTGTATTTTGAGGGGGCAGGAGCAGTGATTTTCTTGGCTAAAGTTTAGGGTTCTGTTAGTAAGGAAAGGGGAGATAATTGCTACTTAATTGGAAATGAGCCCCATGCTCTTGAATAAGAATATGTTCTGGAAAGTTGATATGGTATATGGAAGAAGTGCTGATAAGGTGCTAGCTTTCCTTAATATTGCAATGGAAATTAGGGTGTGATAGGCAGATAAGAACAGGTGTCAGGAACGCACAGGACTGAACAGTGTTTCCTTCCATTATGCACAGGCTTACAATGTACCAGAGCCGATTTGATGGCACCAAACAAACACACACAGATACTGCTTTCCTCAAAGAGGGTCAACAGAGGCACCTGGACCTTTTGTAAAGCAGGAGTTGGTGAAAAGACAAGGGTGAGAAAAAGGGCAATACAACTTTCCTCTCTTTCCAAGTTACTTGGAGTTGGCTTCTAGGACATGGATTAGCCTCCTCAAAATTCAAGGTTTCTAATCCTTTACAGTTTTTGGCCTTGGGGGCTAGGTAATTCTTTGATGTGGAGGGCTGTCCTTCTCAATGTAGAATGTTGAACAGCACCCTGGTTTTTACACACTAGAAGCCAGTAGGACCCTTTCTATCAGTGTGACCATCAAGCAGACCAATGGTTACCATGGGTGTAGGAGGAAGAGCTTTTGCTTAAGTGTCATCAATTTTCTGTTAAGGGTGCTGTAATTATTTGGGACATAATATCAGTAATGAGCATACAGCAGAATATAATCAATGGCAGTGAACTATATATGTGGAATTGGAGGAAGTTTTTTGTGTATATTTTATCCAGTTTTAAAAAAAATAATTACACAAATAATGAGTACAGGAAAGGACAAAATATGCTAAAATCGACTGTGACAATGACTATACAACTCTTCTCATTGTGACTGAATTTCATGATATGTGGAAGAAAGGCCCCCCAAAACAGTAAAGCTACAAAAAAAAAAAAGCCTCCAAACACAGCCAGATGTCTCCCAGAGAGGTCTAAGAGAGTGTAGGAGGGGTGTGTCCATCCCGGGTGCCCCCAGTTGAGAAACACATCCCCAGGCGATCTCACACCACAAAGGACTAACGAGACTCACAGTTTTTTCCTGGTTTTGCAATGAGACACATGGAATTTACCAGTTCACCAGCAGTGGACCCTGGCCAAGCAGGGCAGAAGCAGGAGTTACTTCCCGTCAAGGACTGTCCTATGTGTCTACACAGTAGCTGGACTGAATTCCAACTGCTTTGGCCAGGATGATGCCCACAGGGTAAACTTCTCCGTTTCTCAAACCCATAAGCTGGCACCAGTGATAAAAACTCACAGGAGTCAAGGTAGCATCAGATCCAAAGAGAATCACCAGGTTTAGTAAATCAAACTACAAGATGCTCAAAAAGTGTGAATTTCTGATAAACAATGAAATATACATATTTGTATGACTACGTTCCATGCAACCTTATAGGGGAGCAGTTTGTTCTTACTTTCAGTCAAGATAGTTCCTGGAATCTGATTTTACTGCCAGGTCTCATTGCCGGGCTTACAGCCCATGGACTGTTTCCTGTTCCTTCAACTACATTTGCTAATGGCCAAGAGCACTGACCGGAATGAATCAGTGTCTATGGCCTTGAAGTAACCTTGAACCCCAGGTGTTACAAAGCAGACCAACTTATATTTATTGCTTTTTGAATATATGTGTTTTGGGATCCTTTCAAACAAGTTGCAAGGAGGATACAAGGCACTGTCGTGCTGCCTTTATGAACTTGACCACTTGTTAACATTTTGCATCCATTGCTTTACAATCCACTCTCTCAATATGTACACACAGAGATACAGATAAGTATAAACATATCTAACATGCCAGAGGACTTCAAAGAGTGTCTATTACCTTTTGGATTCAATTGACTAGAATTTTGTTGAGAATTGTTACAGTTATTCCCATGAGGGATATTGGTTTATGATTTGCTTTTTTTTTTGTTGGTTTTATTGCCTGGTTTTGGTATCATGGAAATGTTTGCCTCATGAAATTAACTTATGAATATTTCATCCTTCTCTGTACTCTAGAATAGTTTAAGTGGAATTGATGTCAGCTTTTTCTGTATGATAGAATTTACCAGTGGAGCTGTCTCAGAGGGTTTTTTTGGGGGGGGGGGATGGGTGACTTTTTTAATACCTAAATAAAAGTCATTTTTAATAGGTTTCCCCAAGACTTTGTAGTGTTTCAATACTTTTTAATCTATTAAGCTTTGCTTGTGGCCTAAAATACAGTCTATTCTAGTGAATGTTCCATGTGCACTATCAATGAAAATATATTGTGTTCTACTGGGTAGACTAGACATACAAATCTATAGACATTCACATGTGTATATAAGAGAGTTTTTTTAAAGGGAGAGAGTTTTATATCAAAGAGTAATTGAATATTGAGAAAATATGACAGCCCAGTTAAGATCAAGTTCATAAGTCTGATATTAATCCATGTGTCTGATGCCAATCTGTAAAGTGTTCTGCAGACTCTTGAAATACATACAATGATGCCAAATACAGGAAGATCACAAACCAGTGGGTGGAAAGTCTTGTGGATCCAGTGGCGTTATCCATGAGCAGCAGACTTCACAGAACTCCTCCAGTTCCCAGGCACAGGCTCTATCAGTGTGGTGCTCTGTGTCATGTCAGTAGAGTATCTCTATGGGAGTGAGTAGAGAAAGAGTGTGTCACCTGTCTCCAACAAAGAAATGCAGGAATCCTCCAGAGAAGGTCAAGTCCACAAAGAGGCCTCATTGGTTATGATCCAATTGACAGACTATACTCTACCCCTTCACCTTAATCCTCTTAAGTTCAAATATGTAACTATCACATATATAGTTCTGCTATTCAGTAGAGTGTTCAGTGAATGTCTATGAGGTCATATTGGTTGGTTGCTGTGGTCACTAGGTTTTTTCATATAATTAAATTTTATATCAACTTGGGAGAGCAAAGTTTCTCCCATAATGTGGCCGACTGCTTGATGGGATTTTCTGAGAAGCAGCCAAGCAGTTGTGGGGAGACTATACCTCCTTAATCTCATCACAGCTTTAATGCAATTGAGGGACGTTACATTCGGAAGGTAGCCTGCTCTTCGCATAAATTGACAGTTTGCAGAAGCTGACTTCTCTGCTGGTTAGAGCCTGCATCTAGTGCATTGACCTCCTCCTATACTGCCTGCTGATCCCCGGGCTGCTAATCTTAGATTTATTCCGCCAATCTCAGGTTCATTCAGCTCGGCATCCACCAAGATGACGCTTGCTTAGTTCTTCCTGCTTTCTGTTCTTCAGCCCCAGCAACTACAGGAATCAGGGAAACTATTCATCTGGCATAAGGACTTGGGATGGAATTGTCCCTTCTATGCCCATATTCGCCATTTTAAAAAAGAGATTTTATAAATATCTGCCTTTATATATATACATAAAAGCCTCACTGGCTTTGCTTCCCTAGAACACCCAGCCTAACACAGTTGTTCTTTGGTATCTTTATTGAGTTTTTTTCTATTATTGTACAATTGTCCATTTCTCTCATAAGTACTGTTAGAGTTTAACTGGTGTATTTTGAAGTTTTTGCATTGGGTATATATACTTTTACAGTGATATCCTTTTGATTCTTTATTCATTATATAATGTTCTTCAATTTTCCCAGAAATTACTAATTGCCGGTTTTGTTCATTTTTGATTAACATTAACATATATTCTTTCCATCTTTTGATTTTTGCCTTTGTGTCTAAGGAATAAGTCTTATAAAGAGCATATTGATGGGTCCTGTTTTCTTGTCCACTCTGCTACTCTCTGTCTCTTGATGGCTGAAGATAATCCATTTACACACAGTGTAAGTATTGATGGGAATGAATTTATTACCATCTTCTCTAGCATTAATTTTTATTGATTTCATTTGTGTGTGCATGTGTGTAGTGATTCTGGTCCCTTTGTTCTACATAATGTTCTGTGCCGAATTCATTTTTTTGTGGGATTTCTTGTCATTTTCTTCTTGCTTGTTTCTGCTATTTAACAAATCTTTGTCATTTCTCTCTGATAATTTTGATAAAGCTTTTTTATTTTCTTTGATATTACATTGTAATTTATTGATTCCTTCCAGAGTATATGATATCTTAAAATACACTTGATTTTTTCTCCATTTGGAAGTCCTAAACTTATACTATTAATTCCCTTTTATACTGTGAACTTTCAAAATCAGGTTTTAATTTTGTTAGGGGATACATATGCATCAGGAATTACATGGAAGTCATAATGTGTCCATCTCAGTTTACAAGGTAAGGAGGCATGTTATCTCTATACTAGTGGTAGACTTACTCATTTAGTAAAGGTGATGTCTTCCAGATCTTTCTATACTAGTTATCTTTTCCCTTTATAATTAATGAATTATTCATGGAAAGATGTGTTAATGGTGTGAATATTGCATTTTTATCAAATTCATTCCTTAGTTTTGGCATTCATCATTTCTTCTATATTTATGTGTTGGCATTTGTGTTAGGCTGGGTTCTCCAGAGAAGAAACACCAGTGTTACACACACCAATGTGTGTGTATATTTATATATACACAAATTTACATACCAGGGATAAATATATGTATATACACACATGATGAATGTCAAAATTTATGAATGAATTTGATGAAGAATGCAATGTTTTAGATACATATAATACATCTAAATTTATTTATTTATATCAAGAAAGTGACTTGAACAGTTTGAGAAATGACTAATTCTAGTCTATTTCAAGAGTGCAGGTCAGATGTCAAACTGGAGGTTTTTCTTGACTCACGTAGCTGCTGTGACTGAGGAAACAGAAAGCAGGAAGACTACAGCTGGTTGATGCAGAGATGGATGAGTCCAAGGTCAACAGGTAGGATGTTAGCCTCTTATGACTCCCAGGATCAGCAAACAATATGGTAACCATTGGCTCAAGTCCCAAGAACCAGAAGTCAATGTGCTGGATGTAAGATTCAGAAGAGCAAGAAGAGACAAACTTTCCCACAAAGCCTGCTTATATATAAGGCCATGCCTCCCAAGAAAAGTTTCTTTCAATTACATCAGGTCTGTAACCTAAGAATGACCTAATCCTCTTACAACTGCTTTGTGACCCATAGCAGATCTCATCACAGAGTCAATTATACTTTATGTCACATAATGGGAAATTACCATGTTCCCACTTGCATATCACTGATAATCCTGACCCAGAGAAGTTAGCACAATACCCAACTGTCACAACACTCCTTAATTTTTAATTTATACATTTAGTCATGTGACTATGAAGCAATAAGCTTTAATTTTTTTAATTTACATTGAATCAAATGTTCTCTTTATGATGTATAGTTCTGTGAATTTTGAAAAATGCATACAATTGTATACTTACTAGTATTGTTAGTTGTCACTAAGTTAATTCTGACTCCTGGCACACCTGGTGTGCAGGGTGCAAACCAAGAGGTTTGTCTAGGTGGGGAGAGGGGGCGTTCCTCTCAGTAGATTCAAACTGCCAAGCTTTGGTCCAGTAGCTAAGTGCTAATCATTGTGACACTCAAGGACTATTTAATTAATATAAATTAAAGTTCTACCTCTTTTCCCCTTTCCCTCATGCTATCCTTTGTAACCTTTGTAACCACCCACTCTCCTATTTTCTAGCTCTGACAATCACCAATTTGTCCTTCACTCTATAGTTTTGTCTTTCCCAGAAGTTCTTATTCATGTACTTTTGGGTGTGGTTTCATGGCCTTAGCAAAATGCATTTGGCTTGATTTGTTTCAGTGTGATGTTTTGTAATTTGGGTTGCGTGCATATGTGCCTGTGTTGCTGGTTGTTTGAAAAATATAAAAGTGAAAGTGCATTGCTACTGGAGTTCTGGTTCAGACATACATGGATTTATTTCAAACACAATCAATTATGTTTAAATTTGTCTCTGTGATTGGTGGAGAGCCACTAACAAGTCCTCTTAGTAATAACTTGTCTAAGTCTTATACAGATAGGATTTTTTCGGTTAGCATCTGGCATCTTAAAGATTTGAAGATAAACAAGCACTAGCTAAGAAACAACAAAGTCCACTTGGAAGAAGCACACCAGCCTGTGTGATTATGAGGTGTCAGTAGGATCATGTATCAAGCATCAAAACAAAAAAATCCTATCATTGTGAATGATAGAAAGTGCAGAGTGGAGACCGAAAGCCCATAGGATATATGGATTTTCCCTAACAGAAGGGTCACAAGGGAGAGATGAATCAGTCAGGGTGCAGTATAGCACTGATGAAGCATACAACTTTCCTCTTGTTCTTTAACGCTTCCTCCCCAACTCCCCATTATCATGACCACAAATATGTTTTACAAATCCAGCTAGAGTAGAGCATGTACGCAGGTATAGATAAAAGCTGGAAAACACACAGGGAATGCAGGACAGATAAACCTCTTAGGACAAATATTGAGAGCAGGAACACCTGGAGGGGAAGAGGAAGATAGGAGGAGAAAGGGGGAACTGATCACAAGGATCTACCTATAATCCCCTCCCCGGGGGATAGACAACAGATGGGTGGTTGAAGGAAGACACTGGTCAGAGTAAGAGCTGAAAAAAAAAATACATAAATTATCAGGGGTTCATTAAGGAGGGAGGGTGGGGAAAGGAGCGGGGAAATGTGGAACTGATACCAAGGGCTCAAATAGAAAGAAAATGTTTTCAAAATATCGATGACAACAAATATACAAATGTGCTTGACACATGTATGTATGTATGGATTGTAAGAAGAGTAATGTGAACCCCCAACAAAATGACTTTTTTTTAAGTTGTAGTCGCAAAAACCCACAGGGGCAGCTCTCCTCTGTAAAAGAGGGTTGCTATGAGGAGAATTGAGTCAAAGGCAGTGAGATTGAGGTCAATCTTTTTGAAGTCTTGTAAAGATACCTTTAAAACTGGGAATTTTTTGCCATGGAAAATATAATTTTGAGGTTAGTGCTAATATAAAATTTTTAATAGAACTCACATTCATATCTTCTCAAATAATTGAAGCTTTGCAACAAGTCATTAGAAATGCTGCCCCACATAAAATGCACTTTTAGATCAATCAAATGTTTTAAGGAAGGTTGAGAAGACCTCAAAGATAGGCCCAAGAGAAGGGAGACCATTGGCATCAACAAATGAAATACCTGTGATTGAAGTCGAGAAACTGGTAGGTTGTAGAATTAAGGCCTTGTGGCTGTCATGTGCTTATGTTAATTTCATTATTGAGAGGTAAGGGTGGAGTCTAGCCTGTTAATATGGAGATAACCATTGAGTAGCCAGTGAGGCCTCTGTGTGGGCATGGCTTTCTCCTGAGACTTGAGGGAAATCTCAAGATATTTCCCTCATGAAGATGAGAAGCTATCTCCCCAGTTGTTGGGAGTCAGTCTCAGAGACGATGAATTATTGACAGGACAAGATAGCAGCATCCTAGAAGCTGAAGGAGCCAGAGAAGAAGACACATAGCCTTACCCTGATGGAACCAGACCTCTGAAGCTGGAGAAGCCACGTGGAGATCCCTGCCAGCACTGAGTTGCTTCTACCACAATGGATGCTGTTGATAGACCCTGAGCCCGGGAAGCGAGGAACCATGAGGAGACCCCTGCTAGCACTGGGATTCTGCACCCACTGGCCTGTGACTTCATGAGGCAGAAGGAGACTTTATAGACTGGTATCAAACATATGGGCTAATATCGGACTTATGACTTTGAACTGGACTGGATCGGGATCCTTTCTTAATGTCCTATACCTCTTGTATATAAACTTTACCCTTATATCTATATGCGAGTCTATGTATTTGTTTCTCTAGTTTACCCGGACTAACACAGGCCTGTAATTGTTATAACAACTACTGAAGTTGGTATCTTCAGTAGTCTTCCATTTTCCATTAAGCAAACGTTTTACACTCAACAAACTTTCAACTCTTTGAGTGACAAAACCTACAGCAAGATCAGCTAACTGAAACTGCTGATCTTTCTATCAGTTCTTTTTCACAAGAGCTTGTTTTGCATGTAATTCACATATCTTATAATCCAGTAGTTCAATCACATCACAAAGAGTTGGTCAATAAGCACCACATTCCGCTTCAAGCATCTTTTTCTTCAATCTCATTCTTATTATTAACTGCTCCCCATTTTCCACCAACCTCCCCTGTAATACTACCAAAGGACCACTAATGCAATAACTGTCTCTATAGATTTACAGATTTCATAGACAGACATTTAAAAATGAACAAATAACAACAAGAAAACAAAAGTAACAAGAACAGCAAAGTGAAACAGATCAAAATTCCAAAAATATTAAAACCTAGAACAGACTTAATGGAACGTAGAGAACACATGATAGGGTGCTGAATTTTAAACAAACTACATCTGTAACAATCCACTTTACAATGCAGTCTGCATGTTAGGCGGGTTATTTCACATCCCTGGTCGATAGACAGAGGGGTCTTTTAAGCTGAGTTTGGATTTACCGAAATAATCTTGAAAGTAAGAGTCAATCAAAACAGTTAATTTTGCTGCAGGGAGGAGATGAGCCAGTCAAGGGACAGTGTAGCAACAATAAAATATGCAACTTTCCTCTAGTTCTTAAATGCTTCCTCCCACCATTATGATCCCAATTCTACCTTACAACTCTGGCTAGACCAGAGGATGTACACTGGTATAGATAGGAGCTGGAAACACAAGGAATCCAGGACAGATGATCCCCTCAGGACTGGTGGTGAGAGAAGTGATACCAGGAGGGTGGAGAAAAGGTGGAGTAGAAAGAGGAAAGCAATTGCAGGGATGTACACATAAGCTCCTCCCTGGAGTATGAACAATAGGGAAGTGGGTGAAGGGACACATCGGACAGGGTACAGTATAACAAAATAATGATCATTTGTTAATTATTAAGAGTTCATGGGGCAGGAGGAGTAGGGATAGAGAAGAAATATGGAAAGCTGATATGGTCTATGTGGAAGGAGGATGTTTTGAGAATGATGATGGCAAAAAATGTGCAAATGTGGACTCTATACAATTGATGTATGTTTTGATCATGATAAGAGTTGGATGACCCTCCAATAAAATGATTTTTTTAAATGATGATGGAAACAAATGTCTAAAGTGTTGGATATGATGAATGATGGATGGATGGATGAATTGTGATAAGAGTTATATGAATCCCCAATAAAATGAGTTTTTTAAAAAAAACAGTTCCTTTTAAGGGGATCTACTACAACAAATAAATTCAAGGCAAAGAAGTTATTTCAGAAGATTATGGTAAACAGCACAGGACAATTATGGCGGCTTACTTTGAAGAAAGCTAAAGAAAATTTAAAACTACCTTGGTGAGAAAAAGGCCCAGAAAGTTGGGATGAGGAATATTTTTTAAACACAGCCATATCCCTGATTATTCTTCAGGCGCAGCAAGGCTGCCCTATGACAGTCTCACTGGGAAATCTCACCCCATTCACTAAATACACTGATCTTGCCTCTCCAGATTTTTTTTTATTTCCCAAACGCTAAAGAATTTTTCTAAATTAGAACTTTAATCATCAGTACACATTGCATTCTCCTCCTACATTCCCTGCTCCAGCACCAAGGGAACCTAAATCACTCTCCCTTTGGGAACAGACCTTGAGTCAAGTTGTAAGTGGAAGATGAAGCACTGTTCACACCTATTAAATGGTGACATCTACCCTTTGGCCATGTTTGTATCATAACACACATCACCAGCTTCCTTTGACCTTGACATCATGTCGAAGGCTTAATAATAATAAATCTATGTCTTAAAAGAGCTTCACAGATTATAGCAATCAATCAAAATTCAAGGAGCGCAAGACTATTAACGTCACCAGCAGTGATGCAGCACCCCGGGAATTCATCTGAATCAGCCATTATAATGGCAAACACACCTTAAGAGTCTGAAGATAGAAGGAATAGATGGACGCGTAAATTGCAATTCTATTTTTATAGTCAGCAAGGGACAATTTTCTAGGGGAGGCTTTGTCTGTTCCTGGTAAGAAATAAAGCTGAAAGTTGCTGCCCGTTGCTGATTCCCAGCCTAAGTTACAAATTGTGAAGCCTGTGCATGGTCTGGGCATATAAGCACCAAAATGTGATCTATAGCACTCTGCAAGCATAACCACAGGGACTTTTCTTTTGACACTTCCCAACCAGTTAAGTCAAGCCTCTGTGCTTTGTCCCCTTTGCATATGGCCTGTAATACTCACACCTTCCCATTGTCTGGGCAAGCTCTAAAGAAATACACTGTTGAGAACATTTGAGAGGTGTCACTAAGGTCCCAGGCCTTCAGTAAGGATATTTTTCATCATTAAAACTAGTGGGAAGAGGGGCCCAAAGGGGATGAAAAGATCCCTTATCAGTCTGTCTTTTAGAAAAAAAATATTCATTAAATCATTTTATTGGGGGCACATGCAATTCTTATCATAATCCACACATACATCCATTGTGTCAAGCACTTTTGTACCTTGGTTTCTCTCATCATTCTCAGAACACTTGCTTTCTACTTGAGCCCCTCGTATCCACTTCTCATTTTCCTCCCTTCCCCTTCCCCCTCCTCCATGAATCTTTGATAAATTTATAAATTGCTATCACTTTTTCAAATCTTACATGATCCAAGGTCTCCCTTCACTCACTTCTCTGCTGTCCAACCCCCGGGGACTTGTAAAACTCTTGTCTCTTAATAGAATGTAGTGTTGATAAAAACAACTAAGTTTCAGAATCCAAAAAGTGAGCTGTGATCTTGGGTTTGCATGAGTTAATGATATGACCTTGAGAAACTTATCTCATCTCTCCAGGTCTTATTTCTCCAAGGGTCATATGAGCAGATTGCTCAAGACCCTATGAAGTAGTCCTCCCCCATTATACTTGGGATTGCAGTGAACTAACTTGTCAAAATAGGGTTTGATTTGTTTGTTTGTTTGGTTTGGTTTGGTTTTGCTTTGTGTTAGTCCAGATTGGCTTAAGAAACAAATTCAAAGACACTCATGTGTGTTTAAGAAAGAACTTTTATATATATATATATATAGAGAGAGAGAGAGAGAGAGAGAAATATCTTAACCAAGTCCAGATGAAGTTCATAAGTCTGATATTAGCCCATATGCCCAATACCAATTTATAAATTCCTCTTCAGATTCACACAATACATGCAATGATGCTGAATGCAGAAAGATCACAGGCCAGTGGGTGGAAAGGCCTGTGGATCCAGTGGTGGCATAAGCACCTCTGTGCCTGCGTGGGTCTCCATGTGGGTCCTCCAGCTCCAGGGCTCTAGCATATCTCCATGTGTCCTATCATCAGGAATACCAAGCAGAGAGTCTATGTGTCCCATCTCCAATAAGCTATTTATTTCCATAGCACCTCCAAATAAGGCCACCAAGCAGCAGCCTGAATGACAGTCTAAACTCAAGTCCCTCACTTTTATAGTCTCAACTTGGCACCAGATTATGTTACTTCCACATGCTCCAAATCAGACAATTTTAATAAGTTATTCATGAACCAGATCCAGATGTATCTTTTGTTTGGTTTTGCTTTAACGTGATAAGGAGGAAAGCAATAACTTAAAATTCAGTACATTTTAAGCCAAGTGCAAAAGGACAAGTACAACATGAGTTCACTGAGGTTAGCTTTAAAAAAAAATGTAAGAGGGGCAGAGGGAAGATGCTACTGTAAATAAAAATTTCTAGGGGCAGGTCCAGGTAATGTGGTGGGGGCCGGACTAAATCCAGAGCTGCCTATCTTAGCCAACTAAAAAGGGTTAGGGGAGACAGCAATGTGAAGCTAGGAAGCAGGGCACTAACCCACCCAAGGGGAGGATATTGCTTATATCTCCATATGGAAAGAGGGACCAGACTTCAACTTGGTGTTCCAGGATGTGAGTGTAGCATGAGGGCATGGAACGGGGAGCTAGTGGAGGAGTCTGAGAGCTTGGCCCCAATTCCAACCATGTAGACAGCCACCCCTCCCTCCAGAAGAACTTACTTTAGAGGACCGCACTGAAGCTCCAGAGAGAGGGACATGTCTGCTCAGACCACACAGGAGCAAATGAAGGGGGGAAAAGAGAGAGTGTAGCACAGCCTGGCTTAATGAGTCTTGAGGATGATATGATATCCCCACTCAGAACAACCAACACACACAGAGGACCAGGTAGCCAGCTCCACTATGAGACTTGATGTCTCTCACTGATCCAACGCCCTTTGGGGACAACACTGGAGACACAGTGTAGGGATTGCAGATGGTCTGACTCTACCACACAGAGGAAAACACTAAGGGCATGCAGCAGAGCAGAAGGGGGAGCAGAGAATGGAGGTCTTGAGGGAGTGCCAAGGATAGACTTTGGGCCAGGGCATGGAACCCCACCACACTCAACTAGAGGACACACCTAAAAAAATCAGTACATTTTGCATATGAATGACCATTTCATCTAAAAACCAGATATGTTGGGTCACATTCCCACATGGTAGCAGCAAGACAGACCTAGTTCATCAGTGTCCCCACTTGATGAAGGCTGTCCTCTCCATGACCCCAGAGGTTTCACTTCTCATTCTATTCCCCCCACCCACAACTTAGTCATATGAAATTCCTAATGTCTGTAGGTATAGGCGTTAACAACTCCTAGATTAGATCTCCATAACTAGTGATATTTAACTATTGTCTAATAAAGTAAAATGTATGTTAAATGAGTTTTTATTGAAGTCTTAACTTACACTGCAGAAAATGGTGATGTGTCCAATAAAATTTAGGGCACCTGGTTTTAAGGCCCTAAATTCACCAGATCAGCCTCCACCAAGTCCCTAGAACACACTCCTCTACCTCCCAGTCCGGGTAAATCTTAAGCATCAGAAAAACACAGGTGCTTTTTAGTCAGTCTCTTCCAAAATTAAATGACGTAAAGGGAAAAATTAGGAGCAGGTTGACAGTGGAAGAACCCGATAAACACTGCCTCAGCGAGGTAATATGATCAAGTTGAAAGTTTAGAAGCCCAGGTCTACCCAGAGATGGTGCAAAGAAAAAATAAAATTTAGTGATTTGTTTCAAAAAATTCAGTGACTGAAAACCCTGTGGAGTCCAAAAACCTACTGGAAACAAACAACGAATTCGGTAAGGTAGCAGGATACAAAATTAACAACCAAAAATCAATTGGATTATTGTACACACATGATGAGAGTTACAAAAAATTAGACATTAAGAAAGCAATACCTTTTAAAATAACCAAAGATGAAATATTTAGGAATAAAGCTCACTAAAGAAATAAAAGTCCTATACAAAGAAAACTACAGAACATTACTACAAGAAACCAAAAGAGACCTACATAAATAGAAGGATATCATGTGCTAATCACTTTATACAATGCTAGTGCTTAAACAAATGTGGCGAAGAAAGCTGATGGTGCCCGGCTATCAAAGAATGTAAAGTCTGGGGCCTTAAAGCCTTGAAGATAAACAAGCAGCCATTTAAAAGAGAGACAACAAAGCCCACATGGAAGAAGCACTCCAGCCTGTCCCTACACAATTGCTGTAGACAAAGCGGGTACATAAGCAAAAGTGGCAACAAAGCCCACATGGAAGAAGCACAACAGCCTGGATGATCACGAAGTGGTGAGGGGATCAGCTAGCAGGTTTCAAAGAACAAATAATCATATCATTATGAATGAGGGGGAGTGTAAGGGGGGACAGAAAGCCCATCTGTAGGCAATGGACATCCCCTTACAGAAGGTTTAAATTGTGAATACTCAACTTGTAGAAATGGAAAATATTGGGAACTCAAGATCCATCTGTAGAGTCTAGTCAGATTAAGCCTCTGACAGATCCCCTCTAGTCGCCAGTGATGGACAAAAACAGCTTTATTCTCAGACATTATTATAAAAAATGTCACTCAGAGACTCTCAGAGATTGCTGTAAGCTTAATTATCATGAATTGAACCATGGTATAATATGAAATTTGGTCAACTGACCTCCTTATTGACTAAACCTGAATTTACTCTAGGTTCCAATAGCTCTGACTTATTTCATGACAGAGAGTCTGCCTCTGACTTTTAAAATATTGTTGGTGATGTTTCTTACTCCTTATTTTTATCTTTAAGTTATTTTTCCTTTTTTCATCTTGGTTTTGTCTTGTTATTCTTTCTGTTAGATTTCCTAGTTTGTGAAGCTCAGAAGGTATGGATGCATAGAGACAATATTTGATGCCATGGTTTATCAGGGAAGCAGGTGGGGAGGGTGAGGGGAATTGGGAGCAATAGAACTAATTGGGGTGTGGTATATAGACAACTCTTTTAGAAATAAATTTAACTGTGTTATATTAACTAAGAAATTTAGCTATGTGTATATTGTATCAAAAACACTACTAAAGATAAGAAAGGAAGTCAAACTTGACCCATGAAGGAGGAAGAGCTTCTGCTTAGGGGGGCATTGAATTTTTGTTAGTGGTGGTGGAATAATTTGGAACAAGATATTGATAGTGATTGTACCACATGAAAGGTATAATCAATGACCTTGAATTGTATATGTAGAAGTTGTTGATTTGGAGAGAGTTCTGCTGTGTATACTTTTGCCACAATTACAAAAATTAATCATGCAAAAAACAATGAGGACAAAATAGAAAAAAGTGTTCTAAAAGTGATTGTGGTAATGATTGTACAACTCTTCTTGCTTTGATGCACTATTGAGTTATATGGTATATGAATTAAGTGCCAAGAAAGCAGTAAAAAAAATCTTCTGTCAAGGCAAGTTCTACTCTGATACACAGGGGGTCACCAAGAGTTGGGCTTGATGAGGGCACCTGCTTTCTTTATCTGTTTATTTAATCTGGATTTAAAATCCTTGAGAGAGGGATCGGGTATAATATTTTATAATTCCTTCCTTCCTTTCAACTTTTTTGCCAAATCTACAATCATCCTAAGTCATCACCTAATACTTGTAATGAACTAGAGAGCAAAATTTCTTTCTTTAATAGTTTTATTGGCATATGCCTCATATACCATACAATGTAAACATTTGATCACATTTTTAAAATTGTGTCATCATCGCTGCAATCAATTCAAAAACATTTGCTGATCATATTCATCGTTGTTAGCTTCCTATCCCCACCCCACCCTCCATATTGCTTTGCCATACTGCTAAGTAATTATTAATCCATCTACTATCTTTTTAGATTTATCTGTACTGGGTTTCATATACAGAAAATCATACAAGAGAAAATCAGAAAGTGAACTTTTTTAAAGACTAGATAAGGCATGGAAAACTCTTCATGAAAAAGAAGCAGAACATATTAAAAGCTTAAACAACTTTAAAATGGGTCAGTAGGGATGTCAAATGGAAAATGCATCAAAGCCTTATTCGTGTGTGGACCCTGCAAATAGACTTAAGGTTCCCATTGTCTTCCATAGCCTTCTGCCTCCTCATTGTTCAGAATTTAAGCTCTCACACAGGTCCCTCTTTCAGACTTGAATTTTATTCTTCATAATCTTTGGATCACAGATGCTGGTGTGCTTCTTCCATGTGGATGTAGTTGACCCATAATTGAGGTGGCCATTGTGTGAAGAAAAGTCTTTAAGACCCCAGATGATAGCCAGGCACCATTTAGTTACTTCATCACATTTTGCTGTAACACTCATATCTTCTCTGATCTCTGCATGAAGCCTAGCACTGAGCAGGATCATGTCATAAGAAGTCATTGTATTTAGACTGAGGTTTGAATGAAAAACAAACAAAATTCATTCATGTATTTATGGTTTATATATATTTATGGCTCACTTTAGATATATCATTATCATTTCAAAATAGGGAATATTATGAGTCATCACCATGGAGCATAAGGTACCGTATTTTTTGGACCATAAGATGAACCTAACCATAAGACACATCCAGTTTTTAGAGCAGGAAAACAAGAAAAATCCATTCTCAACCAAATAGTATACTAAGATGTTCTGAGGTACCACAGCTTCAGATCATAAGACACACCCTTATTTTCCCCCACTTTGGGCGAAAAAGAAGTTTGCTTTATGGTCCAAAAAATAGAGTAATTCTATTGATAGTGTCAATAATCTAACCAATGTTATAGAATTTAAAGCACTAAGAGAAAAAGATATTATAAAGAGCAGTCCAGCTTCAGATTGTAATACATGAATTGTTGGCTTGTGCAAACTAAACTCTTAAGTGACTGGACACTACATCAACATTGGCTTGGTGATAGGGCAAAACTTTCAGTAGCACTCATCCACAGAAGCAGAACCAAGCCTATCAGACTAATGCATGTCATATGAGAGCAAGTAGGGCATTAAAATAGTAAATATATGGTAGTCTGAGCCACCAGTCATTGGGCAGTCTTAAAGCAAGACATCTGAACCAAAGTCTAACAACTGCCAATTTCATAAGCTTGAGATAGCAGCTTCTTAGAAAGTCCATTTGCTTAATTAGGTTTCCACATTGAAACCTTCTGGTGTCGCCTATGAAGGATGTTGTATGGTTTCCCACAGCCTAGAACACCAAGGACTGAATATAAATGAAGTCAAAAGTGTCTAATTAGGAACATAATACCAGACTTATTTTCCCCTTGGATTCTATATAAATATTGTCAAGCATATTTTTCTAATGGGAGATCTCTTCTCCAGGTTTACCTACTTATCTAAGTGTAATCGCCTTTTTCAAAATATCCATGATGTCTCCCTCATGAGTTCTGTAACTCCCATCAAATGGTGGCATGGGAGTAGGCAAATTAGAATCAAGCAAGCCCAGAACTTTAATACCAAGCCAAATTCAAGATGAAGGTGGCTCTAAGGTAAGGTGACCAGACATCCCACTTTTTAACAATTTAACAACATCCCATGACGTTTTAAAATTAAAATAAATATATTACAATACTATTTTTCTGTTCTATGAACATTTTTGTTGCTCCATATAGACCAAATTTTTAATCAAGAACACAACACTCCCACCACCCCCACTCCAACCCCGGTCAATGGTGTCCTGCTTAAAATCTGGTCTCCTTACTTACGGTGCTAAATTCTGTGATTCTTCAGGTCATTTGTGTAACCAAAAGCTAGCATAGTGGAGACAAACTGGTTAAATGATTTTGTCATTAGCTGCTTTCGGATTAGCCCCTGACTGACACACAGTGGAACAAATGCTGCCCAACTTGTGCTTCTCTGTGATCAGTTGCAGACCAGATCATTGTGAGATGTGGATTTTCCAGAGGCACTAGATTGGTAGGTCTTTCTTCTTAGCCCGTCTTAATCTGAAAGCTTTGCTGAAACTTGTGCATTATCACAGCAACCCAAAACCCTCTACCAATAGACAGGTAGTGTCTGTACAAGAGGTGCATTTGCTGGGAATCAACCCTTGAACTCAAACACCGCAGTAGGTGACTTTAAGGAGCAGAAATGTGTTTTCTTGTAGCTCGGAAGCTAGAAGCCTGGATTCAGGATGTGCTCTTTTCCTTGTGTCTTGGAGCTTCTCTTAGCTGTCAAGAATCTGTGTAGTTACACCTGTCTTGTGTGTTTCCTCTGTTCTTTGGGCATGACTCAGTGTCCATTCTGCTATTTCTCTAACTCTTGCATGATTATATTTAGAATCTACTTCATTGGAGTATGACTAAATCAACATAATGAAAATTAAATTAAAAAAAACACTTTACTGCCATTGAGTCAATATTGACTCATAATGAGCCCCTGTGAGTTTCTGAGATTGTAACTGTCACAGGAGAAGAAAGTACAGTCTTGAACTACTGGTGGTTCTGAACTTCTGACCATTTGGATAACAGCTCGCCTCCTAACGTAACCATTATACCACCAGAGCTCAACACAATGAAGGAGCCCAATTTCCAAACACAATCATATTTGTTTGGGGTGTTAGGTGCCACTAAGATGTTACTCATCATGTAACTCACAGAGGGACTCAGAGTGACTCATAGTTCTGGACCACAGAACAAAACACCTCCCAGCCCTGTGTCAATCTCAAATTTTTTTTAGTTTGAGCTGATTGTTGAAGCCACTCTGCCAGTCCAGGCCCTTGAAGGTCTTTCTCTTTTTCACAAACTCTCAAGTATGATATGCTTTTTCAGTGGCTGGTTGCCACTGACAACATGTCCAAAGTACATGAGACAAATTCTTGCTATCCTTGCTCCTGAGGAGCATTCTGGCTATACTACTTCCCAAAGTGGTTTGCCTTCCACAGTACATCTATTATTCTTCTCCATGACCATAGTCAAGCAGCACCAATTCTTCTGTGTCTTCGCTATTCCTTTTCCAGTTTTCCCAGGCATGTGAAGCTTTTGAAAATATCATGTCGTGAGCATGATATATTTGAAAAGTTGCCATCAAGTTGGCATCACTTCATGGGTCCTTATTGATTGACACACTGGACGTAGATTCACTGATCTTTCTTTTAAGGCATCTCTGAGTAGATGCAAACCTGCAACCTTTATGTTAGCAGCTGGAAATATTTAACTATTTCTATGATTCAGGAATTCCTTTGTAGGTATTGGGTTCAGGATACAATATATATTTTCTGGGGAACACTTTTCAGTACTATGAAGTTGCTCGTCTTTCTGGCTTACTTCATAAAGGCACCTAAGATGCCTTTACCCAGGCAATTCTGATTTGTTTTATTCCTTTTTCCCTTCTCCAATCCTTTCTCTCTTATATCTGTCCTATGGGTTGCTGATACTAAAGACATGGACCTGTCCATCAAATAAATGCACATACAGATACATCATTTGTCCTCTTTTCCTCATTATCCCCTTAACTATCATCCCAAAAGAATTTATGACCCTTTGTGACTTTTCTTATTAAGAAAATGATTGATGCCATGGCAGGGGATGGAGGACTCAACAATGTAAAAAAATTAATACACTATTAGGTGCCAGACTTGTACATTGCACTCATTTGCAGGCATTGCTGGTATGGTTTTCTCTGAACAATATGGTTGTTGAGGAAGACCAAGATGGTGGTCGCCCATGCAGCAAGCTGCTAAAGGAGCCTTTCAATTTCATTTTTAATAGGAAAATAAAACCAGTTACTGTATCAGGAAAAGCTTTTCAGCAAAATCAGATCATTCTATGGTCCATGGCTTTTTATTATGATTGGAATCATGTCACTAGATATACACATAATAAAATGCAACCTCCTAGGTTTGTGGAAACAGGCAAGAAAGTTGAGTTTTCAGAGTTGTATTAAATATTACTCTCTTGAGACACAGAACTCTAGGAGCATTCAGAGGGGAACAATCTTAAATGAGCCAAGATGAAATTGAAGCTGTGCGCGTTTTCTTCTTGGGGGCGGGGGTTTCTCATGGAAACATTACATCCGTGTTTCCCTTTGTGGAGGAGACAGGACATGATCCATCACTGTTCCTTTACAGTGACCAAGTGACCATCAGTCCTTGACTGGGCCTTGGAATCAGGCACCCTTGATCTTGAATATGAATGTCCTTGGACAAACTATTTAGTCCTCATTGGGTTACTATAAGAATTAATGGAAATGCTTATAAAGAGGCTTACATAGTGCCTGGCTCAGAGCAAGTGGTCAATAAATCATAGTTGCTATTGGCATTATTATTGTTATGGGGGCTGGTCATTGGAGTCCCTTTATAATCTGTGAACTCCACCCCTTCAGTGTTTCAGGCTGTCTGAACAGCCTTCTCTCTGTGCCCAGGTTTCACTGCTGGACCATTGCCAACTCCTCCCCTTCAAAGCAGTGAGGGAAAGCATCCTCTTCTTTTCCCGGGATTGTGAAGTGATAACCTCTAGGCACTTTCACATACCTTGACACAGAGCTGTGCAATTTAACAATAGATGCTCTGAACTGAACTGCACAGAGAGCCTTCAGGACATGCTCCAGAGCCCAACCGGTCTGAGCTCTTTGGACCACCTGGGAGGAAATTTCAGATCCCAGAGCCCTCCCAGGAGTGCCAACCTCTGTAAGAGAGATCATAGCCCAATCATACTTTTTCCCGCACAGAAATTACTCCTATGGTACACAGTGTACCTTATCTATACTACCATCAGCCACCTGCCAACTCCCGCTCAGACAGAGGGCTCCACACCATCCTAATTACATTGCAGTGCCCTCAGGGCTCAGTCCCTGAGTGGTAGACGTTGTTAATTAACGTGCTTGGTTGAGAAGTGCAAGCTGGGAACTTCAGTTCCCTCCAGAGGTATGCTAGGAAAAAATACCACAATATCATCACCATTAAAAATCTTATGGAGCACACTTGACTCGGACACACCTAGGGGCACCATGCGTGATCACCATCTCAGTGGCTGCTGTTATTTCCTGATGGTTTATAAGGCTAGTAGCAGTCGTTGTTAAGTGCCGGAGAGCCAGTAGAAATCTCTGCAACATCCTGCTGCTTCCTTGAGATTGTTTCTATGCCTCAGCCTGTTGTACCCACGGTGTCAATCCTTCTCATGAAGGACCTTCCTCTTTTTCACTGCTCCTTTACTTTTTGTAAACATGATGTCCTTCTTCAGGAAGTAATCTCTCCTGAAAATATGACCAAAGTATGGAAGACCAAGACGTGCCGCCCTTAACTTGAAGGAGCACTCTGTACTTTTCCAAGGCAGATTATCTTGTTCTTTTAGCAGTCCATGGTACTGTTGATTTTTCTTCTCCAGCATCATAATTCAATTGCATTGATTTGTCTTCTTGGTTGTGAATCCAAGCAAAACAAAGTCCTTGACAACTTCAACCCTGACTCTCTTCATCAGAATGTCACCCATTGGTGCAGCTCTGAGGGTTTGGGTCTTTTTAATGTTGAGCTGTGATCCATGCTGAAGGCTGCAATCTTTGATCTTCATCTTCAAGTGCTTCAAGTCCTTCTTACTTTCAACATGCAAGGTTCTGTCATCTTTCTATCATGGGATGTTCATGCGCCTTCATCGGATCTTGATGCCACCTTCATCTTCTGCTAGTAGTAGGATGGACTGTGTGTTTTTTGTCCTCATGGATTCTGTTCTCGTAGTGGTGATAATATTTGCTCTAACTGTTACATTAAAAACCCATGACTTTTCATATATAAGTATGAATTTGGAGCTAAAAATAGACCATAGTAACATTAGGGTTCCTGTGGAAGAGAAGAATACTTGTACCATATGGTTAATAACAAATAAAATGTTTAATATAAAAATGTCTTTTTCACTTCTTTACATTAACTCCCTAGTTCTTCAATACCAGGGTGCAAATTCATCTAGAGTAACTCTACTTTCATCATATATTATAATAGCAGGAAACTGGAGAGTTCCTAGAATTTACCAGTTCCAGAGACATTAGGAGTTGTAATAAAAATCCCTTATAAATTTCATGCCAAAAGAAGTGTCCAAATTCCCTGTCTTAGTCTTTCTATACATAATGATTAAAAGAATGAAAAAAAGGTTCTAAAACTCATTGTGCTGATAATCACCCAACTCTCCTTGATGTGATTGAACTATTGAATTGTATGATATGTGAATTATAGGAGGGGGTGCCCGCCCAAATCAGAATTTTCTTTAAATTTAAAGATCATGTTATGGGAGACTCTTACACCTCTTACAACAATCCATCTGTCAATTGTATCAAGCATGTTTGTACATATGTTGCCACCATTCTTTTCTAGAAATTTATTTTATATTGATACTTTGAGCACCAACTCCTCCCTCATCCCCCAAGCACCATCATGACCCCTTGACAAATTATACATTATTATTCTTATCATATCTTTTTTATATCATACCTTGTACCTACCACTTCCACCTGCTATCATTGTTTCTGCTGCTTGTATTTCAAACTTATGCATTTAATGTTTTTTTTTTTACAAAACACCCTTAACACCTTCAAAGTACTCTCCATTACACTTATTACATTTGTCAAATCTGCAATTCCATTCTTGGAAATATTTTTCAAACTCCTCTGTTTGAATGGCTGACAGCACCTCCCTCATTTTCTTCTTCACCTCTTCTGCATCACCAAATCACTACCCTTTCAAGTTCCTCTTCATTCACAAAAACAAAAAGAAGTCTCACAAAATGAGGTCAGGTGCGTCAGGTGCATGAGGGAAGAGAGACATCCTGTTTTTTTGCCCACAACTGGCACACTGAGATGGCTGCCTGAGCAGATGCATTGTCATGGTGGCAAAACCAGTCATCTGTCTGCCACAAATCATGACTTTTTTTATAACACACTGTTATGCAATCTTTTCAGAAGCTCCAAATAGAGAGTTTGATTAATAGTCTGACCTGATGGGATGAAATCCAAATGCACCTTTCCCGGGGAACATTTTCTTTCTTTTTTTTTTTCCTGTACAGCCAGTTCATATAGGAGGAGGGCACAATAAACCTCCATCTTCAGATCATGGCAAAAATCACTCTTTCCCACAAGCAGAGCCACTGCAATCTATTATTAAGAGTTGAAGTGATAGTTAAATGGAAAACCCCTGAACATTTTCTTTGGTTCAGGAAGGTGACAGATATCCAGAATGAGCTTTGTCATCAATCAACGTTTTCCCATTTTTGAAATGAGAAAATCACTCATACATTTGAGTTTTTCCCATAGCACTCTCCCATAAGCTGTGTTCGATATCACAACAGCTTTTGTGGTGTTTTTCCCAACCAGAAAACAAAGTTTCACAGTTACAGTCTGCTCTCTTAAATCGGCCATCACAAAAAAAAAAAAAGGTTCCAGTGAAACTGCTTTGCTTAAAAATTCACTGTAACTGGAGAGAACCTTCCCAAGTGATGCCACTGGATACACGAACTCAGAACAAGTTACTCAATGCTCACCTAGTGGCAAAAATCTATACTATACAAGTTTAGCTCCCCCTCCCCATCACAATTCTGATTTATTTGGGAGACCCATTCTTATGTCAATAAAACTATTGGGATGGGGAGAAAGAAAGAAACAGAATGGTAATCTCGGCTTAGTAGGGCATCTGTCAATTCCCAACAATTTTCAAGATTGTTGTGATAATTAGGTTTCCTGTCAACTTAGTTGGGCCAGAATTCTCAGTAGTTTGGCAGTTAAAGCCTAGTAGACCCCTAAGCTGTGACCTGACACAATATAATCAAATCCATAATGGTATCTGCAATGAGCAGCCAATAAATTGCAAAAAAAAAAATCGGGTGAAATGCAAGTCCCTTATTCACCTCACAGTCCTGCTGCCATTGAAAGGAAGCCTCCTTAGGGGTGTGACATATTTTCTTCTGAAGTGAGCACTATAGAAAAGCTTGCTTGCTTTTTGCTGGGTCTGGATCCTGCATCTGGATAATTGACTCTATATTCTTTGAACTTGAGCCAATGGCCTGTCATATTTCCTGCTGACCCCATCCTGGCTCTGACCTGTTGACCGTGGATGTAACCTGATCTGCAACCACCAGCTTCTGTCTCCCTCTGATCTTGGATTCATTAGCTCCTAGTGGTAATGAACTCAGAAGTCTCCATTTTAACAACTACCCCAGATTGGAACCTGCCTAGAATCAGATTGGTCTACTTCTACACTGCATAAGCCATTTTCTTGTCATAAATATTTTTCTATAATCATCACTGGGACAGATGTGAAACAGGAGTCTGAAAGCCCCTCAGCCCAAAGTTTCTTTCTCATCTGTTTCAGGATTCACATCTCCATTAATCATATTATATCATGACATTCCTCAGTAAAGTAATGCATTTTACTGGGTTATGACACACTCTTTTATTTTGAAGATACATATTTTATCATTTTTCTCTCCATACTTCATCTTTATCCTTGTACCTGGTACTTTCAATCACTTCATATGCATTTGAAAGTTCGACCATGAGTAGGGAATATCAAAGAACCAGTGCATTTGAATTATATTCCAAATTATATAGACAACCAGAAGAACAAGCAAATCTGTCAGGGATGAAGCACAACCAGAATGCTCTTTAGAAGTAAGAATGGCAAGACTTGGTGACACCCACTTTGAATGTGTCATCAGGAGAGAGAGTTCCCTGGAAAAGGACATCGTATTTAATAGAAAGTTAACAAAAGAGAAGCAAGACCCTCAGTGAGATAGAGTGTCACAGTTGCCGCGACAAAGAGCTCAAGCACAATATCAATTGTGAAGATGATGCAGGATTGTTCAGTGTTTCATTCTGCTTTTCATAAGGTCACTCTGAGTTGGAACCAACTTGACAGACGCTACCAATTGCAACACATATTGCGCACGGAGAATAAGTAGACCAGGGAATGTGAGCTGAACAATTCTGAGTTTAGACTGAGTTCGTAGAAGATCATTGGTAAATGGCAACGTACTGTGGGTGGAGTCAAAAGGTCCATGTAATGACATCTGTCTGGTAGCCAATATGCACCTATGTAAAATGGATGCTATTGGTCATGATGCTGTCTGAGGCCCTGATCCGGACAGGCAGTCTGTGATTTTAAAAGCAAAAGGGTCCAGAGATCTAGTTGCTCCTGGTTTCAAAGAACCGATAGAGGAAGGTCCAATGAAAGTGAAAAACCAAGGGAATCCAAGAAATGGAGACGTGAGAGCAGAAAGTAGCTTACCAATAAAGAGTAGGAAGAAAATGTTTGTAGGGAGAGTGAATAGTTAGGCTTCCAGAATAAGAAAGGCATTCTGTTGCAAAGGAAATTGAGTGAAAATGTTCCTAATTTGAAAGAACTCTATAGTAGAAAAGCACTGATCAGAAGATGCAAGTCTTGGGCTCTGATTCTCCCTTCAATGATATAAAAGACATGAGATTTAAGATTCCCAAAGAGACACTTTTAGAAGTAACTTCTACACCTGGCATCAGATCAAGATCACCAGTCATAACACTAATGGGCTTTCCATAGTGGACTTCATCTTTATGTGCACACTCTGTTTCAGGCAGTTTGAAATCATTAAAGGTAGCCACAAGGAGTATGTAAGGCAAGAACTGAACCTGACAGGTTCAAAGACAAAAATATCATTGTGGACAGACTGGTATTTCAAAGTATCATATAAATGGATCCCAAAAAGCCCTAACAAGTCAGGAAACTTGGCTAAATGTACTCAACAAAGAAATAGCAGTGTCTTCAGGACTCCACTTCTGATTTAAATGTGTGTGCTTGGCAGAAGTTTCATACAGGGAGGAAACTCAAGGATGAGAGGAAAGAGGGAAAAGCCAAGAGGTTTGACTACACTGCCTCTGGTCTACATTGGCTCAGAGTTGAAAGCATCGTCTAAAGCCTTGCAAGTCCTCTGTGATTGCAGCTCATACAGAACCCAAATGGGGGTCTCTTGATCTTGCGTTCACTTGCTCGTCTCTTTGCTGTAGAACTGACAGACAGTAGAGGTTGTCCTGCATGCCTGGCAAGGGTGGTCATATCCATATTCTTCTTCCAAAGATGAAGACACTGGATCTCTCAAGGCTGGCATTGAAGGTAGTCTCACTACTCTGAAGAAAACCAGGTTTTGTGGCAAATTAGGGCTTTAGAGGCATCATGGTTGATCAAAATTCACTCAGGAGGCCCAAGTGTTGAGGTTATAATATGTTCAGGCTCTCTCTCCCGGAGAGACTGTGTCTGCCCTGTTGACAAGATTCCTATTCAAGGTCCGAATCCCCAAATATTTTGTTTCCCAAGTTTTTAATGCAAATATGAATCAATATAAGAAATCATTAGTATGTTCCTCTGCTCTTAGGAATCTAAACTTCCTTGTCCTCTGCTATTGCTTCAAATCCAACTTCTGGTAAACATCCACAGACTTATGAGAAGCTTTTCCATTTTAAGCATCTCAGGGGAAGAAAATGGCCTACAGAGGCATCACTCCTATACCCACCACCGTGCACAACATAGGGACTCAAAAAGTGAGTGGAAAAGTTCCATTATCTATAGTTCTGGATAGTACAAATCCAACCAACAAGTGAGCCAGGTCATGCTCCCTCCAAAGTGCAGTCACGTGCTTATGTTAATTTCATGATTGAGATGTAGGGTTGGTGTCTAGCCTGTTAATCTGGAAATAGCCATTGAGTAGCCAATGAGGACTCTGTGTGGGCATGGCTTTCTCCTGAGACGTCTGGGAAGTCTCGTGATATTTCCCTCGTGAAGATGAGAATCTGTCTCCCCAGTTGTTGGGAGTTAGTCTCAGAGACGATGAATCACAGACAAGACAAGATGGCAGCGTCTGAGGAGCCGGAGAAGCCACATGACTTTGCCCTGATGGAGCCAAACCTCTGAAGCTGGAGAAGCCATGTGGAGACCCCCTGGCAGCGATGAGTTCCTTCTGCCACCACTGGATAATATTAATGAAGAAGCCATGGGAAGACCCCTGCTAGCCCCAGGATCCTGCACCCACTGACCTGTGACTTTGTGAGTCATAAGGAGACATGATAGGCTGGTATTGGGCATAAGTACTAATATCAGACGTCCATTCTTTTTGTAGATAAACCATTTCCTTATATCCATATGTGAGTCTATGTATTTGTTTCTCTAGTCTATCCAGACTGACATATCTATGTAAAGACTCTTGTATCTCACAGCTTCTGGTAGCCCTCAACGTTCATGTTGATTGGTGCATATTCACATGGCTCTCCTTCCTCTGTTTGTCTCTGTCATCTCTCTTTTAAATATATTTATAATTGTTATAAAGACATACATATAACAAAATTGCTTCAAAAGGTTCATGAAAAGTGAAATGAAAATATAAGAGTTTTTTTTCCTCAGCTTTTGGAAATCACTTTGTATATAATAAAACATGATATTCTGACAGTCTTTACATGTACAATTTGGTGATATCAATTCCATTAATCAATTACTCCCCTGTTCCCACCTTTGTCTCTCTCTCTCTCTGTGTGTGTGTGTGTGTGTGTGTGTGTGTGTGTCTCCCTCTCTTCTCTCTCTCACTCTCTCCTCTAGGTTACCACTAATGAAAACTTTCCTCTCTATACTTTTGCCCATATAAATGAGACCATATAATGGTTGCTCTTTTATAATTGATTTATTCAACTCAACGTGATTCTTTTTAAGACTCTTCAATGTAGTGCATGCACCAATGCTTAATGTTTCTTTTTGACTCAGTAATATTCCATTTTGTTTAGCTGTTTACACCGTCTTTATCTAGTCAGCTGCTGGTAATCATTTAGATTGTTCCCATCATTCACTATTCTGGATAATGCCTCAGTGACAATTGTCTCTACTGATGTCTTCATCTGCATGTTTGGCATTGAGCAGTCTTCACCTCTAAGTCTTCCTTCTGCCTTCAATAAGAATAAAGAACCATTTCCTACAACTCCATCCACAGTGAGTATTCATATGCTATGGATACAATGGTATAAAATGGTGGCTGTTTATGTGGCCTTCTGGTTTATTGAAAATGGTGACCGAGTCAATGGCCTTGATAGAGTTAAGAATCCACTGTTTCGCACAAGCCAGGCAGAGTTGTCAGAAACAAATAAACAAACAAAGCCATGATACTCAGCTTCAAAGACTTTCAAATTTGACTCAAGCAAATGTGCATAAATATACTTACACCAGGAAAGCCAAAACCAAACCAAACTCTCCTCTGCAAGACAGAAGAGAATGTGTCCAACTTCCTCCATAACATTGTCAAGGCTACAAATCTTTACAGAAGCAGACTGTCACATTGTTCCCCCTATGAGTGGCTGGTAAATTCAAAGCATCTATCTTTTGGTTAGCAACAGAGTGCTTTCACGGCTGTACCACTGTACCACCAGGAATCCTTTGACACAAAGAATTGAACCCTTGGCAAGGACCCATTGAATCCCAACCTGGAAATGGTCGATCTTTGCCATGTAGCTTCTGATGAGGATGAGTCATTTCTGACCTTAGGGTTCACACAGAACATTTCCTTTAGATTCTTCTTAGGTGAAGTATGGCAACATGCAAGGGTTTAATTCTGTTTATGATTTAAGTGTTTCTGCCCAAATTAAACAGCATTGTGAACAGAGTTTATTGTATATCAACTATATTCTTTGTCCCTCTGTCCTCAGAGAACGCCAAGTGCATCTAACAGTGTTTGCCATTGAAGCAGTATGTTAAGCTGGGATCTCTAGAGAAGGAAAATTAGTGATATATGCAAAGAAATTTATATAAAGAAAGTGGTTCGTATACCAATAGAAGCGGTAAGTCCAGTCTGGTTGGTGTTTTTGAATCAGATGGTAAGCTGGAAGCTTTTCCTGACTCATATAGCTACAAGGGCTGATGAACCAGGAAAAAGGAAAATGAAGCAGGAACACCAAAGCCAGTAGATGCAGTGCTGACCTAGATGAACCCTAGGTCAGCAGGTGACAGGCTCTCACAACCCCATACCATTTTCCAGGGTCTGTTCCCAAGTTTAGTAGGCAGTATGGTAGTCCGTGGCTCAAGTTTAAACAACAACAACAAAACAGAGGTCAATAAGCGAGATTGGAGATCCAGACCAGCAAGAAGCAACAAGGCTCTCGATAACATCGACTTACATATGGAGAAAAGGCCGCACTCCTGAGAAAACTGTGACCCCAGTCAGAGAGTGCATTCTACTGGAGTCTTCCCACAATGACACGACTGCTCACAGAAGATCCCATCATGATGTTTGTGGTTAAGTGAAACTTCTTAAGGTGAGTTTTCTATCCATATCTCTATAACTCCTACCGAATGCTTGAGTAGGACCGTGCACATAGGGTGTGTGAAGGATTGGTCCATTTTAGTTGCCACTCATCACAAAAGCAGGACAAGAGGACCATCAAGGAAGAACCCTAAGTGGAGTATGTCTGAGATCCCAGCGTAGAGTAGTGGAGGCTGGGACCAGAGACACCATAGGCTGCAGCACAGTGACCATGGAGCAATCCCAAGATAGATCAGAGGGTCTTTTCCCCTAAGATGGAGACCAAGAGATTAAAGAGAAAGAGTTGGTTCTAGAGGAGAAGGAGTGTTGCTTAGACCCAATGACTAGATCCTTCATATTTTGTGATACTCTGTGAATAGCTCCAAATAAACCTCCTAATCATGATTATCCTATGAATTCTCTGCAGCCATTGCTATGAATTGTTGAACCCAACAGAGAAGTAGTGTGTCATGGATTAACCTCTGGTGTCAGAACAGGATCAAGAAAGATGGAGGATGGAAGAATGTCTGACCTCTGCTTTATTACCCTTGGCCTTGGACTGCTGTGGAGATGAACTCTTCTCCCTTGTGTGATCAAAGGTCACAGATGGGTTCGACACCATTTTTACAGTCTCAGGTTGCATGATGGAGAAGGCTTCAACTGTCAAATTATAAGAGTCCTGACCCAGGCAAGTTGACACAAAACCTAACTCTCACAAGTATGGATCCAGAATAGTTATTAAAGGAAGAATTGTGGGGAAAGAGGACTGGAGGCTAGAGAGGTTGTTGATAATAGCCATCGCTGCTGATAATAGCCATACAAGTTACCAACTAGTCAATTCCAACTCATGATAGCCTTAAATGCATCAGAGTCGAATTGTGCTCCAGAAAGCTTTGATGGTTGATTTTTCAAAAGTTGGTTACCAAGATTTTTCCCCCCAAGACACTATACATGTATAATTGATCTACTTGACACTTCTACATAGAATTGAAATACTAGAACCTCTAACCTTTTGGTTAGTAGCCAAGCTTGTTAACCATCTACACCACCCAGGGACTCTAGGTTGTTAATAGCCTGGCTCAATTTCTTTGCTATTTGAAGAGAAAAAGCTAATCATCTAGGCCAGCAGGGTTTGTTTCCTAATTAAACAAGAAAAGATCAAACTAGTCCTACAAGTAACCCCTTACCAGCGAGAGATATCTTATTCATTTCTATCTCGTGTCATTTCCTATTTGCTATACATTTTATCTTCACATTAAACCATGCTGTTCCCTACCATGATTTCTTATTTGGGCAAGCAACCTTAATGTGCAATCATCACAAATGGGTTTTGAAAATTTAAGTAAATACAATCCTATGGCTTTGGGTTTTTTGTTGTTGTTTTTTGTCTCTGTAATATTAATCCCTCATGGACAAGTTCTTCCAACGTTGAACTGCCCTTACAAATTCACTTCGGCTGCATCTTATCAGACTCTGTTCTTGCGAGTCCTTTTGTAACTCTACAGTATAAGTGGTTGCTAGTGTTTTCATAGCCCATCTGATATGGACCAACCTCTAACTCTAACAATTTAGTAATAAGTGTATTGGGCTTGGCACTTTTTTCTCTCCACCCTCCTTTGCAACTGGCACAGAAATTCACTCACTAGACTCTGGCATGCTCAGTCAGGGACAAGATGCCTCTTTGGAACCTAACCACTGAGCTTTGCTAGAGTAATTCCATTTTACTTTCTTGCAAAAGTAAGACTTTTCCTTGTTTGGGGGGCAGCTCTCTGAGTAAGGGTATGGGAATTGCAAAGTGGCAAAGCAAACAAAAATTCATTGTCCAGTGGATTCTGAGAACCTATCTGTCACAGGGTCTAATGGCTCCACAGGATTTTCCTGGGTGTAATCTTAAGAGAAGCAGTTCACGAAGTCTTCCTCAGCAGAACAACTTTAGGTAAATAGCGGACTGCAGACTGCTGGCTCTACTCAGGTTCTCTGAGAGGACGCAGGAGCTGGGAGATCAGTACCATTTTTAGTTTATCAAGAGCATCTTTACTTGTATTCCATTTTGTTTCCAGTCTCTACTTTTCTAGCTCTCTCCTTTGCATTTCCATAGCTTACAATAACAACCCTCGTCTCGACTGAAACAAAGTGGCATGTTTAAGCCAAATAGATCTGGGTTCAAGTTTTGCCCATGGATAGTATACTTCTTCTCAGTGAGCCTTAACTTCCTCATCAGCCATTTCCCTAAGTTGGAATCAACTCTATGATTTAGTTCAAGTTTCCTTTTCTCTAGGGCAGGTAGCTACATTCAGAGGTTTAGTGTAGTAGTTCTCAATCTGGTTGCACTTTAGACTCACCTGGAGAACTTTCAAAGTCTCTATCCCCAAGTCCCAAATGAGAGTCCACAGGGGTGGGACAAGACACTCCCTCTCAAGGACTAAAACACATGAAGATGAACTGAAGATCATGCTAAAATTAGGATTGTGTTTTCTTTTATAAAAATATTTTATTGCAAATTAAATGAAGGCATTACAGAGGAGTCCATCCATCTTATATTCAGCCATTTATACAATTTTTGTCTCAGCTTAACCATTTCAGACTCCACCATGTACCATCAGTCATCCCATTTCCTCCTTGTGTTTCCTATTTCTATTTTCCCTTCTTTCCTAACCCTCCTTCCTTGAGGGTCTCTTGTGTTTCCTTGGGTAACTTTTTCATATTAAATAGCTGCTTCTTCTAACACAGGGGTGAATTCAGGTCCAGACCTGAGATGACTAAAAGCCAAATTCTTGAAAGGGCCACCAGTCTCTATCTGATCATTAAACCCAAACTGTTTGATGGTTTCTAGTTCAGATCTACATTTCTTTCCCACCCTATCCAGTACCTTCTACTGTGAGCATTTTCAGAACAGTTGGTAGTGGTAGCTGAGCACCATCTAGTTCTTTTGGTCTCAGAATTGTGGGAACTAATATTTGTATGGTCCATTAGCTCATCAGACTAACTGTTGCATGTATCTTTTGCTTTTCATCATGCTTCTTTCCACTGGACAGTAAGAGACCAACAGTTGCATCTTAAATGACTTCTCAAAAGCTTTAAGACTACAGGCATGGTGCTTCGTGTTAGGATGTAGAACACTTTCTTTGTGAACTATGCAATGTCTATATTCACTGTGGTGCCCCTTGAGACTGTGGTCTGAGCTTCAAGGCCTACATGCCTGCTCCTTCAAAGGGGTTGGTTATTTCTAAGAACTTATCATAACTTTTCCCTGTATATTTTACCACATTCGTGGGTATATTTACAGCGAAATTGAGTATGTATATACAAATATACTCTGTGAAACCTATGTATACATGTGATCATGCTCCCACACTCTCTCTCCTACCCAATCAGTTCTCAGACTTGAGCAGCTACTCAGAGATCACCACTATTGCAGAATTATGTATATTGCAGTATTTGCCTCTGTTGTCTTTGCCTCTTGAAATCTTCACAATCCCTTCCCTTCCCTCCATCATTTTGGGGTCACCTCTCTCTAAATTGTATCTTTCCTTACCCTTTTTCCAAGTTAGCATATGTGACCTCATCTGTCTTCCCACCCCTGATAACCACCAAAGGATGTTTTCTTTATTAGGGAAAACTTACTTGATGTTTGTGATAGCAGGTTCCACTTGATAAAAAGTTCCTGGGTATGCACTGTTCTATTGAGAACCACTCTGAGTAGTAAGTCTAGGTAAAACTCTTAGAGACTTGCTTACAGTACAGCAGCTTCCTACTAACTCCGACCCCGGTCATCTATTTCCCCCAACAGTTTTCTTGCCATATAATTCACACATTGTGTAACTCAATAGCTCAAACACATCCAGAAGAGTGGTACGATCATCACCACAATCAGCTTTAGACTAGGTCATTTCTAGATTCCCCTCCTGGTCCTCCTCAAAAGAACTAGACTCTATCAGTCTAGAATAGGCAGTGTTTGTGCTTGAATTCTACATTTAATAACTGGTATATTTGATGACAGCAAAAGATGGTGACTCTCACATATAGGCAAGCCAACATTCCTGACTTGGAGAGTTAATCTAGAATTCAGGGTTTGGGAATCAGAAATGCACCATCACTAAGTGCCTCTAAACACCTTCATATGAAACCATTGTTCAATTTATGCTCATCTATTAAGCCTTGAATCATTCTTGCTGAACCCCTCAAAAGTCACCCTTGAGAATTAGTGCATTCTGAGTATGTCGTCCTGTCACCTTCCTGGTGCAATCTGTGTCCAAGACTGCCCTTCTGGTGTCCTCTTAAGTGAATTCAAGTCATTGGTGGTTCAGTGGTGGAACTCTCACCTTCCAGGCAGGCAACTTGGGTTGAATGCCCAGCCGATGCACCTCATGCACAGCTGTCATCTGTCGGTGGCAGCTTGTGTATTGCTATGATGCTGAACAGGTCTTAATGGAGCTTCCCGACTAAAGTGCACTAGAAAGAAAATGCTGGTGATCTCATTACAAAAATCAGTCCGTGGGATTGATTGGGATCCAATCCCCAACCAAGTATGGGGATAACCTGGGACTAGGCTGTATTCCATTTCATCGCATATGGAATTGTCATGAGTAGGGGACAAGTCAAGGTGTAAGTTAACAGCATCACCACAGCAAACTACCCTTTCCCCAGCTTTGCCCAGTGCAGGTAGCCATGGTATCTCTTGAGTGAGTTTCTTCTTGGGCCTAACTATTGTTAAGCCACTCAAGTGAAACAAAACTAAACCTCCCTGGAAAAAATGCAAGAAGAACATGATGACTACACAATGCCTCGGCCTCTTCTAGCCCCAAATAATAGGCTAGAATTAACTGTAGGCTTCTATCTGCAGATCTTAGGTGGAGTTCAGGGCAACCGTTATGTCTTCCAGAGACTTAGACAACCAAGACTTCATGGGCAAGAATGATTTCTCAAATGTTTATCGCCTTGTTCTCTCTTACATCAATCTTATTCTTAAGCTAACAAAGAAGTATTGCAGTCTATAGAAGCCCAAATGAGTGTAGGAGAACTCTTTGAATGGGAAGTGAAAGTTGGAAAAGAGACTCATTCTAGTGTCCATTCTTCTATAGCAGGACCCAAGAAACATTTAATCGTTTAAGCAAAATTACCTTTTTCTTTATTTGGAGCCTAAATGGTCCCATAAACAGCAATTCCAGTCAGGTAAAACTGAAAAACCCAAAATCATTCCCCATCTGGTCAATACTACCATATTGACTGTTCAGTCTCTCATTGGGGGATTGTTTAAGTAAACAAATAATAAGGTATTTCTCTTTTCTCTTTTATTTGCCAGTAGAGCAAAAGTGGCAAAGGAGCATCTGCTGGGGGATGAATCTAGACTGTCTTGAGAAGCTAAAGCTGTAAGTCTGTTCTTTCAGCATTCCCATAGCCTCTCAATTCTATTTTGACTGTGCATGCCCAAACGGGAATCCTGAAGGAACCCAGAGCAGAGAGGAAGCACTGAGAAATTCAAATTCCTCAAGAGGGCTTCAAGAAGTTCCTGGGAAACAGGATGAAAAGATAGGGGACTTTTTGCATGAGGTCTTTGAAGCCCCTTCATATTTACTTGGGCAGCGAATGGCCACTGGATCCCAATCTTCACAGCAGGAAAGCAGATAAAAATAAGCGCACCCCTCTGGCTGTGAGTGCAGAGAAGAAAGGGACGGGAGCAAGGGGCCGGGGATTCCTGCCCAGCCCAGTCCAAGAAGAGGCTTCTCGAGCCCCTAGAATGAAATATGTTCCAGATTGGTTCATTGGATTCTTTCTGACAATACACAGTAGGGACTCAGTAAGCGTGTTCTTGATTTTGATGCTTTGCTAGTAGCTGCAACCATGTTTTAAAACGACCCTGAAAATGTCTAACAACCGATACAGCACTCTTCAAATCACCCCAGTAGTTCCCAACCATTTCACCAACTCACACCCGCCCCCCACTGCATCCCTTCAAAGTCAGTTGCACATTTGAAATAGACGGTATCAATTTTGCAGCACAGGTATTGGGGTTTGACTTGTGTGAAGAGGAAAAGATTATTTCTCAGGCTGCCTTGAATATTATTTATTCTTAGAGAAGACAAACCATTAGACAGAGAGGAAGCTATAAGCAAGAAAAATTCAAGGGAATCAAGGGTAAAAATTCTGAAACATAAATTGTATTTTAAATGGTGCTTCACTTTGAGATGTGAAAGTGAGTTAATGATGGGAAATCATGTCATTAGAAAATTTCAAAAATAGATTCTAGTTGGTGTTTACATGTGTGCATGAGAGGGTGGGCTGCAAGGACTCAAGCTCTTTGTGTCTCAATTTTTCTTTTCTCAAAGTGAAGATATTATAATGTCCTCAAATGTTGTGTGTGCTAACAGTGTTCATAAATACATATTTTCAAAAAGTTTAATGTGATAGGATTCATAGGATTTTTGGAGATATTCATGTGATATTGAAAGATATTCATGGGCTTTGGAGATGATATCATGGAACTGTGCATGTAAAATTGATAGAATGGTATTTGCTATATGTTTACCACAATTTAAAATAATAATATAAACTTTGAAGATAGATTTATATATGAACATATATTTCTGGGAAAAGATAAAGCAATATTTCCCAATTCACTGGTCAGAGAATTCATTAGGTTCCAAAGGCACCCTTCCTCCTTGTACTGATGGAGCTTTTCTTTTGGGCTCTGCTGGAGGAGAGAATGGGGGTATTCTGCCATTTAGATAATACATAATAGATAATACATACTAGACAGGCTCTTCTCCTTCATGTCTGTAATTAGGCTCCTTCACAAAGGCTCTTCTCTTTCCTATGTGGTTACAGCATTCCCAGATTCCTTCCAGGTATGGCTCTCTTCCAAAATCTTTCCTCACTTTTGCTCTCAATTTCCTGGGCTCATCCTAGTTGGTTCTGCCCCACCTTTCTCTGTGGGTGCCAGAGAGTGCACACTACGCAAATCAGGCTCAGCAAACTCAAAGGAGGAGTGAGCAATGCCAGGGACACTTGCAGCCTGCTAGATAGGCTGTTGATGGAGGACAGAGCTAATGAGCTTAAGAAATTTTTCATATTGCTTTCCCATATTAAAATAAATGAAGAAATAGCAAAAAAAAATCACACCATTTCCTCAAATTCTGATATTATGGAAACGTACATCTGAGTATCCCCACAGCATGAAAGAAACAGAAACGTTTGCTCTATGAATAATCTGCCTGCAGCCCTCCCTGTCAACCCTCAACCATCACCAAACTAGACTCCTTAATTTGCACCTGCCACCACGCCCCCAGACAATGTAAATGCTGTATCAATTTGGATACGCAATCAACAATGGCTCTTTTTCTCTTTTTATTTTGTATGCCAACATCAACAAATGCAAATGGTGAGATGTACTGGGACGAGAGAAGCCCAAATAAGGAGTAGGAAGGCATGCAGGTTAGCAGCCTATATGATAAATCTCAAACAATCATTGGAAGGCAAGTACCTCACGACAGCTGTGCAGACCATATATAAGGTCGTTCTGGCTTTTCTGCATGTAAAGTCTGGACCACGAACGTTGCATGAACATTTTTTTTTTTGCATAACCCATGGGAGACAATTTGCTCTTACAAGGACTTTCCTCTTTTGTTGATTATACCTTAGGCATATGAAATGAGGCATTGACTTAAGGTTTTGAAAGTCCCTAGAATTGGGCAATTTCTTGGAATACTGGGGTAACCTGCAAAAAGAAGGGCGTGGGGTGGGGAGCTCAGTGGTTAGGCCAAGGGCCAAGAGAGCAGTTTCCCAGAAACTGTTGGATCTGTTCTCCACAGTTCTGTCCAGAAATCCCATCTCTTTTCTTCAGGCTGGCCTGTGATATGAGCTCCTGCTTTCCCAGACAGGGCACTGCTTCACAGCTGGGATGCCCATGACTTGCTCTTGTAACACAGAAATGAACTAAGAAATATGGGAAAAGTTGAGTTGGCTCTTTGGCCAGAGTTTGCTTACACAGAAAGATACAGAAAAGGGAAATCAATTCAGAGATGAAAATTCCTCTAGAAAAGTGGCAGACGCTCAGACAAGACCAAATAGTCGTAAAGGTTGCGATTTCTTCTGCTGAGGCTCCTGGAACCAGCCAGCTGTTCGTAGTCCTGCTCAGGAAAGGGTTTGCAGCACAGCCACCATGACTATCAACTTTAAAAGATTGAGAAAGGGGAGAGAAAGAATAAAATTAATAGAAGGATCCAAAATATCATGAGCACTTGCTAAGTATCAGTCAGTATATGTAATTTATATGGTCTCCATAATCCTTGTAAGGCAAACACTATTAAAAATGGATTTTAGAGACATTTTAAAGAAATTTTCTATTCTTGTATCAAATTACAACAGCCTTGATGGCTTAAAACAACACAGATCTATTATCCTACAGTTTTTTTTAAGTTAGAATTCCAGCATGGTTGCAATAGTGGTTAAACATTGGACTGTCAACTGCAAGGTCCATAGTTTGAAACCAAAAGCCTCTCCATGGGAAAAAGACAAGTTTTTCTACATCTGTGCAGAGTTATCATCTCAGAAGCTCTGTTGGTGCATGTAGACCCGAGAAACAAAATTCAAAGACACTCATATGTATGTAAGAGAAAACTTTAAATACAAGAACAATTGAGTCTTGAGAAAACTTCCCAGTGTAATCCAAACCAAGTCCATAAACCTGATATTAGCCTATATGTCTGACACCAATCTATCAAGTCCTCTTCAGACTCACAAAACACATGCAATGGTGTCTAATACAGAAAGATCACAGGACAGTGGGTGGGAAGTCTTGTGGATCCAGTGGCATTGTAAGCATCTCAGTGCTGGCAGGGGTCTCCAAGTGGCTCCTCCAGCACAGGGCAGTAGCATAGTTCCATTTGTCACGTCAGGCCCAATGTGTCCTAGGAAGTCAGCCTGCCTCCCACCTCCAGCGAGCTATTTATCTCCTTAGCCCTGCCAAATTATGTCATCAAGCTGCCACCTGATTGACAGGCTAAACTCCACCCCCATTAACTCCTAATCCTCTCAAATTGACAGCAGATTATATAACTGCCACAAAAGCTCATGGAGGCAGTTCTAACCTCTCATACATGATTACTATGAGGTCGCATCAACTCTATGGCAGTGAGATTTTGGTACTTTTTATTTCATACCATGGAACTAAAATGAAGATATGGACTAGGTCATGTTTCTTTGTGGGTCCTGTAAGGAAGAATTTTTACCATTTCCAACTGCTAGTTCCTTTCCTGCATCTTTATAATCAGAAAAGGCTAATTGAATTTTTCTTAAAACACATCACTCTGGTTTTTCTGAGGGGAGAGGGGGGCTTCTTTGTTCTAGCTGTAAGAACCCTGGTCATTGCATTGAGCACATCTAGATCATTCAAATTTATGTCCTCAGCTAAAAATCAGTTCATTGCCACCCTGAATTTCAAATATAACAATAATTCCTTTTTGCCAAGTAACTACATGTTCACAGGACTCAAGAATTAGAACCTAGACATTGTAGGGGCATCATTATCCCCACAACTAGTTGGTACTTGGGATAAGACTACTTTTGTGTCAAAGAGCTGGATATAGGAAAAGAAGCAAGAAGAGAAACAGAATAAAGGAAATTAAGGGAAAAGACTAACTATAAGGAAGTTAACTTTTATAAGAAATCCACTGCTGGTTGTGAATTAATGTAAAAATAGAGAATATGTGTTGACAATCTTTGTTAGCCGTCTCTTTCATTTCCTATTAGCTCATGAATAATTCCTTAAATCATACTTCACTAAATCACACCAACCTCACCCATTTATATTATGCTTTCTGGTGTCATAAAACACATCAGGGCATTATTCTACATTAAATCTCACTGAGTTACAGACACTCAGTAGAAAGGTACTGGTATGTCTATTTACATCCATATACCATTTCAACATACACACACCACCTGTTTCACATAATCCTAGGGAGAAGATTTGAATTACTAGATGAGTGGCACTGCGAAGCACATCAAGATGAGTGCTGGCAAGGTCTCCTAATTGGGAAGACTTTTCCTAAGAGGAAGAATGAGCTGTCCAATAATGGGACTCCTTTCCTCTCGAACTACAAGCAGGTTCTGGATTACCCCTTACTACTTTAAGGTGTTTAGGACGCATTCTAACCATGGGGCTCATGCTTTTGGGTTATCTAAAAAGTGTATGCAAGGAGAGAGTGAAAGCAAGAAAAGGAAGAAGCTCTAACACTGTTACTGAAACATAGATTTCCTCTCCAAATCCTTCTACTAAGCCAGAATTTTTGAATTTTGTCTTAGACCACGTGGACTAGAAAAAACTTATCCACAGACACTCATATGTGTGTAAGAGAGAGCTTTCTGTCAAACAGCAAGTATTTATTAAGAAAATATCCCAGACCCATCAAGATCAAGTCCATAAATCTGATTTTAGCCCATGTGTCTGGTCCTAGTCCACAAATTCTTCTTTAGACTCAGACAGCACATGCAATGATTCCAAATGCAGAAAGATCACAGGCCAGTGGGTAAAAAGCTCTGTGGATCCAATGGTGGTAGGCTCAACTTTGGGGCTCTGGCTGCCATCAGCGTGGCTCCATGTGGTGTCAGAAGGAAGGTGAAGCCAGGTGTGAGTATGTCCCACCTCCAGCGAGGAAAAGAGGAAGTTTCCAGAATGTACATTAGAAGGTCAAACCTACAAGGAGACATCAAGCTTAATATTCTCAAGTTGACACAAGATTATGTAACTACCATAAATTTTCAAAAGATAGTTGATATTTCCTGATCTAAATTTTCACATCTGTGGATCAGAAAACTGAGTGTCAGGAAGACAAAGTAACATGACTGAGATTAACCTGCAATATGTTAGAGGGGGATATGCATGTGAGAAGACACACCATTATCTTTCTACTGAGTATCTTTAATTGTGTAATCTATTGTGGGCCAATCTCAATAACATATCAAATCTCTAGCAAGTGGCATTAAATATAGAGAATATGTTTTCAAGTCCAATTTGGAGACAAAACTAGCAGACAAGGTCAACGCCTTCCCTTTGATTTTATCAAATTATATTGGTGCATGTAAAGTTCATGAAAGGTCTAAAATCTTGAATAGTGTTCTAAGTTTTTTACATAAAAAATGAAATTTCCAAGAGTATTTACACTGTTGGAGGGCTTGGTTAGTAGTTGAGACTGTGGAACACAAAGTTGGTGGACTGCAATGTGAACTCCCACTTTAATTCCTATTCTAAAAAAGAATATGTACATTTTATTCCTCACCCTGCCTCATCTTAAAAAAAATTCAGACATGAAGTTCTCAGCATTGATTGCAATACATCAGATAGTGTGAGCTCCTCTTTTCTAAAAGACGACATATCTGCCAGTGATAAAACAATGAATAAAAATAAATAAAACCCTCTAGTCTTAATTTTATGAGATCAACTTCCCCTTAGTTTTTGTGATGGGGAAGATTTGAGGGATCTTCAGGAAATGAGCCAAACTCCTTGGAATTCTTCTATGAAAGCTGGTGACTCTATTCAGCCAGTTTATTCTGGAAGCCAGTCATCATATAAGAATCACAATAGTTTAGCTACACATACTGTGTTAGATTTTCCTCAAAGTGAATGAATGAATGACTATATAAATAAAAAGTGATGATTCAAGACTTTGGGGCTTATTTCCAGGATCAAACCGGAATTAAGGATCCCACCCTGAGTTGCACATTATACCCACATGCTCCTCTGTATGGTGCTGCCAAGGAGACCTGGGAAAATTGGCATGCAAATGGGTAGCAACAGATGATTGAACTGACCTTCCTCTATTGCATTCAAAGCCCAAGTCAAGCTCATCCTCAAGGACTCTTGCCCACCCCCACTTAGGCTGTGCTGTGTTGTTGCTTGTGTTATTGTGACGGGCTATCATTCGAGTTGGACAGACGGCAAATCTGTGTACAGCAGAATAAAGTGTTCCCTTATCCATGCCTTGCTCAGGATGATTGGTTTTCAAGTTCATTACCAGAGCTGCTATACATTTTCTTTCCTTTTTTTTTTTTTAGGTTCTATATATTTATTCAGGAGCTTTGGTTTGTAGAATGAAACCCTTTCAGGATTATGAAGTCCACTGTTTGGAAATCATTTGTTTTCCTTTGTAATTCAGATTACTACAACCTTTCTAATTCCAAAGAGATTCTAGTACCTGATGTCTTTCATGCATTCAGGTATTTTGCATGATGTCTGAAATACCTTTCATCCTACATGTCCATCCTGAAGCATATTGAACAATATTATACTGCCATACATAGGGTTTAATTGGTTAATTGTCAGAAAGAGGTCAATAGGTCTTTCTTCTTTATTTGGGTCTGGAAGTTCCCATGCAAACTTCGTGACCCTTTTGGTGTTTGAAATACTGACACAGCTTGCAGAGTCAGGGCTTCAGCAAACCACCCTAGATTGACACAATGGCAGATGGGCAGTGGTAGGCTGCATGAAAGATTACTGTGTACTCCTGTATCGTTCAGTGCAAGATAGCTCATACTACTTATGATGTACTGTAATAATTTTTTAAATGAATCATTTTATTGGAGGCTCATACAACTCCCATCACAATCCATACAAACATCAATTGTATGCAGGCCACATTTACACACTTATTGCCATCATCACTCTCAAAACATCCTCCCTCCCTCCAGGCCCCCAGTATCAGCTCCCTATATTACCCTTCCTCCCCCCTTCTCCTTGACCTTAGTAATTTACAAATTGTTATTTTTTCATACTGTATACTGTCCAATGTGTCCCAACACTCACTTCCTTGTTGTCCATGTCCCAGAGAGGAGGCTACGTGTAGATCCCTGAAGTTGGTTCTCCCTTTCTATTCCTCCATCCCTCCACCCTCCTAGTATTACCACTCCTATAACTAGTCTTGAGGGATCATCTATCCTAAGTTTCCCATGTTTCCTACTTCACTGTACATCTCCTAGTCTAGCTGGATTTATGTGGCAGAATTGGGGTCATGGTAATGGGTGGGAGGCAGCATTTGGAAACTAGAGGAAGGTTGCATATTTCATTGCTACTACCCTGTATCTTAACTGGTTCGTCTCCTCCTTGTAACCCCTCTGCAAGAGGATGTCACTTCACCTATTGATGGGCTTTGGGTCCCCAATCTGTACTCCCAATCCGTACTCCCCCTCATTAATAATAATATAATTCTTTCTTCCTCACAGGTGTGTATGAATACCTTGAGGTGAGAGGCTGGATCTCAGGCTGTCACATCACATAGGTGATCGTTTCTGTTCTCTGAGCTTTTGAGGATGACCTTCTTTGAGAAAACTACTCATTCTTACTTAGTGTTATCCAGGTCATATTCTAGCTCCAGTGTTTTCTTCACAATATGGACCTTCATGTTCTAGCCCTGGCCTCATTTCTTCAAAAACCCATTCCTCCACTCTGATAAATGTCTGTGTAACCTATGTTTGTTTTGTGTTATACATGTTCTTGTTAGTCCTGTGTGCATGCCCAGATGTACCTTCTGAACTTCTCAAGGATGAAACATGCAACACAGTCTTTGCATCTTTCCAGTGCAACATACACAGATGTCAACGTTAAGAGCTGATACTTTTCAAGTACCTAAAAGTTCCATGTGTCTAATTGACTTGCATTTTCTTGCCCATGCAAACTCAGTCAATAAGGACCTGTGGATAACTTCACAAAGAATAAGAATTCTTTAGAACTTAATGGTTCTAAAGTAGAACCTGTACATAAACCAAGAGACAGTCATTAGAACAGAATGAGAGTGCAGTGTGGTATAAAATTAGGTCAGGGTTAGGGCTGCCAGAACCATGAACAAATCTGTGCCGTCGGAATCACAACCTGACTGCTTCTTCAAAGTGAGGAAGTTAAACCTTTGTCACACATAGTTGTAAACACTACCAGGAGAACCCAGTTCTGGAAAAATAACATCATGCTTGGTAGAGTAGAGAGTCAGCAAAATAGTGAAAGAGCTCAATGGCACAGATGAGCACAGTGACTGCAACAATAGATTCAAGCATAGAAATAATTGTCAGAATGGCACAGCATTTTGTTCATTGGTACATAGGGTCTCTATGAGAATTGACTTGATGACATCTAACTACATAATAATTACTACTTTCATGGGTATATTCTCTCAATATCTTTATAGGTGAAATTTATCATCTGTTTCCTGCATTCTCTAGTTGTCTTTTGTCTATATATTTTGGAGAGGGGAGAAGGATGCTTTTCTGAAGGGCACCAACATTCTTAGGGCTTACAATCTTACTATAATGTTTTACCCTTCCTTTTTTCATTCCCCAGTCTCATCTCACCCCTGCCAAAAATGTCAGTACTCACACTGATTTCTAAATTTCCACAAGGTTCCCAGAGCAGTCCCCGTCTATTCATCCCTGTTGTCATCACCCCTGCTCGGGTTCACAGCAGTGTATGGACCAGGAACTACTCATAACCAAGTCTCATCTCTTGGAGGTGGCTATTGAGACACTTTACAAAGCTTTGTAAAGACTTTGATGTCTAACCTGGGCTCAATGGAAAATAGTATTCTGATTGACTAGAGATGTCTGCCATGGATAGAGAATGTAAGAGTGGTGTCCCAAATGTTGATATTCTGTTACCTTCACTCAAGATCAATGCAATGTCTTCTAGGTTTTTTTTCCCTTGACTGTTCCTCTTCTGTACATCCTATACACAGATTCAAATCTGATCCTTAAAAATTAGTGACACCTCATATCTAACACCAGTGTGTGTCAAGTGACACTGTCCAAGAAACTCAGAGTCTCCCATGTCTTCTACCTACAGGATCCTACATGTCTAGCAGTCAAATTGATCTTGATTCAGACAGAAAGTATATCAGCTGCCTCAGCCTCTCCAGATGCGAAGCCTATGGTTAATCGCTGCCTACAGGCCTGGTATCTGCTCTGCCTGGCATAAGTCCTAGGTGCCAACTCACACCACTTTTTATCTTCTCCATACTTCCTTTTCTCCCACACCCCCAGCCACATTAGCTCATGGATGGGCCTGGTCTTCCACAACAGACTCCCTGGGGCTTATGCTTTCATTTTAACGTTTAACTGCGGCTTTCAGGAATCAAAGATTTTTCAAAGTTGAAACTCCCAGGACAAGTTGGAGTGGGGGCATGAATGAGCAGGTTTCCCAGAATGACTGGGTATTAGGGAATTATCCACCATAGGGTCATGCCAATCAAACTAATTCCTGTCCTACTTTGGCTACAGCCTTCCCCTGCATGACACTGCCACAACCTCTGGAGACATAGAATCATTCAGCTCAGCCTTGAGAAACCCATCTTCTCCCCATTTCCTTACCTCCATTTTCTTCCCTTTTCCTCTTTCAGAATTGACTCTATGACAGTGAGTTTGGTACTTAAACCAAGTAATTATAAAAATACCATTTTTGAGCCCTTGTTATGTCCCAGGACCTTAGAAAGGTTAGGTATGTCTTCGTTATCTCATGCTGCTGTGACAGAAATACAACAGCAAATGTTTTTCACAGACCGGACATTATTTTCTTCCGGGCTAGCAGTCAGTAGAGAGGAAGACTTTCTCTCTTTGGCTGATTCAGGTGAAGGTCCTTATCTCTTCCATTTCTAATCCTTGGAGATGGCCATGTGGGTTACACCCATCTTTCCCCATTCTGGCCCTGCCTAAACTGCTGCTTTCATCACTGGCAAAAGATTGGTTCCCCCTTACATTATTCCTGCCTCACTAGCAGCACAGAAATATCATTCCCAAATGGGATTCTAACCACAGACACGGAGATTAGGATTAGCAGCACCTATTTTGGAAGGCCACAATTTGATCCATATCCACTAGCTCAGCATCCTGAGTGATATCCTTGGTTAACATGCTGGTATACCAACTATGAGTTCCTAAATTCCCACTAACCTCAGACTTTAATTGGAAGCCAACCTGGACTTCATATTGTTCTGACTTAACTGTTTAAAAGAACACTGTACTATTTTTTGTTCTCATTTGATCTCAAAAAGAAGTAGAGGACTTATCATATAATGTTATCAGGTGCCTTTGTATCAATTCCGGCCCACAGTGACCCTATAATCACAACCAGACTGCTTCTTCAAAGTAAGGAGGTCAAACCTTTGTCACACATAAGTGTGACACATGCCATCAGGAAAAACAACATCATGTTTGGTAGAGTAGAGGGTCAGCAAGATAGTCAAAGAGCTCAGTGGGATACACACAACAGAATGAAACACTGCTTGGTTCTGCGCTATCGTTACAGCTGTTCCTATGCTACAGTCCATTGCCCCAGCCACTGTTTTACTGCATCTCATTAAAAGCCGAGCTTTGAAATTTTTCAGATACTGAAGGCCTAATCAATAGAAGAGGGCATCCTCCAGGATGGATTTACAGCTCAATGGAAAGGGTACCGACATCCTCTCACACCTGGACCAATAGGTTACATCACAATAAATGGAGTAGAGGTTGAAGTTGTCAAGGATTTTGTCTTGCTGGGATCCACGATCAGTGCTCAAGGATGCAGCAGAGAAGAGGACTTCATGAAAGGCATCAGAGTAGGCCTGGTGCAACAGTCTGGTTCCTTCAGACCTGGCAGGATCAGGAGAAGCAGCTTACATATAAGAAAGAGAGGCATTTTGTCTAACATACACCCCTAGTGCAGTGGTTCTCAACCTTCCTAATGCTGTGACCATTTAATAAAGCTCCTCATGTTGCCGTGAACCCCAACTGTAAAATTATTTTCATTGCTACTTCATCACTATAATTTTTGCTACTTCTATGAATTGTAATGTCAATTGTAATGTGTTTTTGATGGTTTGAGGCAACCCCTGTGAAAGGGTCCTTTGATCCCCCAAGGGGTTATGACTCATAAGTTGAGAACTGCTGCCCTAGAGGATCCAATTTGAAAACCATAAAGTGCACACAGAAGCAACGAATTCATTCATTTTGTCTTTCTAGAAGCACAGGTTTCAGTCTCAGCATTCCCTGTTCTATGGTTCCATGACTGCAAAGAGTCCATCTAACTGTTGCAAGGGAAGGTTATTCCTGTTGCCAGGAAATTACTTACATCAATTTAAAAAGGGTTCACCGTGTTTTTCCTCTACCTGTGTTGTTCCATTACAACCTTCAGGGACATATCAGATGCTATTTATTCAAAATGTCCTTCTTGACCACCCAAGGCAAAAAGATTCCCTTTTATCTCTGCACGTATTTTATAGTCACTTCCATAATACTTCTCCCATATTCTTTTATTTATATAATAATTGTCTCGCTGATCCCTCCCCCCTTTCTCTTACAGCAAATGAAAAAAAAAAAACAATGAGACCTATCAAACTGCTAAGGTTGCAAGAAGCCTAACATCATGTTTTTCTTGCAAAGAACCTCTAGGCGAGACTGACTGGGCATGTATACAAATAGAGAGTCTAGAGCATAGTAGGGAGACGGGCTGAGGAAGCAAAACTTGCAGAGCAGAGTTCACAGAGGGTAGAACCACCTTAGTTGTCAGTTATGAATGGATGTTCGATTGTGAGGTCTAGGCATTTTGGGAATTAGGAAGTATAAGAAGATGATCTCTGTCATGATAACACTGGTAAGATCACACATGTATAATGGATAGGTTAAACAATGTGGGAATAAGTTTTAAAATACATAGCTTCAAAATCATAAGGATCTTATTAAATAGATATAAAAATGTAAAGCCATATTGTTTATTGATATAGTCTCCATCAAAGTCTAGATATTTATGAAGATGGTGCTTCTATCATTCTAGCCCTTTCCAGAAGAGCATCAAAACCAAAAACCAAGCTTGCTACCACCGGGTCAATGCGGGCTCATATCGGCCTCCTCTGGGTGTCTGAGCATGCAACTGTTTAAATAGCAGAAAGTTCAGTCCTTCTCCTGGGAACTGCTGGTGGTTTCAAACTGTCAACCATGGGATTGCAGCCCAATGCATAACCACTATACCACCAGAAGAACTATGTGCTCTACACTTTACAACAAGTCAAACTGATTATCTTCTGGAGACTCAAATCATGTTCTTTTTTAAATTCCCTTTGGATTGGGGAAAGAAAAGGAATTTTGAAGGCACAAGTTCTGGGTTTTAGATTGAATGAAGGACGGTTTCCCCATGAAATTTTCATAAGACAACCCTTATGGTCTGTGAAGAATGAACACATGTATTGTCATGATGACAAAATGAAAGAAAAATTTTTGGTGCAATTCTTCAGGCTTCTTTCTAGCCAAGGCCATTTTCAGTTTCTGAAGTCTTCTCCTGAAGACCCACGACTGTACTGTGAAAATTCATCAGGCTTATGCCCCTACACACACCATCACTGTGACCTGCTGAACTGGTGATTCACCCTCAAATTAAACGGGCGCAGTAGGTCATCTCAGAAGACACTGTTTAGATTTGACCTTTCTTACATCACCCTAAGGAGACAAGGGTATTGCTGAGGGAAACGGTCTGCAGCTATCCACTGATTGTAAATAAATATTTAGATATTTTTTGTTTAGAATCAACTTGTGTGTTTATAACTGGAACCTTAGAAGCAAAACTTTTTGACCTACGCAAGTGTAGGATTAGTAAATGGAATCTCAGAATGGAGGCTCCTCAGAATGAGTGGGGAAAACAATGTGGAGTAGATCAGATATGTAAACATTATGTTTCAGCTAAATATTTAAATTGGGGTGGTCTCCCAGTTTTCAACTGCTAGTCAGAAAGACACACTTTAACATCTACTAGAAATCTTATTATTTTACAATTTGATGCGAAACCATTTGGAATTGACTTTTATTTGGCATGTGGTTGGTGTCAAAGTTAATTTATTTCTGAATGTCACTCAAAGACGAAGACTACCTTGAACCATTAAACTCTATGGCATTTTTATCATAAAAATATTAATTTTGTATGAATAAATCTCTTTTTCTGGACTCTGGGGTTCTTTCTTCATATATTTTTCCATCCTTGCACAATACCTGTAATGAAGATTCATAATACATTTTGAAATCTGATAAACTATTTTTTTCCAAATTGCAATTTTTCAGATTTACTGGGATTGTCTTTATATGCTTGTATTTAAAGTTCAGACTGAGTTTGTCAGTTTCTGTAAAGAAGTCTTATAGAAATTTGATTGGAAAATTTGCTAAGGGCTAATAGAGGTAATATTGACATTTTACAATATTTGATCCTCCAACCCCCAATCATGTATATTTTTCATGTATGTAACTCTACCTTTATTTTAATAGGGATTTGTTTCTGTAGGGTTTCCTTGCATGTATTTTCTTAGGCATATCACTAATTGTTGAATGTATGTGCTAATTCTGGTCATCCTTCCCTCTCACTTTTCAAAAATTATTTTAAAAGTGTTTTTCATCATATGTACAGCTTATTGTAGGTTTTTTTTTTAAAGTATACTCTTTACAACAATAAGAAAAGCCAATCTATCTTGGTTTACTAGAATTCTTGCAGCCCACCAGCTTGGTGGTTCAAATCCAGCAGCAGCTCTCCAGGAGCAAGGCTGGGCCTCCCACTCCCACTAGAGAGCAGTGATGCACCCCCCAAAAAAACAAAAAATAAATTAAATAAAAACAAAAAGAATTCTTTACATTCTAGTATGGATGGGATTAGTAGGTTTTTATTTTATTAAATGCTTTTCATGGCTCTGGCAAAATAATGAACACATACATTTTTTCTTTCGGTCTATCAATAAGGTAATTTTCATTAATTATGTTTCTAATTTTTCTTCCTTATGATGTTCTTTTGAAAATTTGGTATGAGGATTTGGTGATAGTGTAAAACATATTTGGGTCTGTGGGACCAGCCCCAATCCCAGCCCTTCCCCAGAAATTTGTGTTACAGAAAACAGCACTGAAGATGCAGCCCAGGAAGAGTTGCAAGTATCTCTCCCTACCACATGGGAGCAAATGAAGAGAGAAAGAAAGTGTGGACCACAGAGAGGGCTGTAGGACTGATCACCGTACTTGGCTTCTTCTCCTTTTCTCCTTCTTCTATGTCTATCTATATGAAGTAGGCCAGATAAACAATCCCAAGTAGAAAACAACAGGACTGACAGTTCCAGGAGAACAGGGAGAGAGAGGGGGGAGTAGGGAGAAAGAAGGGGCCACCAATAATAAACCTAGGGACAAGGAAACAGCAAGAGAGCTAAAATTGATGGCAAAAAGGATGTAGAATGCCTGGTGGGGTTTGATCAAGGGCAATGTAGCCAAGAGGAATTACTGATAGCTGAATGATGGTTGGACATGTAAGTGGGATGAGAGGAAAGTATATGGAAATCGAGGAGAGAACTAGGAAACAAAAGACATTTATAGAGGTATAAATATAGTCATGTGCTTATGTAAATTTATTAATATATAATTACAAGGGTCTAGGAAGCAGATGGACATTGGTCCTCTATGCAAGTCCTACCTCAACATAAGAATGCTTTGTTTTACTAGCCGGGGTTTCTGTGACACGCACCTTCCCAACATAATCGCTGAAGACAAAGTGAGTGCATAAGCAAATGTGTGTGGTGAAAAAAGGTAATGGTGTCCAGCTATTAAAATATATGGCATCGAGGGTCTTAAGGCTTGAAGTTAAACAAGGGATCATCTAGCCAGGATGCAATAAAGCCCACTTGGAAAAAGCACACCAGTCTGTATGATCATAAGTTGTCAACAGAATCAGATATCAGACATTCAAATACTAGAAACAATCATTCTGATGCAAATGAGTGGGGTCAATTAAAAATTGGGCAATTCCTCACTGAAGGGTCACAATGAAGCAATGAGTCAGTCAGAGTGCAGTATGGCACCAGCAAAACACACAACATTTCTCTAGTTCTTTAATGCTTTCTCTCCCCCACCACCTACTACCCCCCACCCCCTGCCAAATATCATGACCCCAGTTCTACTTTACAAATCAAGTTAGATGAGAGCATGTACACTGGTACCGATAAGATATCTCAACACACAGAATTCATGACAGATTAACACCCTCCCCCTCAGGAACAATAATAGGTATATTTGCCATGAGTATAAGGGGAAGGGAGAGAGGGATGGGGGAGAAAAGAGGGACTCATAACAAGGGTAGACGTATAACAGCCCTTATCCAAGGGGTTGACCAACAGAAACATGGGTGAAGTGAGACAGCATATGGTATAAGATATGGAGGCAATAGTAATGTATAATGGGGGTGGAAGTGAGTGGGGGCCTGGGGAAGAGGAGCTGATGTCCAGGGGTCAAGTAGAAAGAAAATGTTTTGAAAAGGATGATGGCAACATATGTACAAATATGCTTGATATAATTGATGTATGGGATGGTTATAAGACCTGTAAGAGTCCCCAATAGAATTATCTTTTAATAAAAAAAGAACAAGTTTTCTTCATTTTACCTATAAACGGCAAATGATAGCATTTTGATGTATAAAAATTCAATCTTGGGGCTGAGCTCTGGTGGTGTAGTGGTTGAGTACAGAACTGTGACCCACTGGCTTGGCAGTTCAAATCCAGCAGCAGTTCTCCAGGAGCAAGGCTGGGCCTCCCACTCCCACCAGAGGGCAGTGATGCCCTCCCAAAAAACAAAATAAATAAAGAGTTGTATGAGCCCCCCCCCCCCCCCCCATGGAAAATGTCACGGTTTTTTCTAATCTCTGAATGCTTTTGTAATCCTTATATTAATATTCCTCTTAAATATGAAAATAAGTCACCAATAAAGTCATGTGGATCTAAAGTCTTATTTGTAGAAAAGTTTTCATTGCAAATACAATTGCTCAAATATATATAGAATCTTTAGGAATTTATATTTCTTCTGTTATCAGTTTGGGGTGTGATATTTTTCAATGAACGTTTCTATTTTGCCTAAACTTTCAAATGTATTATATGCATTGTCTCAAATTTTCATGTCTATTGGATATTATTTTGCTTTTCTTTTTAATATTTGTTGGTTAATCAATCTTAATAAAGACTATAGTTCTGTTTTGTCAATAGCTTTAAAGAATAATCTTCTGGCTTTGTCATTCAAAATAGACTTTTAAAAGACTGATTTGTTGAATTTCTCTGTTGTTTATTTATTTTCTTTATCATTGATTCTACTCTTTGTTTCTGTTTTTTCTATTTTCTTTGGGTCTACTGATTGCTGCTTTTTTCGATATTTGAGATCAAGTTCATTTTTCTTTTTTCTCACCCAAGCATTTAGAGATATACATTTCTTTTTTCTCATCCACTCATTACTTAACTGGGTGACAAGTTGCAAAAGTGTTCCATACCACCCCCTTTATCTCCACATGTCCTTTTGCAATATAAATTGTCCATACTTGCACTATAACACAGAATAAGGTCAAATTTAATAAATATTCTGTTTGTTTGACAAGGGGGCTTATTCTGCAATTATAAGATTCAGAGTCCTGTGCCTATTCATTGATAAATATATTAATATGTTTTTTAAATTTACCACATCTTCACTGATTTTAACATGTTTATGATTTATTAAGAGAGCTGTGGATTATTCTATTTCTACTGCTACTTTGATCCGCTTTCCATACATAATATATAATGTTAGAAGCATATAACTGTATGTGTGTCTTTATTTCCTGTTTAAATTCCACTTTCTTCATTATCAGGAGAGTTAACAGTTATTTTTTCCAAAACTATTTTATTGGGAGCTAATACAGATATCATATCATTCCATTGTTCAATCTCAACAAGCGGCATTGTTCTCTTGCAACCACAATCAATTTCAAAACAGTCTCTTCCTTTCTTTTTTCCATTCTGTTCCTTCTGGAACTCCTTGATATTAGCTGCCCTTAGTGCTCCCACCCCCACCCCGCCCATACACACACACACACTGCAACCCCAGGAACCCTTATGCTAATTGTCTGTATGGGTTCATCAATCCTGTCTTTCATATACTGAAAGACATATAACAAAAATTCAAGGGGACTACCCCCAATGATAAAAAATATCAGAGATAAACCCAAATGTCAAAATTAAAATTGAAAACCAGATCAGTCTCAACGTGCCTTAGAGGGGAATTTGATCCTCTGACAGGGTTTTGACCTTAGTTCAAGTCAGGGTTATCATTTTTGATCTTCTATAGTCATCTCCCCAGTGCACTCTACGTGGTCACCGCTTTCCTTCCATCCCTCTATGCTGGAGAGAGGGAACTCACCACAGGTGAGTCTGGGTCTTATGCATTCCTTCATCGCCGTCTGCAAACCAGAATCTCACAATTTAGACTCTGCTAATACTCCCTCCTTTGACTTTGGGTTATATAATATGCAATCCTTCGGTCACTGACATTGCTGTGATTCTTCCATACGAACCTAGTTGACATCTTCCTTAGGCTATCAGCTTTATTTCCGTTAGTGTTAAAAGAGTCTATTTCTCTCTAATCATTTACTTTCAATTTTCTTGTTCTTACATATAAAGTATGTTTCCTATAAGCAGAACTTAATAGAATTTTTCACAACTTTTTTCTAATTAATAAATATATTTAATAAGTCAATCCAAATAATTATTGATATGATTTTGTTTAGATTAACCACCTTACACTTTATTTTTTGTTTGTCCCTTCTTTGTGTTGTATTTTTTATCTACATTAATGTCTGTTTGTATTAATCACATTTAGTCCACTATTATTTTAGTTACAAATTCTTTTCACCTTTTTCAGTTGCTTACTATCATATTGATTTAAACTTATTTTCTTCATGTATTACAGAATTATCTAAATTAGTACTTTTCCTGTTTCTCAAACTATGTAAAGAATTTATGATGCTTTAATTTTGCTGACTTCCTTCTTCCCTTCTGTGGTATTTTTGTGTGTGTTCTGAATCTATATATACTACAAATCACACAAGATACTTTTATTAATGTTTTAAACAGTCAACATTCATTAGAGCTTTTCATTTCTTCTTATTTTATTACCATTCATCCACCCGGAATTGTTTTCTTTTACCTGGAGATATTCTGTTTGTATATGTTGATGCAGGTTTTGTACTGATTAATTCTCTTAATTTTCATCTGCTGTGCTTTTAGGTGAAATTTTATTTTTCATTAGTTGAAACCTGAAAGAGTAGATATTACTTATGACCATTAAAATGTCTGATAATTTTCTAATTTTTAAGATAATCTGTAAAGATTGTAATTCTTTATACTGTTTTGCCTGGAAGTTTTTTTGAAGGAAGAACTCTACTACCCAAAATGATTAGACTACAGGGACAACGGCACTTGTGCATTTAGAAAGATTTCTGCAAGTCATTTAACCATCTATATACAAAGCTACCAAATTTTAATCCAAATTCCTGTTTAACAATTCTACTTCAATGTGCTTATAAAAGGAAATAATCATATACACATGAACATATATAGCTACAAACAGGTTTCTTTAGCTTTCTTTGTAATAGAAAAATATTGGCAACAATACTGAACTTAAAAAGCATTCCACAGGACTTCACCTTATCAGGGTCATGTCCATCAACTCGAATAATCTGTCATTGATTCAGAACATTATTTTAGAAGAATATTTAGTGACCTAACAATTTATAAAGTGAAAGAAAAATATGTTGAAAAGTGTATCAAAGGAAGAGTTAAGACCCCTCTTAGGAGACTTTTAACTGCTGCTTTAGAAAAACACCTTAAAGGGCATGTTTGGCTTTGAAAGTTGAGACCTTTCCCACTTTTTAAACGTATATTAGGCACAGCCTAGATTCAAGGCATCGACACAAAGAATAGTTGTATCCCACTGCTTTAAAAAGCAACAGGAATTTGAGAGTGGGTGTAGAGGAACACAAGAAGAGTCGAGTGGGTGGAGACCACACTAATGAGAGCAGGTGGGACCCAGAATAAAGCTGGCCAGTGTCAATGTTCCTGGGCTGAGTGGTCAAGGAGCATAAGGACAAAAATACCTAATATTAGATTGTGTGTTCTTGTCTATGCTAGACAGGAAACCATAAGCAGTTTGCTCAACTGTCAACGTAAGTGGTCACCGACATGATGCAAATAAAATGTGCTTCTGACGCTGTCACTCCCACCTCTCCATGGAATTGATGAAAAAACAAAGCAAACAATGACTTCAAAAGTTGTTTCATGCCATATGTGGGCTGGGCCTCAGTCTTTTCATTAATCATTCTCATTCTTGTGCCCTCTTCTCTCCTATCCCCTTCTTATCATTTCCTGCTGCATGAAATATCCTTGTTCTAAGGCTTTAGTATCAGTTCCAGAGAACCTCGTCTCTCCATCTGTAGCCATTTGGGCTCTCCACAGTGTAATATTTTGCCCATACATGAAACTCTTACTTTTCTTTTACTTGTGTTTGTGTTCTAGCAGAGATCACTTTGACTTTGGGTTAAAGGAAACAGCTTCCAAGTTATATCCAGCCAGAAAAAAAGACTCAGAAATTCCAGACCCTGTGCTTCAGGAATAATCCATATCCCACCCCCCACCCCCGCCAAGTAAATTCCGAACCCACTGCTATCTGGTTGATTCAGACTCCTGGTAACCCTATCTAGTTTCTGGGGCTGTATCTTTGTGGGAGCAAGGAGCCTCATCTTTCTCATGCCAAGTGGTTGACAGACTTCAACTAGTAGTCTCACCGCACCATCAAAGCTTCTTTAGGAATTGTCAGCCTCAGTGCCACCAAGCCCATTCTGACTCATAGAGACTCTTTGCTCAGCAGAACAAAACACTGACCTGCCCCCCTCCCCCACCCACCCCAGCATCCATACAGTAAGTACTCTTTGAATTTATGGCTGCAGCCACTGTATTAATCCTTCTCATTCGGGGTTTTCCTTTTTCCACTGCCTTTTTATTTTTTTTCCAAGGGTGATGCTGTCTTTCAGGAACTGGTCTCTCCTTAGAACATGTCCAAAATAGTTGGGATGAATTCTCACATCCTTGCCCCTAAGGAGCATTCTAGCTGTACTTCTTCCAAGATAGATTTGTTTGTTCTTCTGACAGTCAGCTGTACTTTCAAAAGACTCCACCAGCACTATAGTTCAAATGCATCCATTGTTCTACCATGTTCTTAATTTATTGTGTGACATTCATATGCATCTGAGGTCATTGGAAATACCAAGGCTTGGGTCAGAAGCACCTTAGATCTCCAGTAACATCCCTATTCTTCTACACTTTAAAGATGCCTTGTGCAGAAGATATGCCCAATTTCATACATCATTTGATTTCTTCACTGCTGCTTCCTTAAGCATTGATTTCAGATCCAGGCAAGAAACAATCTATCACAAAGTCCATTTTTTTCCTCACTTACCGTGATGCTATCTACTACTCAACTGTCAGATCTACTATCCAATTGTAAGTATTTTTGATCTTCTTAACATTGAATTATGATCCATATACAAGGAGGCAGTCCTTGATCTTAATCAGCAAGTGCTTCAAGGACTCTTTAAGCAGGTTTGTGCCATCGGCACATTGCAGGCTGTGAAAAAGTCTCCCGCCAATCTTGAGGCTGAGTTCTATACTTAGTCCAGTTTTGCTGATCATTGCCTCAAGATAGAGATTTAGTGTGGTAAAAAAAAATCGGTAAAAGAATAAATACTTGGGCACACACTTTTCCTGATTTTAAACCATGCAGCATTCCCTTGTTCACTTCAAATGACTGCTTCATGGTTCACGTGCACATTCTATATGAACACAAAGAAGTGTTCTGAAATTTCCATTCTCCTTACTGTTCTCCACAGTGTACTCTGATCTACATGAACAAATATATTTCTGTGGTCAATAAAACATAAAGCAAACATTTTCTGGTGTTTTTGGTTTCCAGCCAAAAGCCATCTGACATCAGCATGTCCTCTTCCGAGTCCAGCTTAAATTTTTGGAAGCTCCCTGTTGATATACTGCTGCAACCATTGTTGAATCACCTTCAACAAAATTCTACTTGCATGTAACCATACTGATATTATTTGATAATACAATATTCTGATGAAAGTAGCATAATCAAATACCCCCATAGCTACCTCTTTCATGCAAGTTTTTTAAGCAAATGGAATATATGAACTGAAAAGAATTCATAAGTTAGTTATAAATTTCTAGATTTATATTGCTATTTTCCCCTTTCTAACTTGAAGTTTCCCATGACTGGTGATGAGGAGCTGTGGTGGGGTGGTGGGTTAAGAACTGGGCTGTTAATCACAAGATCAGCGGTTTGAATCCACCAGCCACCTGGCTGGAGAAAGATGAAGCTTTCCACTCCCATAAAGATTTACAGAAACCACAGGGGCAGTTCTACTCTGTCCTACAGGGTCTCTATGAATCAAAATCCACTGGAAGGCAGTGTTGGGATGCCTGGTTGCAATAGTTCCTGGGTGATACAAATGATAAAGTGCTCAACAACTAAACAAAAGGGCAGCAGTTCAAACCAACTCAAAGGCATCTCTGAATACAAGGCTGGTAATCTGCTTCTGAAAGATCACAGCCTTGAACATCCGACAGGTCACAATTCTACTCTGCACACACGGGATCACGCACCATCAGTCAGAAATGATATGATGGTCAGTGACAGCAACAACAAAAATACCTACTTCTTTTTATGCTGTAGTTATCCAGATGCTCTTCTGGCAAGTGTTCAGTTTTGTTCCAACAGCCTTCAGCTGCTCCTTGGATCCAATGGTAAAAGTACTTAAGGTTAGAGAAGAAAAGACTCTTGGCAGGAATATTCCTTTTTTTTCTTTCTGTGCTATTGTTCTGTGTTATAAGATACACCTCCACCCCTTGTTTTCAAATAAGGATGTCCTATTTTGTATACATCAGTGGTATTCTCACAAACTGAAACCCTTTGAATGGAAGATTGAGGGATATTTTAATGCATATTTGTATCATTGCAGTGTTAAATCCTACCATGCTTTCTCTTTCAGGAACCCACTCACTTTTAAGATATTTTGTTGTATTCTTTAGTGGGATTCTGCTTTATTCCTTATAATGATTTTATCATCGGTCTCCTGATTGTAATTCTGCACACTGCCCAGATTTCCCTTTCTCTCTTTAAAATGTAGTTCAGACACATCGCCAGCTCCCCAAACAATGAACCAGGAGTAAATATCCTGTAACTAGTAATTCACTTTAGGAAAATCAATTGTTATATAAAGAGCCATTCCCCTGGAGAATTTCATTTGAATGAGATCTGAATATTTTCTTCTCAGGGTTTAATAGCATTGCCTCAATAGCTTTAGCACATTGTCTTGGCAACATCTACACCCAACCCTCTTGACCTATTATCCTTCTGAGTATTTCAGTAGAAGAAGCTGCCACGATCAGGAGAAACCAAGGTTTGTAAATTACTCTGTCTGTGATAGCGGTATGGAGGGGACTCAGATAGTACCTGATATTTTATGTTGCATGTTAATTTTCCCAAGAATATTTTTAGGCTGACTGCTGCCTCTATGCAGATTATGGTACTTAACATAGAAAGGCTTAAACTGCTTGGCGAATCGTCATGTCCATATCCTGCCCATGAGGTGTTAGCGTTATTGATCATTTTTTTCTTCCAGTAACAAATAAGCATCTCCTGCAACAGGGTGGCGTGTGTGGCTGAAGACCAGACTGACTACAGTAGCTTGCTGAGTCCCATGGGAAATGAAAATGTGGGGTCCTTAATTGGCAACGTATCAATCATTTAAGATACTGCCAGCAGGATATTCAACCAGCAGGGGAGCCATGGGAGTCCAGGGCTCTGTGTGTGTCCACAGGTCACACATGCATGAAGTAGACTTGGTCTCAAGGGGGCCAAAGAAGCAATACCCAAATGATTTCCTGGAGGGAAGACACAAAATGCTCTATGATGTGTTTTTGGATTTGACGGTTGACAGTTGAGGAAGCGTGACTGTGGGAGAGGGCTGTGTGAGTTTTCATCCTTTCTGGTTTTGTTGTTGTGTAACAACAGCGACCAGGTCATCGGTGCCAGACCCACTCCCTCCTGCTGTCCTCCTTGGTCAAAGCAGTCTTGCTGGACTTCTGGGAGAGGCTTTCTGGGCAATGGATTCTGGCTGACAAATCCTGTTTGAAAATCTGGAAGAGGTCATTATCACCTTTCCACTCTAAATGAGCTAGGCTTGGAAAACAACTCAGGGTCAAGAACTTGGGGAAGGATGGACTCTTTCCTCCCAAGTGGTAGAGCAGGCGTATCTTTTACTTTAGGCCTGATTTGGGGACAAGCTGTAGAAAAAGTTAAAGCCAGACAGCCAGCAATGAAGGACCATCTCCCATGGTGTGGCTCCATCTCCAGTCTCAGCTTCACCAAAGGAACAAGAATCACGGAAGAAGTACAAGCGGTGAGCTCCCATTGCCTCCAACAGTCACCAGAGTTGCCCTTTTGGAAATCATCAAAGCTACTGCTGACTGGTTGCTTGTTCGGAGCTGACCGTTCGTTTGCTGGATCCATGTAGCTGGTCACTTTAATCAGACCTCTTTCATGGGGCTGGAAGAGGTAGAGGAAGAAAACACAGAAAACCCAATTAACAGTCTCAGAAACTCACAGAGGGAGTTCTGCCCTGTCCTCTAGGGTGTCTGAGTCAGAATCGACTGGATGGCAGTGTTTGCTTTTATTGTTTTTGTTTTGTGGGGGCTGGGGAAGGAGGAAGACACCCTGAAACTCAGTTGAGTCAAATGACCTCCTAGAGATAGTCTTCTAACACCACCAGGTCAGGCCTGAAGCAGCAATTCAAACCCATGTGGTTTTGCCTGTGCTATCCACGATGCTGCCTGCGGGAGGAGTGTGTGTGCGTGTGTGTACCTGTGCAGAGGGTTAGACCTCAGAGAGTATGATGAAACCCCAGCTCCGTTTCTAGAGAGACAGGAAATCCATTTCTGTGAACTTGCCTTGCCTCGCCCACACCTCACACTGTCTAGACAAGACAAGGAAGAGAGAGGTGTTGGTGGACATCACCTCACCCCAAGGAAATAGTTCTATGAGGTGGACTTGATCTGCAAATGGAAGTTCAGTCAGCACCACAGAGAGCCAGATGACGAGGGACGGAGATGAACTAGGCTTGGTGGTGGAGCCCAGGGACGGGCCTCCTGGAGAACCTCTTCCGATGTGCCGCCCACCCCACCCCACCCCCGTCCCCCGCCCTCCTGTGGTAGGACATGAGGCCTTGACAGCCAGCCTGAGCAGGTGCAGAGAACACCAGAAAGCAGGGGAAGAAACGGGACTAAGAGATGGAGTAGTTTGACTTTAATGCATCATTTACCTAGAAGGTTGAAATCAGGAAATTCACAATACATTTGTGGATGCTTCATCATATATGTGGACATTGTGTTTACGTTTTATGCTTTTGCATCCCTGGCTGTCAGGACAGATATCTATATCTTCTCATTTAGGATCCCCAACCGCCTGCATCTGACCCCTCACACCCTCCTCTTTTCCTGTCTGAACACGTACTCATCTCATACAAAAACCTGTCCACAGATGACCCTTGATCCTAAAATGCCACCAGCAGAAACCTCCCTTTGGGAGGGGTTAGAGAGTTGACTCAATTTACAGGCTCACAGTAAATGGACATGGAGGAGGGAAACAAAGTGGGATATCGAGGACCCTAAGTCTCAAATGATCATGCCTTATCTCCACGTCCACCACCACCACAGCGAGAGGGGGATAAAACAGCCTCATCAGTCTTTAAGGCCCCCTGGGTATCTAGAACTCTGGTGTGGGGGGGGGGGGTGTTCAGAGAAAGAATGAAAAAATAATTCTGTGAGAGGATAAGGGTGAGCATGAGAAAGGGAGACCTATAGTACTGCACCTGACCAAGCGAAAACCCACGGACATACTTGTGAGTTGAATGAAATCCCATTCTTCCATATGCACTTTCCTCTTGAACAGCTGCCATTCCCATTTCAACACAGAAAACACGGAGGCTTTTTTGCAAGACTTAGGTCCCTCAGACTGCTGTGATTAACCTCACGTTAGTGCTGCGTGCCAATTCCACGTCCAGAAAAATGGAGGAACTCTTTACCAGATGCCCATTTACTTGTCAGCTTCAACAACGAGTTGAGGGATGCTCCACACTGTTTGGGGTCCAAGGAGTATAATTTCCCCCACTGCATGCTGTGGTCAATGCTTCATCTATTGAAAAGCAATGCTCCAGTGGGCTTTCTAGATCCCATGACCTTACTCATCAGATGGCCCAAGAGCCTGTGTACTCCTGAGAGTTCCAAGGGGAGGGTGCCCTCAACCTGTGCATATGTTCAGCAGAGCTCCAAAGGCTTCCTGATTGAGAGGAATTGTTCAGCCTCTCTGGCTGCAAGGAGTCTGTCGTGACCCACAACAACCTCGTGAACGCAGACGATAGAAATCAGGCACTCTGCTGTTCTGCAGACCCGTGTTAGTCTGGGTAGACTAGAGAAATCAATTCATAACACGGAAATGTGTACATGAGAGAGTTTTATAGAAAAGGTCATTGTATCTCAATCAGTCCAGATCAAGTTCGTAAGTCCAATAATAAGCCATATGTCCAATAGCAATAGGTCAAGTTCTCTTCGACTTCATGAAACACATGATCACAGGCCAGTGGGTAGAAAGTCTTTGGATCCAGTGGCTTTATAAGCACCTTGGCACTGGCAAGGGTCTCCACGTGGCTCCTCCAGCACCAAGGACTTCATCAGGGTGCGTCCATTTTGCTTCTCCTTGGGGATGTCTCTCAGGGAGTCTCCCTTGTCAGTAGAGTCTCCAAGGGAGTGAGCCGAAAGAGGCTGTCCCAACTCCAAGGAGAAAAAAATGAGATTTCCCAGAACTTTCAGGGGCAGGCCTTGCCCACACAGAAACCTCATTGACTGCATCCAGATTGACAGCCTAGACTTCACTCCTACACTCGTACTCCTCAAATGGACACCAGATTATATAACTGCCCTGAGGCCCTTGCATTCCCTTCTTTTCCCTGTCTTGTTATCTATGCCTATTTGACCTGTGCTTGTTGGAGTAGCTTGAAGTTAGTGGAGCCAGTATCACCTTCTCTGAGGAACAGGGAGGGTCCCAGTCAGAGCCTATTCTGTCAAACACCTTGTTTCTCAGGTGGCAAAAGTTTCATTGCCCAGCTGTACCTCAGCCCTAGCTGCTTCCCTGAACTCTGCCTTGCATAATTTGACCATTGAACTAATTGTTCTTCCATTGTTCTTCTGAAGAGCCCCAGGTGCCCTCCTGGCACAGAAATCACGCACCGGACTGCTAACTGTTAGGTGAGCAGTTCAAAACCAATAGGTGGAAGAAAGTTGGACTTTCTACTCCAGTAAAAAGTTACCATCTGGGAAACTCAGAGAGGCAGGCTTGCGATGAGCCAACCTCTCCTCATTGGTGACACAGGGGTTACACGTTGGGCAGCTAATTATAAAGTCAGCAGTCTGGAAATCCATGGTGGGGGGGGGGGGCACCTAGAGGGTCCTGTGGTGCCACTATGAGTCAGAAACAAGTTGATGGCAGTGAGTTTGGCGTTTGGGTTGCTGCAAGTAAGAATGAACTTGACGGCAGTGAGGTGGGCTTTTGTTTTTTTCCTGAGCAAGATCTAGACTCGCTTTCCAAATCCTTCCCAGTGCCTGCCCTGTGCGTGGCATCTGTTGCCTTTTTCCAGGAGAGAGAAAGATTTTTGTTGTTGTTCTTAACTCTGTTTTTCAAGCTGCGCTTATGACCATTTCAAAACGGACTTGGGGAGAAAGGAGAGTGGCTAAGTGTGCAGGCCCAAATCACCATCGTAGAATGGATGTCTTGGCACCCTTTTCCGAAACAATTACTAATACAATTTATGGTCCTGTTTATGCCATAATAGTAAGAAGCCCATGAAACTACTCAGCGCTAGAGGAAACGAATGGTTTATTAAACTGTTGACTGTGCTCTAATCCTGGCTGCAGAATGATTAACTAACAAATCCATCATCTGGAGGAAAGCGGGTTTGGCAGAGATTAATTTTTAAGCTATTCTTATTTGGGGGCATTGTTGCTTTGGGTTTTATTTGGGAGAACTTGCAGAATTGTTAAAAATGTTGTTTTGTTTTGTTTTGTTTTGTTAACTAAAAGAACATGAGCTTTCTTTGTGGCTATCTTTACACTCCACACATTTTCACTAATTTTTTTAACAGCAGAAAGGCTAGGGATTCCAACAAAGAGTTCTAGCAGCATTTTACCCACACCCAAAGGAGGTTGAGTGGGTCTGTGAAGATCCCACGGATGATTGGGAATCAAAGTCAACTTAGGTGAAGGGAGGGTCCAAAGAGAGACACATGATAAGGTGACTGCTCAAAATTGGCCCAAGGAAACCCAGTGACACTATCTGCAGCTGATGATGGGGAAGGAACAGGACCTTGCCATGTTTTGTTTTCTTGAACATGGGGCCACCATGTGTCTGGCCAACAACAAAGGTTATAATCCAAGGGTGAGTCAAAACATATTGCTATAAACTCATAGAAAACTACAACAACAACAACAAACTAGTTTCCATTGAGTCAATTTTGGCTTTGTGGCCTAGTGTGTAGGTGTTGGGTTCCCAAGTCAACAATTTAAAAGCTGAGGTGTTTGACTCCCATAAAGATGCATGGTCTTGGTAACCCCCGGGGGGGAGGGGGGCGGGAATTCGACTCTGTCCTATATCATTCAAGCTGCTGTGACGAACTCAGAGAAAATTTGACTTAGTCAAAATATAAAAATGAGTAACTATTATGTCCTTCTAGGTCGATATGCTTTTTAAGGCAGTGTTTCCATCTTTCAAATCTCTGCCCAAACAATTTTGTGTTCCTCAATTTACCCCACATCCAACAGTTGTTTGGGGGGACCTCAAAGGACCCAAATCATACTCCTTTAAAATGTTCTTGGACTTTGGGGAACAAAAGAAGTCTAAAGGGGTAAGATCAGGGCTATAGAATGGATGGGGTAACGTTTCTCAACAAAATTTACAGGTAGGACAGCCCTTGCTGTCATCAAAGAATAAGCAGGCACGTTGACAGGATGGGATGGGTGGCGAAGTCCTTCACACATTTTCCTGTTACTTGGCTCAATGATACTGTTATCATTGTTTGTTTTTGTTTGTTTGTTTTTAAAAAAGGGTCTTCCTAATTAGTGCATGTGGTTTGTCCTATATCATTCAAGAAAACCTGTGAAGACTATCCCTTTGAAATAATAATTGGGAGAAAAGTCACCAAATTTTCTGATCTGACCTCTGCCTTCATTTTAACCCTGGAGGGTGCCTTGGAAGTCACTATTTTGATTGGTCTTTTTTTAAGGCACCCTTGTAGGACTAAGCCGAGAGAGCCTTCTGCACCCATCCACTTATTGTATTGACCTGTTTAAATAGGTTTTATTTGGAATAAACTCATACATGTGTGTGAGCTGGAATCCTATTAGCAATACATTTTTACTTACCTTTGTCTAATGGAGGAGGGTGTGGGAACTCCTGGAATTCACAAAAAAGCAAACAGGAAAAGATATCAGTTACAATGCACTGCACTGCCAATAAAAGAGAATCAGATAGAATGGGTTTCTTGGCTCAGCAACTGGAAGTTCAGAAGTACGAAGGTCTCCCAGATGGGTTTGATTTAGCAGTCAGTGATGTTATCACATTTCTTTCATCTCTCTACCTGACTCTTACAATATCAACTTCATGCTCATGCTGGCTTCATGGTTAGAGAGAGACCTGCCAACAATTGCAGCACCAACAGCCTCCCTTTCTGTCTAAGTCTGGATTCCCAGAAAAATTACTCGTAAAGTATTTGACAAAAGCTCATGTGTTAATGCTTTAATAGGGCATGGGCGCAATTTAGAAGACAGGGGGAGGAAAAGGAGAATGAAGTAAGTGAGGGGAGGAGCAAATATAATGGGGAGCCTTCAGAGGAGCTGCATGAGCTACGGTATCTCTGGACAGCTCGTGTGGGTGTAAGAATGGAGAAGAATTTACCCATCAGCAACTTCCTGCCCCCTGTCTTTCACAGATCAAAGTCATTCCCATGGGAGCTAACTCCCCCTCACTTCCAGGTTATATTCTCAAGCTTCTCCAGGCAGTGATTGGGACAGCTGAGCTCCCATAGGACCATCTGGGCCAGTCCAGAGGCTCAGGATCATTCTGTTCCACTTGGAACACATGTGAGACTTCTCCACCATTGGCAACAGTGGTACAGCAGTAGTAACCTGGATCCATAAGGCCAGGAATAGCAGCACTGATTCCATTGCATCCTCCCCATCTGAAATAGGGTTCCCTTCCAGAAGCTATCCAGAAGAGTAAGATTGCAGCTTTCTTTGAATTCCCCCAACAAGTATTTGGTATACCATCCATTCGGCCGACCTGGTGTACCATTTCTGAACCAGCATCACTGACCAGGGAGCAGTCTGTGTTGTTGACTTTCCTTGACCTCTGGAAACTCCTGTCCTACATCAACCCCATGATACGTTGCAAATGGCATCATTGTGATTCAAGTTTTCATTGGCTAATTCTCAAAAACTGATGCCCAGATCTTTCTTTCTGCTCCACATTAGCCTGGAAGCTCTGCTGAAGTCTGTTCAACATCACAATGATATGTACGTCCCCAATAGCAGGCGGGTAGTGGTTGTATTTGAGGTATATTGGCCAGGAATCAAACCAGGTTTTGGATACAGGATGCAAAACTTGATCTCTGATGAAGATTGCCCTTATGAAGATATTGAAGATCTGGATGCTATAACAAAGTGTGGTGAAGAAACTAAATGGTGCCACACTATCAGAAAGAATATTAACTGGGGTCTTGTTTTCCAAGAGCCATCTAATTGAAGCATCAACTAAGTCCACATGGAAGAAGCACATCAGCCTGTGTGATCCAAAGATTGTTAAATAATATAATCCAAATCTAAAGGAGGGAATGGTATCATAGCTTAACACCTGATCCAGAAAAGTCTATGGATGACAGTGGAAGCCCAAAATCCATTTTCTTGGTCTACACGTGGATTAACCCTCCAGCGAAGTCCCTCTGATTGTAGTTTAAGAATGTGAATGGCACTGTTAACAGGCAGAGAGCTTCGCAAAGTCAGTGATGAAAGACATAATTGGGCTAGAATGTAATATCTTTTATTATTTTTTATAAATTGTGTTAGACAGGGTTTTCTAGAGAAGCAAAACCAGGACACTAGTAATTCTTTATATATTTATATAGATAGAAGGATTTTTAAGATAATAAATAAACAGTTAACTAATCTATAAAGCAGTACAAATGGCTCAGAAGCAACTCACTTGCGTGAGACAGCTAGTAGACTGGTAGTCCTTGGAGTCTTAGGGGAAGCCAAGTAGTCCTCTGTAGAGCAACTCAGGTTATCCTGCCACAGGCAGCAAACAGCAAAGCAGGTCACCAACAGTCAGCCAGATGATAGAGTCCAACAGTCCCCAGCTCAAGAGATGCATATCCCAGGAGTGTGGTGAAGTAGGGCTTGAAGGAACTGCAACTCACAGCAACACAGTCCACAATTAGGTGTCCCACAGGATGTGTTGCTTGGAGGTCAAGGCACAGGACTAACAAGGCAGCCAGCTGGTCTGAAGATGCAAGAAGGGAAGGGCAGGGGTCGCCAAGCCTTTTCTATCTCCACCCTTCAACTGATCTCAGGTGTTCATTGGCCATGTTGTCAAAACAGATCTATGGATCTTCTTTGCCCATGTTGGCACAACAAGCTTACCTATCACAATCATTTTCTTAGGGGCTCTTACAAGTCTTTATAACAGTCCATACATAAATAGTATCAAAAACACAAAATGTAATATCTTATCACTTGATTTCCCTTTTGATTCACTTTAAAGTTGTTTAAGGTTAAAAAAGAAATGTGAAAGGGAAATATACTGTGATTAAGTCCCTGATGAATCCACTCTGACTGAGGACCAGTGATGCGAATTACCTTGTGAACATGTGGAGTGCTTAAAAAGTGGATTGTTGCAGATGCAGTTAGGTTAAAATTTAGCACCCTATATTTGATCGTCCTTATGATTCATTTACATTAGTTGTCCTTTTTAATATTTTCTGTTTTCTTTTTTAATTAGATTTTTATCTGTTTTACTTTGTTATTATTGCTAGTTTTGAGTTTTTGTTTTTCTGTATCCAAAATCTAAGATAGGTAAATTTATAGAACCAGTAACTGCATCACTGACTCCATGTGAGTATAGTGGAGGAGCATGATGGGGGAAATAGGGAGCAAATAATGATAAGTACAAGAATGAAGAAAATGTTCTAAAACTGATTATGGTGATGATTATACACCTCTATCAGATGTGATTGAACTATTGAATTGTATGCTATGTGAATCATATACTAATAGGATTGTTGGGATGGGGGAAAGGCTCTTTCACTAAACCATTACTCCTTCATATGAAAAACTTAGGCCACAAATATAGATCCATTTCCAAGGACTGCTCAGGAGCACTGAAAATTCAATTGCCAAAGAAGAATAAATGCGGAGGACATGAACATAATGTCTACTTCAAGAAAATTCTTGGAACTAAGGTCTAGGAAAACTGACCCTGCCTGTGTTTTTTCTTTTTAAATATCCATTACTTTTTCTTCCATTCCAAAGACAGGCATATTTTGGCATGTAGGATAGGAAATATGGCTGCAATAGTATGAACGTTTACTTGTTCCAAATTTCACCACACTCAAAAAGACAAAATGCCACTTTCAAGTGTAATTGACACAACTCAAGTCATGTCTCTTCTCTTGAAGTACTCCAACTGCAGACTTTACAGAGAAAATATGATGGGTGGAAACCATGTGACTGGAGAAAGGGTTATTATAGAACAAAATATTATTCATAATACTCCTCAAGAAAAACAGTTTTAGAAACTTTAATGATCAGTAATATAGTTTATCTCTAACATTTTTAGGCAGGACAATTCTGGCCTACTCTACCTTTCTCGTAGGAAAACATATATGACAAATACTATTGTCTTCTTGCTAGGCAAAAATCTCTTTCATTACCATTACATCTCTTAATTGTTCTGTGGATGAAAATGAAGTTCCTCCCATTCCCAAAGGTGCGTGAATTCCAAATTCTATTTACTGAAGCCTCATTACTTGGAATACTCAAGAAATCAACCTCGGCCTGGGTAGGCAAGTCATTGGGTATATATCTGTGCTATCTTCAAATTATACTCACCACTTTTAGGACTATATTCAAGAACCACTTGCCAAATAAATGAGTGAATATACCACCAGACCGGAAGCTGACTACCAAACATAGTCTAAGCTCAGTTGCACTTACACTGGAACGAGAGTTGCATATGCTCATATGAAGGGACAAGGAAGTCATGGTTGCCTATTAACGATATCAAGTAGAAGTAAAAGAAATTACTGTTGAAGGCTAGTCGAAAAACAGAAATGAAAATGAAATGGGGAATAGAACATTGAAGTCCCATTGAGAGAGCGGAAAAGTAAGGTGCCAAGCATATCTAGCCTTCAAGAACACTGACATTTCCCTTGGAGGTCTAGATACAGTAAGTAGTTCAGGATCTGCACCCTTCCCACTTCAACCCAGTTGTCTGTGAGCACGAACCCTATCGGTTACATTATGTTAACTCACCTACCTGGCTGCAGATGGACAGATCCAGGAAAAAGCAAATGACTCCCTGTAAGCCCATTAGATTCAAAGGGAGATCATTCATCCTGAATCGTATAGCCAACAACAATACCAGCCAAGAGCTATATTATCAGAGAATAGAGTTTGCTAGATTTAATTTTTTATTTTTTAGGATTTTCTCAAAATTCCAAAATCTAGAACAAATTGGTCTTAGAGGGGGTACAATAAGCATGCTCTTTAGAAGTGAGGATCCCAATATTTGAACCCTTCATTTGGCCACATTGTCAGGGAAACACAATCACTAGAAAAGGACATCATCAGTGGGAAAGTAGAAGTTCAGCACTTGATGCGGGCAACTCTCAGTCATAAGAATTGACATGACAGCTGCAGGGATAGCCTGGAGAGTGTGATGACCGATGATAATGGAGATGGTCCAAAACCAGACCATATTTTGTTCTGTTATATACAAAATTTCCATGAGTCAGAGCTGACAGAATGGTCACGAACAGCAGCAACAAAGCCTAAAAAGGAAAGAAACTTCAATTTAGGTCCCCAGATTATAAACTTCCTGAGGAGAAAAAAAAATCATACTGCAAACGTCAGGCCACAAAATCACAAATCGTCTAAGATAGCCATGATGGCCCTGGTACTAATAATGATATTGCTGTTGGTAGGTACTGTTGAGTCAGTTCTAACTAGCAGTGACCCATGAGCAATAGCAGGAACGTGTACCCTGCATGGTTGAGTGCCATCGGCTCACCTGTTCTTATGTTTGATACTACTGTTGCCACCATCAATCTCATCGAGGACCGTCCTCATTTTACCTGACCCTCTACCAAGCATGGCATTCTTCTCCAAGGATTGGTCCCTCCTGATAATGTGTGTAGCACATGCAACACCTAGTCTCCACCTCCTCTCTTTGAAGAAGCTTTCTGGTTGCACTTCTGGCAATATGTGGTATGGTTACTATTCTGTGCCAGCAACAAAATTGAAAGGCATCACTTATTCAATATTCCTTATTCATTGTCCAGTTTTCACATGCATATGAGGCAATGGAAAATACCATGGCTTGCTTCAGGCACAAGGAACAGGGCTGTAGCTTAAGTTCTGCAAGATTTGTGGTTCAAACCTATCAGCAACTCCGGGGGAAGAAGATGAGGCTGTTTGTTCATGTAAAGAGTTACAAATCCTACAAGCCCTATCCGGGCAGTTTGAATCAACTTAATGTTAGTGTGTGTGAGAGAGTTCGGTCGGGGGGTAGAGGGGAGGCTGCATGGGGAATCATACATACTTTAGTCTTCAAGGACATTTTTATTTTTTTAACACACATTAAAGAGATCTCGTGGAGCTGATTTTCCCAATGAAAAGCATCATTTGATTACCTGACTGTTGAATCCATGGATGTTGATTGCAGATACCAGATGAAATCCTTGACAACTTTGAACTTTTCTCTATTGATTGTGACATGGCTTAGTGATCCCACTGTGGGAATCTTTATTTTCTTTTTGTTGAGGTAAATGCATACTCAAGATTAGTCTTTGCTTTAGATCATCTTCACTTGCAGCAAGCAAGGCTGTCTTCTCTGCCCAGTAAGGTGTCTTCCCTCCCTCTTGATGGCATGCTCCTCTTTCACTGTCCTTACATGCTCCTCTTACACTGTCCACCTTCTCAGATGATTTGCTCAGCATCTGCATTGAGCAAGTACAGCTCTGACCCACACTTTCTTGATTTTTAACCATGCAGTGTCCCGCTTTCTTGAGGTTCTTACAGACTCCATCCACATGAACACGATGAGATGTTCTGAAATTTTCATTCTTCCAAATATCATCCACAATTCGTTTTGTTGTCAGCAGCTAATGCCTTTGCATAGTCAATAAAGCAGAAGTCAACATCTTTTTGTGGAATTCTTTGCTTTCAGTCAAGACATGTCTGACATCAGTGTTAACACACCTACTGCCAGGTCCTCCTCGGAATCTAGCTTGGTTTCTGACAGTTCTCTATAGATATACCACTACCACCCATTTAGAATCATCTTTACTTGAGAGTGATATTCTGTTGGATCACATCTTTTTGGAATGGGCATACATGCAGATCACTTTCTTCCAACTTGTCAGGATGCTGCCTTTCAGAATTCATGGTCTTATTTTTCACCAATCCCTTCAATGCATCTTGGACTTCTTTGTTTAATGCCATCAGTATTTGATCTTTTGGGTACCGTGACTCTGCATATTCCTTCCATGTTCTTTGATGCTTCTTGCATCATTCAGCATTTTTCCCATTAAAAAACAAAGAAACAAACATCTAAATCAGTGCCATCACTGATGTGTGAATTCTGACTTATGTGATTGAACAGTTATCCTTTGGACAGCCAAGTTGAAGCTCACTGCTGCAGCCCACTAGGTCAACCTATCTTAGGGGTCTTCCTCTTATTGTTGCTCCTCTGCTCCCCCCAGCATGTTCTTCAAGGACAGGTCACACTTGACAACATGTCCAAAATAAAGGCGACACTTGATTTCCATGGGCATTGATCGTGGACCCAAGTGAAATGAAAGCCTGGGACAACTTCAATTGCTTCTCAATTTATCATGATGTTTCTTATTGGTCCAGTTATCAGTTCTATTTTTTTTAATGTGAAGGAAGACTTCCTATTGAAGAGTGGCTGTAGTCATTAATCTTCTTCAGTAAGCACTTCAAGACCTCTTCGCTTTCAACAAACAAGGTTGGTTTTCTGCATATCACCAAGTGTTTATGTCCTCCTTCAATCCAGATGTGGAACTCTTCTTTGTATAGTTTCGTTTCTCAGATTAGGGCTCAGCAAACCTTACACCAGATCAAAACCAAACGCCTTGCTGTCATGTTGACTGTGACACATGGTGGCTCCACGTGCTGCTGAATAGAACTGCATCAGATGGTTCTACCTGCTGAAACTTTTATGGAACAAAATCAGGAGGAGCATCACCCTGGGTCGTTGCCATGAGGGATAAAACTGACCATTTCGTAAGCTAGTAATTGAGTGCAATCCATTCGGACCAGCAACAGGACTCTACCCTAGTGTAATGGCCATTAAAGTCGCATTTTCCCTTTTAGCCTTTTCAGAGAAAGGGACATTTTCCTGAAAGATGATGCTCTGTTGGTGTGAGCTGAAGAGAATGTGCTCCAAGAAGCCCAGAACTCACCTGGGATTCAGCTTACGAGTTCCTCTGCACTCAGATCCCTCCTGGTCCTCATAAGTAGGTTACAAGAGTAAGGATAATACACAGACCTGTTCTTATTAAAATGACTTTGTTATATTTCTTATTAATTTGTCCTTTTCTTTCAAGGGCTGAGAGTGCTTCACCATTTACAATCTCTCTTCTCTGTCTGTCATTAGAAGTAGCTGGGAATCTTAACACATCTGAATAGTGACCCATGCTTATCCATAGCATGGAACCTCTGCCCCCCACCACAGAATGCATGCTGAGCGTGGGTGCACTGGGAAGAGGACATTGTCTAGGGCACTGACTGGCAATGAGGGAACGCATGGAAAAAATGGGAGACACCACCTGCAAATGAAAAACAGTTGAAATGGAAATGAAGTCTTTACTTCTTACAAAAGAGAAGCGAGCTTGCTATTGACCTCTTTCTCTGTGCTTTTCCTACTGTCCATTTTCCCCTTTCCCTTCTCTGACATTTTGAGGCATGAGTTGATACTACTTCGAACAGAAGGTGTCATTAAAATGGAGGCATGGCTTATAGGGGTCTGATGGCTCTCCACATTCAAGCGTGAACCCATCTTTCATGCTGCCCAGAGCCTGCCAGGTATCCTTATCTTGGGGGGCTGGGCATGGGACTGTGCACACACTGTTTTCCTTAATCACATGTCCACAGTGACCCAGCAGGTGCATGGCATCACATGTGTCTAAAGGCCCAGATGAATGAGGGAGGGTGGTCTTCGGAGATCCTTTTGTCCTGCTCGGTGGGACACCAGTGGGGAAATGCTTCCCGCTTGACTTGCTGTAGCTTCAATTCATGTAAGCCCAGGTGGCCCGATAGGGCAGGGTAGAAGGGTCTGTGAGTTTCTGAGGCTGTAACTGTTAACACGAGTTTTTGTCTTGGAGCAGCTGTTGGTTTCGAACTGTGGACCTTGAGTATAGAAGGTCATTATATAACCATTGCACCACCAGGCTCCTACATCTCACTGAAGACCTTGATAAAAGGTAGAGTCTTTTTCCATAGATCTGGACCCAGGACCCTGAATTTCTAACAAATGTCGCTGTCTCTTGAACCACACCTTGGACAGCCCCCACTCCAGTGATCTTAATGTGAGGATAACATTTTATAACACCGCCTGCCATCGTTTGTTGTTGTTCTTGCTGTTGTTGTGGTTAGGTGCCACCAGGTTGCTTTCTGAAATATATTTCACAGGTTTTAAATATAAAACCATGGGTGTCTCTGAACTTTGACAACCTCACAACCTCCATCAAGAGAAAGGAAATGGAAATTCTACTGGTGTAGCCTCAGCTATACCCCAGGCAGGAGGCCTCCTGACCAACACTTTTAGTGTATCATCTCATCTGATAAGAAGGTGAGCAATTTAAATAAGAAAATGAGTAGGCAAAACTTGGTTGGGGAATCTCTCCTCCAACCCTGTAACACCACCAGTGTCTAGCGTTGCGTAGGCAACCTGACCATGCCTCCTCCTCTCTCCAAGATGCCTAATGTGAGAGAGGGAAGGCTTCCTGGGAACTAAGAGCTTCACACATGCTACAGGAAACCCCAACCCCAAGAAAGACCTACTCAAAATAGAGGTGTGCTGATGCAAATTACAAACCACTGCGGTTCTCAAGGTATAAGAATAGCTTGGAAACCTCACGGGTGACTCATCAGCCTCCACAGTTGCCAAGAGTTATCTCTAGCTCCAGTTAGACAACCAGGCATTGCCTGGCAGGGGAAACAAGCTTTTCTACAAGGCACTCTGGACCCATCCACCTGGTAACAAAATGGAGTGTGCTATACTCCCTGGGTGGGTTTTCACCTTGAAGAACCAGATCAGGTTGCCACTGCTCTTCCTGGATCAAGTCCTATGCATTGAGGAGGATGAGTGTTGGGAAGAAGACTCCCCAAAGGGGACCAGAGACCCATTTCTCCTGGATGCTTGGCTTTTTTTCTCTCAGCTGCTCTCAGAAGAGTGTCATGCCCTAAACCTCATGGAATCATAAATAGAGGTCTCGGTTGGCGTTTCTCGGTACAGATGCCACTAGTAGTAGTTTGGGGAAAGGCCCCCCCCCCCCAGCCATTACACACTTGATGGTCTTTCTCTGTTCATTCCAATTCACAATGCTGCCTCCTTCAAGACTGGATTCTTCTGGGTGAAGAAATGAAGCGCAGTCAAGGAGTTTTCATAATGTGAGCCCGACTGGAAGGTTTGCACCTCTGAATTGTGTTCTGAGCTTCTTGTCTAAAACTCTTAACAGAGCCGAGCTGTTTCTTTGCAGCCACTTGTATTAGGAGTCACCGAGTCTCTTCCAACCCATAGAGTCCCCTCTGTACCGCAGACCGAGACAATGCCTTCTGCTGCAGCATCCTCACAACCACTCCTGGGCCGACAGTCACAGTGCCCATCCATCTCACCAAGGGACTTCCTCTCTTTCGCTGCCCTTTACTTTACTCACCATGATGTCCTTCTCCAGGGGCTCATTTCTCCTGACCCCATGCCCACGGTCTAAGGAAAAGTCTCGCCATCCAAGTAATGCAATCTTAGGACTGTTCTCATTGTGGTTAAGTACCACCGAAGGCGTTCCAATCCTGAGCAAAACACTGCATGGTCCTGTGCCACCCTCCCCGTGGTTCCTGTGGCTGAGCCCATCGATGCAGCCACTGGGTTCATCCATCTCATCTCGGCGAGGGCCTTGCCCTCCTGCACTGTTCCTCCATGTTGCTAAACGTGACGTCCTCCAGGGACCGGTGTCTCCTGGCAATATGTCCAAAGTATGTAAGACGAGGTCTTGCCATCTTTGTCTCCAAGAAGCACTCTGGCCATACTTCTTCCAAGAAAGATCTCTTTGTCCTTTTATTGGTTCTTGGTGCTTTTTAATATTCTTCCCTAGCACCAAGAATTGAAATACATCAATTCTTTGGACTGTTAGAAGCAGTAAGATAAGAAGGCACTACAGAAAGTTCAGGGGGCAAGTCCATTATCTATATGGCATTTTTTCCCATGAACTTTTTGAAACCCTCTTCAGATTAAAGACCAGCGCTGGCTGCTCACCCATTCTGAGCTTCTACTATGGAACCACACCTTTGGTGGAACTGGGAGAAACAGCAGAAGTCACACCTTCACAATTCTGTTATCTGACATTGAATAGGAGTTCTGGGTATTGACCTAGGAACTTATAGACTTTACCATTTTTTTTAAAAATCAGACTTGCATGCCCACTTTGGGGTTTGCTGAGTACTTTTACCCAGACCAGGAAAGGCAAGCTTCAGCTTTCAAGGTGTATGCAGCTCTGACGTGATATAAATGTGGCTCTGAAATGAAATAGAAAAAAAAGATGATGTCCTTTGTAAAACTATGTTTGGGCTAGCTGAACCCTGATTGTGCAGTAGTTGTGTGCCGGGCTGCAGCCCACAGAGTTGACTGTTCAAATCCAGCAGCAGCTCTCCAGAAGCAAACTGCACTTCCTACTCCCACCAGGGCAGTGATGGGAGTGGCGGAGGGGGGGGGGTGGAGAGAGCAGGCAGAAAGAAACCATATTTGGGCTCTTGAATAATTTTTAAATTGCTATGAGTGTGTGGTAGTTCTATAATCATTTGTCTATTTGAGGATTAAGAGTGTAGAGCTGGAGTCTAGCTTGTCAATCAGACCAGAGCCAATGAGGCCTCTGTGTGGGATGGTCTTCTAAGAATGCTGAAAATCCTGTATTTCTTCCTTGGCGGTGGGAGATACTGATCTCTCTCGGGTCACTTCCTTGGATACTTTATACTGACAAGGCTAACTCCCTGCAAGACATCCCTGAGGAAAAGTCACATGGACCTACCCTGATGCAACCAGCCCTCTGAAGCCGAAGAAGTCCCATAGAGACCCGGACCAGGGCTGAGATGCTTATAATGCCACTGAATCCAGAAGACTGCCAACCCACTGGCCTGTGACCTTCTTGCATTTGACATCATTGCATGTGTTTCATGAGTTGGATGAGGATTTTATAGATTGGTATCAGACACATGGGCTAATATCATTTATGGACGTCATCTGGACAGGATGGGGATGCTTTTTCAATATTCAATTGCTCCTGTATATAAACCTCTTTCTTATTCACATATGAGTCTCTATGAATTTATTTCTCTAGTGAACCCAGACTAACACAGAAGGACAGGACTGACTCTTCCATCTCAAAAGTTTGCCAACCCCTGACACAGCTTATACTGTTACAAGCAACCAGCCTATAAGGAGAATGTGATCTGATTTTTTTTCCTTTTTTCTTGCATCACTGCCCTGATGGAAGTAGAAAGCCCAGCCTTGCTCCTGAAGAACTGCTGCTGGATTTCAACTGTCAACCCTGTGGACTACAGTCCCACACACAACCACTGTACCACCAGGGCTCAGCAGATCTGAATTTCTATACATGAAAAACATGAATTTCAGAGAGACTAATATAAATTTTTGAAATGAGTGTCAAAAAGGGAATTAGAGATTAAGTTCAGACTAAGGAACTGTTCACGTCATCATTGTATCCAAGATTAGTACTGCCACAGCCCCCTCTGGGTTAGAAAGGAACTCCAGAAGGTCTTTCAGAATCCTTAACTAATTGTCCTAGATGAGATGAAGTGCCTGCATTTGGCTCCCTGGTGAACAACATACACTTTCCTGCTCCGTCCAGGGCCCCTCATCCCACCAAAGGGCACAATGCATCTAGTGCAAGCCCTTGACCTTTATCAGCACCCCCTCTCAACCCAGTACATCCCACTGGACCCCAAGGACTTTATCTTGCTGATTCTGTCCTCACTTCCTTAGGTTAAAGTTCAAAGAAAAGAATCTCCTGGTTTACCTGAGCTAAACCACACAAAAGAGCAGGTCCACAATCTACCTTACATGAAAGTCATTTATACTTGTTCCAATTTTGTCACAATCTATACCCTTCTATTTCATTAACAAGCCTCAACTTGTCCTGCCAACTGATGATCCATCCATAAATTCTTTTAGAGAGTCTCCCTTCCCCTTCATAGCTACCATTTCTAACAGAAATTCCTCTGGGTTAAGTGATTATATCATTTAAATGAATGTTATATGGTAAATGGGTGGGGATTTATGTTTCAGACCATCAGGGCAAAGAGGGAAAAACTTTTAGCAAATATTCTCTTACCACTACACCACGCTTCCTCACATCTCCAGACAGTTCTAGGGCACAGCAGCAAGGTAGGTGGATAGGCCTGCTTCTAATTGAAAGACACTTTGTTCTCATTCACGATTCACTTCACCCTGCTATGAAGCGAGACTCTTTCTTTTTCTTTGGATATTTGCTCAAAAGATGAAAATCAAGGCTAATATGGGGAGGAGGGGAGCTGGGTCACTGGAGCAGGTGAGCCTACCTTGCTACCATAAAATCTGCCCGCAACCTGACCTCATAGCACATAGGTAGAACTCACCAGGGCAAGGGCCAGTGGGAACAAAGCTGAGAAACATTTCATGAATATAATGGTTTAGGCACAGGATCCGACTCATTTCATCCCAAAAACCAAAAGGGCGGTGGGGTGCTACAGAGAGAGAAGAAGAAATAAAGTGTCAGCGTAAGGTATTAGGAATCTCTACAAAGCCTTTGGGACAGACCCCCAGGTTACAAATTTGTTCTAAATAGATATTTATTACCATCATTACTGATATCTTTGTTTATATCCTTTCCCTAGAAAATTCAAGATACAGTATATAAGGGATTGGATTAGATATTCCTGGATTCACTTCCTTCTTCTGTCAGTGATGTTAGCATATTTTACCTCTGAGTCTCAGCTTCTCAAGCTTATGTTGTGAATAACAGTTTGAGTATTTACTTTAGAGAGTGAGTCGAAAGTGTGTGTGTTTGCTCTGTACACTTCACGCAGACCACAATAAAACATTATTCAAAATAGTGTATGGGTGGCATTGAGCACCCTCACATTTAATTATTAAAAGATTCTATCTCCTATCAATTGAACTTATGCCCTATGGGGATTTATGAGATAATTCAATAAAATGATCAAAGTTGTCTTTAAAGTGATTCAGTGAATATATAAACCATAGATAAATGATTGGATTTTGAGTTCTCACTTGATCATTCCTCTAATACAAGAACAATTAATTCTTGTGACATGGCCTTACTTAGTAGTACTCACCCTCATCAAGAGATCATTGTAGATAAAGGTGCTATAACAAAGTGTGGTGAAATAATCAGATGTTGCCTGGCTATCAGAAAAAAATAATATCTAATGTCTTGAAGGCTTGTGTCAAAATAAGCAGCTATCTAAGTAAGGAGTCATCTACATGGAAGAAGCACACCACCCCATGTGATCCAAAGATTATAAAGAATAATATTCAAATTCAGAGGAGGGAACAATACCAGAATCTAAATTCTAAATACCCCATTTGCAGAATTTTATAGATGATAGCAGAAGTCCCCAATCCACTTGTGGGGGCCCTACATGGATTGAATCACTGGTAAATCCCATTGACCGCAGTCTAAGAATGTGAATAGACAAAGTAAATTTGAGTAGCTATAGTTAGATAGGAATGGAACACCTTGCCTTGTGAACCATTTAGAATTTATTCTGTTTTTAGAAATATTTTCTGCTTTCTTTTTGATGGAGATTTTTATCTGTTTTATTTGATCGTTACAACTGGGTCCATTTTTTTCCCTTTCCTTTTTGGGATAAGTTTTTCTGAACAGTGAAGTCGGGATGGGTGGGACTGAAAGAAAAATGTGGAGTCAAGTGCAATGGGGACAAGAACGCGTTCCACACTTGATTGCGGTGATGAATGCATAAACCTTCTTAATACAATTGAACCATTGAATTGTGTGACACATTAATGATGTTCCAATAAAATTATTATTTTAAAGACTCTCTCAAACAGGGAAAGGAAGCTGACTCAGATCATACAGAAAACCAGGTCCAAGGCAAAGCTTTCTAAGGACATTTGCTTGCCATTGTTTCTTGTCTATGAGTCAGCCACACACAACAATGACTGAAATGCTGCCTAGTTTCACAATACCTATGATTGAAATGTTGTGATCCTCAAATGTTTCCATTGGAGGGTTGGAGGTAACAGATCAATAAACCTTGAGTCTTAGGCCACCTTAGACTGGAAGCTCTTCTGAAACCTATTTGGCATCACAGCAGTAAGCCGACCACCACTGAAAACAAGTGCATTTACCTGGACTTAAAGCCACGGGAGGCAAGAATTCTACAAATGAACCACCAATGCTTCACAAAGACTACTTTATTACCCAACACATTCACATGGTCCAAGATGATCATGAAAACTTGAGGACTCTGCTACTCGCTACTGGTGACATGTGGGCAAGTTACTTAAATTTCCAAGTTCTGACTTTGTTCTAACCATCTGGCATTCTGTGATGCTCAACTTCCTGACACGAATGCTGAAGACAAAATGAGTGCATTAGCAAATGTGGTGAAGAAAGCTGATGGTGCCCAGCTATCAAAAGGTATAGCCTCTGAGGTCTTAAGGGCTTGAAGATAAACAAGTGGCTATCTAGCTCAGAAACAACAAAGCCCACATGGAAGAAGCACACCAGCCTGTGTGATCATGCAGTGTCAATGGAATCAGGTATCAGGCATCTAAGACCTAGAACAAAACCATACCCCAGGTGAATGGGTTAGGGGCATGCTCATCTGTAGACAATTGAACATCTCCTCACAGATGAGTCACAGAAAAGAGATAACACAGTCAGGGTGCAGTTTAGCACCAAAGAAACTCACAACTTTCATCTAGTTCTTTGGTGCTTCCTTCACCCCACTATCATGACCTCAATTTTACTTTACAAATCAGATTAAACCAAAGCATGCACACTGCTACAAATAAAAGCCTACCTGCTCTTATTGCAGATAAGGGTGGCCAGGCTAGATAAAGTCCTCAAGGCCACAATGAGAGTAGAGAGACCTGTAGGATTAGGGCATGGCGACAGGAGAAAGGGGGAATCAATCACAAAGATCAGTGTAGAACCCCCTCCCAGGGAAACAAATAATGGAAAAATGGGTAAGGGGTGATGGAGGACGATATGAGATATGGTAATAATAATCTATAACTTATCAATGGCTCAGGAAGGAGGGGCATGGGGAGGAGGGGGAAGAAAGGGGTCGCTGATATCAGGGACTTAAGTAGGAAGAGAATGCTTTAAACATGATGATGGCAGGCTGAGCTCTGGGTGACATAAGTGGTTGAGTGCAGGACTGTGGCCCGCGGGCTTGGCGGTTCAATTCCAGTGACAGCTCTCAGGAGCAGCACTGGGTAGCACCCATGACCACCAGAGACAGTGATGCCCACAAAAACAAAAATAAAAAATGATGATGGTGGCATATGTGCCAATGTACTTGACAGATGAATGCATGGATTGTGATACAAGATGAAGAGTCCCCAATAAAAGTATTAAAAGAAATTTCCAAGTTCTGAATCTAAAATAATAGGGTCAACTTTGCTGTTGTTGAAGTTATTGAATTATATGGCTTGAGAAAGTTATGCCTTCCTCTACCTCATTCATTAGATGGCAAATGAGTACTTGGCCAAAGCTTATGAAGTCCCAACACCCTCACATGCCCACAGATCAGGTACAGCGGGTACTTGGCAAAGGTGGTCAAGCAGCAGTTCTCAGCCTCCAATGTCTGGAAGGCAAGGCATTCCTGGAAGGAGGATGATAAAGGCTTTGGCTTCTGTGTGTAGGTTGATCTCCTTCTCTGCTCAGGTTACCAATAAGGGTGCTAATGAGATCCAAGTGTCGGAGTGATTTGCCTACCTCGGATGACTGAGATGCTGATAACTAATAGAAAGGGGAACATTACAGCTCTTCCAGTTTGATGGGAACACATGCTCACCCAAGAACAAGATGAGCTGTCAAGCTGATTCACTGTGACCCTGTAGGCAGAGTGGAACTGCCCCATAGGGTTTCCCAGGCTGTATATTGAGCAACCTTAAATTCCACCTGCAGCTTTGATTCCCCCCTGTGCCCTATAACCTAACATACTCATAGTGACCAAACATCAGACTGTGGACATTGCTGAAGGCCATTATTCTGCTACCATAAAAGGACACCGTTCAGGGTTGCTTTCTTTGGTTTTCCTTAAAGGCGGAAGTTGCACAAGTCCATTTCAGAACACAGGCTGGTCATCTGCTGAACTCAGAGCAGCCTTGCCCCTTGAACTATCTGCTGCTGACCATTGACAAATGCCCATGACCAGTGTCATCGGCAGCCTTCGCAAGCATATGGTCTGAATCGGCTTCCAGGGATCTCAACATTCTTTCCCTTTTGGCTGACACATGTGTCCTCAGGAATGACCCTCGATGAGCAGGTCACTAAACTCCTCGCTGCCAGGCAAGTATTCTCTGGGGGAAAACATGCCTGAACAGCCCTTTCTGAGGCTTCAAACACCTGAGGATTGAGATTTGTGCCCACCTTATTGTTGGCCCTAGGTGGAGGCCTGGGGGCTACTGATAACTCAGAAGTTGTTTGAGCAATGGAACTTCTACAACTAGCCTCAAAAAATGCCTTGCCTTACAGAGCACCACCCAGCATCACCTACTTGGAAGGTATGCTTCAACACTAACCTGGACCCAGCTGAGGCCATAGATGAGCCAGGCGAAGCTTGGAATTCTCCAAGCATAGGCCTTTCCTAAAGATGGGCATGTGACCTAAGCCAGGAGTGGCAAGGATGTTCTAAATCCTCACTCACATTTCCTAGTCACTCTGCAGCTTCATACGGTTGTGTGAATAATCCCAGCCAATAAAATCACGTTAGCCCGGGTAGACTAGAGAAACAAATTCACAAACACACATATGTATAGAAGGGAGAGGTTTATATACAAGAGGAATGGAATATTGAGAAAATATCCCAATTCAGTCCAGTCCAAATCCATAAGTCTGATATTAGCCCATATGTCTGATACCAATCCATTAGTTCTCTTCAGACTGACTAAGCACATGCAATGATGCCAGAACAATCACCGGTACAGAGGTTTGTGTATCCAGTCATGGTAGGGGTCTCCACGTGGCTTCTCTGGTCCCAGAGGTCTGGTTCCATGAGGATAAGCCCATATGGCTTCTTCTCCAGCTCCTCCAATCTCTAGGACTCAGGGTCTATAGCATGCTACTGTGCTGTCTTGTCAGTAGACAGTCTCCAAGAGAGAGAGCTGATGGTCTCTCATCTCCACAGGGGAAATATCATGACATAACCTAGAATTCTCAGAGAAAGCCATGCCCACACAGAGCTCTCACTGGCTATCTCCAGATTAACAGGCTGGACTCCACCCCTTCATTCCCAGTCATGAAACTGACACGAGTATAGGACTGCCAACAAAAATGTAGAAAAGAAATTTTATTGCTGAGCTAAAATGGACTCATACCACAAAACCCATTCACATTTCTACAAGCTTTTCTTTCCTATGCTGCAGGACTAAAGAAAATGTTAAGTTCCTGATGATGCAACTACAAATGGTCACGTGGGTCCCCGAAAGACCAATGATACAGACTGGACATGTACTGTGAGCAAAAAATTAACTTGTGTGCTAATTCTGAAAGAGTTGGAATAGATCATTACTGTAGCACAGCTAGGTTAGCCTGGGCAATATAACATTCCGAGAATACTTCCTGAGACTTCCCAGAGCAGTCGTGAAAGACTTTGCCTTTCCCTGTTTCTGCCATTGCAAGTAAAGACATTTTGAGCTTAGGAATTCCTGCTTGCTGCCACCAGGAGCGAACCTCTCTGGAAATGAGATCACTCAAAAGCAAACAGAGCCCAGAGAAGTAGAAAAAAAAAATCTGTTTGCTTTCTGCTGACTAATTCATTTGCAATCTACTGTTACTCGTCCCCCTCCCCCCACCCTTCTTCACGGGAACTCCTTTCCATATAAAGCAAGGCTCCTGGGTACCAGTAGTGTCTCAACAAAATTTTGTTTCCCAGAAAGAATGCAATTCACCTGTATACCTTGATGTACCATGGGGTTCAGTTCCGACACCTCCATCACTGTCAGTTCTGATGCAAGTCACATCCCACATCTCCCCCTCCCAGATTTTATTATTATTTGCTTCCCAAATCTTTATAAATGACAGTGCTTTGAATTGTAAATCATAAAATTCACCATGTGCAAGTAAATGTTTGACAATATCATTGGCAATGTATATACCATGTGACATATTATAAATGATAAGATGCACGCACCCCCAAAGCCACAAGAAGAAAATGGTTCATTGTAAATGTGGTTCAAAATAATTTGAATATGAGGGCAAGTCAGGGTCTGCCTGTACTCTCTATGGATGCCCCTGCTGAAGTTGTTTATCATCCCAATTTCCAGTCCCTGAGAAGGAAAGATGGGTTAAGCAGTCAGGATCAGGGAAACAAGGATAATCAGCAACTCTCAAAAGAGATTTGGAATAAAACAAAGGAAAGAGACTGTGGATGACTTTGACGGTCAGAAGACATGACACAGAGAGTGATAAGGCCCCTTACTCACTCACTGTAGTTTTCTCTTGATTTACCTTCATGTGCTTGCTGTCCTTCTCTTGGGCCTTTAGAAAAATGACCAAGTGAAAATTGGGAGTGCTGGCTGTGATCCAGGTATGATCATATTTGGGACACTCAAATCAAAGTGGTTGCTCAGCTCCACGCACTCCTCAGCTCTTATTCTTCAGTTACCACGACACACCGACCTGGGATTAGTGCTTGAGTCCTGAGGTTTATTTGTCCCTCCAGCTGAGATGATGAGTTGGCATAAATTCATTCACATGCCCTTTTTTGTTCCCTTTATAAGGCAGGAAGTAAGCATGTAGGAGTCCCCTGCTTGAAGTGAGGTGACTGTCTGTGACCAAGATAACAGGTCCACTGAGCAGCCAAGTCAACAAAGATGACCTCAGCACCATACTGTGAATTTCAGGTCAATTTCTGAACAGTTGTCTAGACTGAGCCAACCCACTTTTTTTCTAAGTTTTTTTTTTTAATTTACCAAGCAAATGAGGTTTCAATTCGGTAGTCTCTGCACAAATTGCTCTGGGACACTAGTTACATGTATTACAATTGTTAATATACTCTTTGTGTTTTGTATGCTCCCTTTACAATATGCTAGTTTCCCTAACCCCTTGTATTCTCCTCTTTGTTTTTGAGGAATTGTTGACCTTCTGGTCTCATAATGATGACGTGTAAGGAAGGCACCAATTTTACAGCTAATATCCTTGATTCTGTGTGTCACCATGCTATTTCACTAAAAGGTGGTCTCCTCCTCACTAAAACGGAATAGACAGACTGATCTTAGTTTAAAAAGTATCTCAGGGTGATAGTCTTTGGAGGCTTGTGTTCTCTGTTGTTCCAGTAGGACTCATTTAAATATATATATATTTGGGTTCTACTCTCTCTTTTCCTCCCATGTCATCTAGGCCCAACTCTTGTCCCCTAGGGCAGAATTATCTGCAGTCGCACCGGTTTATGCAGAATTGTTTCTTCTCTGCTCTTTTGGTTCCTTTTTTACTGCTTGGCTCCCAGTGAGCAGAAAGCTAGACTTGTGTCCTAGATAGTTGTTCATTAACTTTTAAGATAAAATGGCCACTTGATTTATTAGGATACATATCACGATTTTTTGTGAGCTTTGTTGTGCCAGCTGACATCAGGGGACTGTGAACTTAGCCTTCAGACCTGGAAAATGAAACTGAAAGCACACGTGCCGGTGTCTGAGACGTACCCGTATCTTCGTCTTCCATACACAGAGATGTCTGCACTCAAATGAACCATGCGGGTGCTCTTAGGTAAGTATTGGATGATTCATCTCCAGGCAGGAGTTCAAACCCCCCAGTCACTACTTGGGAGAAAGACAGGGCTATCTGCTCCTGGAAAGTATCAGATCCTTGGAAACCCTATATTGGGCCCCTATGGGTCAGCTCTGACTTTATGGCAATGGGTTTTTTCATGCTGCTGTTAAGAGCCATGTGGCACCGTGTTTAAAATGCCGGTAGTTATGGTTAGGTGCTGGGGGTGGGAGCCAATTCAAAAGCACCTAACAACAAGAACAACAACAACAATATCTTGTATAATTTCCTGACTTCTGTGTCTGTAACATTCATTGTTGAATTCAGGTCAAATTAAGCACTTGGAAATTTAAAATTTTCTTTTGCTTATCATAATATTGTCTCTAGGTTCCATGAGGGTGGGGGGGAGGTGGTTATTTTCTTTAGATTTGGTTGCAATCCACGTGGAAGGTTGTTGTTTGGGATATGCACCAGTAAAGGCTTCAAGTCTTCTTTCAGTAAGCCAGATTGTGTCATCTCCATGCTGCTAGTTTTTTTACAGCACATGTGATATTTCATTTTTTGATAGGAAGATATAATTTACACAGATTTATCCTTTAAAAAAAGTGTTGGTGTTTTTTATACCGCCATTATCTTGGAAGCTAATACAGATATGACATCATCCCCATAGTTCAATCACATCCAGGAGTATTATTCAATTGCTGCCACAATCAGTTTCAAAACAGTCTCTTCCTTCTTGAACTCCTTCATATCAGCTTCCCATTGCCTTCATCTTTCCCCAGAGTGGCCCGCAGGAATGCTTCTTCTATTTGCCATCTCCATAGTTTCGTCAATCCTGGGCTTCATATAATGAATAAGAGAACAGCATGTAACAAAAATTCAAGCAGTTTACCTCCAGTGACAAAAGACATCTGAGATAAACAACAATATGAAAGAAAAGCAAAACCAATAAAAAAAAACTTGAAAATGTTGAAAACCAGATCAGACCCAAAGAGCATTAGAGAGGGGATCAACTAACAAAGTTTCATCTTTTAAGTTATCTTTAGTCTCATGTCTTTCCAGTGCATTTTTTGGTAACCAGTTTCTTTCCATCCCTCTATTACATCTTCACTCTGCTTGTTACTCACTCTCAGGAAGGGAATATAGAAGATATGGGTGCTTTAGTAAAGTATGGTGAAGAAATTAGATGGTGCCCAGCTACAAGACAAAGTAGTATCTGGGCTCTAAAAGGCTTGCTTCCAAACAAGCAGCCATCTGAGTGAGATATCACACAAGTCCACATGGAAGAAACACACCAACATCAGTGACTGAAGGATTATGAATCATACTGTCCAAATCCGAAGAATAGAATCGTATAAGAGCTTAAATTGTGCGATTCTGCTTGCAAAAGCCTATGAATGACAGTAGAAACTCAAGATACATTTGTGAGATCTACACAGGAAATAATCCTCCAGTGACTTCCCTCTATCCACTGCAAAAATTTAATGAAACTTTCTTTAATTCTGAAGGCTTTGTTCCTCTTCACTTAGCCCAGCTTCCAGAATACCTGTTCTCCCTAGAGATAAGGCAGAAGAATGCAACATTGATACACACCTTTCTTGAGTTTAAACCACACATGACAGTAATCCCTTGCTCTGTTTTTATGACTGCTTCTTTGGCTGATACACAGGTTCCATATGAGCACAATGTAGTATTCTGAAATTTGCATACTTTGAAATGTTATCCAGAATTTTTTATGATCCACACAGTTAAATGTCTTTACCTACTGAATAAAACACAGGAAACAGCTTTCTGGTATTACTGTTGTCAGGATTAGAGACAAAAAAACAACAACAAAATGTATGGGGTCGTTCTATTGTGTCACATGGCCAAAATCAATTTCATGACATCTAATAACAATGATAACAATAACACCCTAAAGACAACGTCATAAAGGAAGTAACTGATATATAACAATCACAAGAGTTGAGATTTAGTTTCTGGTTTGTGACTACTTCCACGAAGACATTCTTAGAAATGTGTCTGTTCTGGTATGCTGGCCTTAAACGTGAGCACCTAAGTGAACAAACCATGACAGTTTCCCTAGCTCTGCTGCTAAACCATGGCTATCAAGATGGAGCACAAGTAGAGTCGTGGTAGGACCATGGCTGCAAACCATTCCCCTTGTCTTCCACATACCCTTAAGCTGAATGGTGATGGCTTTTCTCCTTACAAATTGTCCTTAAGGCTACTTATCCTATGACGGATTTCTCTCAGTTTGAAGTCTGGAGGAAATGAAAGAGCTCATGTGTCATAATGTGCCCTGGGCTCTGCAGTTCCATAAGAATGGCCTTGATTTTCTGTGGAGGCGTGAGGAGGGAGTCAGAGGTGAGGGTGAACCATGGCACCATAACGAGGGTATATGTGGGGATAAAGTGTGAGAACTATCAGTCTAATGAGGCCAGATTATTCCTGTGTGGTGCCAGCTATTTAATTTCACACACACTAGATCCTCCTTTTCATGTTAGGGCAAGACATACTGGCACTATTTCATAAATATGACCTTAGTCATTATCATAATATGATTTCCCGAAAACTGGAGAGGGCAAAAATACTTCTTGGGGACCTGTGGTGATTGATATAACATCACACGTTCTATTAGAAGCATGAAGACATAATACTGATACTTCTGACTATTTTGGGCTCTGGAATGTAAATAGACAATGTTTCAAATAGAAACATCCCTAATCCTTCAATATCAAAAATAACAACTTTGCAACAGGCAGTATATCTTGGGAGTTCTGGCAACAAAGAACTTCAGAGTGGAGTCACAAATGGTAATGATAAATGTAAAATCAAAATACCACAGTCCCACTATTTTTAGAACTCATGTCTCCCAAGAAGTTTGACATGATGAAGAAGCTTGCCCATTTGTTCCAGGCTGGCTCTTTCTGTGAAGTTACTGTAGGCCACCCTGGGTCAGAGGAGAGGTGGGAAAATCAACAATTAATTGATGAACAAATATTTATTGAGTGACTATTCTGTGCAAAGCATAACATAGAGTTAAGTAGATAGGTATTAGAGGTACCTGCTCCACCACGTACTAATCTCAGGAGACTGACTTTACTTTTTTGTGTCCCTGTTACCTGTACTAATCTCAGGAGACTGACTACTTTTTTGTGTCCCTGTTACCTGCTCTAACTTTGGGACTGCTTTGTATGTTTGATGTGAAGATGAATCCACAAGAAGGTATTAGAAAGTGTCACAGAGCAAGTCCACAAACAATGTAGCTGAGGGAAACAATATATCTATAAACAAAAATGTGGTTAACTGATGTCACGTGAGTACCCAAATGATGGAGAGCCCATACACAATGAAAGACAATGCTGCCCCATCCTGTGCCCTTCGGATGATTGGCTATGGATCAGACAGTGAGTCAGAGGCTTGGCATTCTCTGAATTTCAGAACTAGATTGCCAGGCCTTACTTTCACAGTCCTTAGTATGGAAGTGTCACTGAAACCTGCTCAGCAACATAGCATCACACAAGCCTCCAAAGGTAACAGCAGTAATTGAAGGGGGAAAAGAGGGATTCTATAAGAAAAAGGGGGCTCTGTCCTTCAGGCAGAATATGGGGTTTGACTGGAGTCTTGGCATGCAGAGAAAAGGAAAAGTGGTCATAGGGAGCTTCTCTGCAAAGATTGGAGTGCAAGATTACGCTGTTCGAGTCAGAAGCGTCTGGGATACATCGTGCTTACAGAGGTAGAGCAGAGGAAGGAGAGGAGAGATGGTAGAGGCATCCTAGGGTGGTTTTGTGAACAAGCTCATGCCATGTGGCCATGGAGTGGTTGGAGCACCATCTGTCAGAATTGCAGGAACTATAACTCATTGTCCGGCAAGTACCCTCCTGATGTAGTTACAGTAGGTCCTGAGTGAGGGCCTGCGTTAGGCAGCCAAAGTACTCTCCCTCCTGTAGACTCAGCGGACAGAGTTCATTTTTGCTGCTTGACTCTTTCTGGTGGTCCAGGCGAGAGAGTGACCAGGGACCAGTCCTGTGTTGCTATCAGAAGAAAACTTAATAAAATGACGAGTGCTTGTTGGAGTTATGGTATCTTCAGAGGAGCCATCCTTAGTCATCTCTGAACATTGCCCCACCCTGACTTTGCTGGAAACATCCTGGAGAAATATTAAAACCCATTTCCTAAAATTCCAAAAGATCACATGATGGACATGGGGAAAGAGGAAGGAGCAGTCTCTGCTCAGAAGAAAGTCAAATAAGTGGACTCTGGATGTTAGGGAAGTATCCATTGAGTAATGTGAACACAGTCGAATACTGCCTCCAGTGCCTATAAAGGGCTATTTATTTTATTGTAAACCAAGAGATTTCTATTTTTAGAGTGAGTTGAAAATAATCTCATAGTGGAGACCAAATTAGAAAAATAAAATAAAACCTGACAATATTATTCATATTTTTGCTCTCATGCTAAATCCCATCTGAATCATAAACTTGAATGGGAAAAGATATAATAATAATAGATAGTTAGATAAAATGTATTGAACACTGTACTGTACTAAGCCATTTACAGATCAACTCATTTAATCCTCACAAATTCCAATAGGCATACTATTATTATCTTCATTTTACAAATAGGCAAAGGAATGTTTGGAAAGGACCTTTCCCATTTCTTACAAGTATTTAGTTGCTAGAATATCATTACCACTGATCCATGATCACACAAGGACCGACATCTATTTTTGCCACCCTTTCTACCACCCTTTTGCACTTCATAAAACAAAAACAAAACCCTTGCCATCAAGTCAATTCTGATTCGTGGCAATCCTATACAGTGGGTTGAACTTTGTCTGTGGGTCTCCAAGAATGCCACTCTTTATACTCTTCACGGGAGTAGAAAGTTTATTTCTCCCAAAAAGTCGCTGGCTTCAAGCAGCTGACCTGGCCTTTAGCAGCCCAACCTAGAACTACTTTGCCTACCATGGGCTCCTTGTGAGTCACAGTCTTATGTTAATACATCCTGAAGGTACAGATTATCCTATCATCATTTGTTCGCCAAAAGGATGCTGGTTTCTACCATCCAAGGCCTGTGCTGATGGAACATGCAGTGATCAAATTCCATGAGGATTACTGTCAGCATAGGAAGGAAGTGGGACAAGTGGGATGAATGAGTTGGGGGAAAAAAAAAGAGTATCACCTCTTAAATGCAGACTGATGGTGTGCTCTGTAAAGAGTCACCTAGTTCATGATAATTTTAAATTATAACCAGAAACTACTCTGTCCAGTTCTATTCCATCACATGGGTTTGCTGAGTCCAAAGGGACTCCATGGCATCTATCAACAAGAAGACTGATGTGAGCTCTCTCCCAATTGACCCTGATCCAGGGTGATCCCATGCGAGCAACCAGTTCAGACAAGAGGGTTTTTATTGGTTAATATTCAGAAGTAGATCAACAGGTCTTTCCTCCTTCTCAGTCTGGGAGGTCTGCTGAAAAGTGTTCAGCATCATGCCAAGCTGCAGGCCTCTACTGACAGGTTAGAACTGCACTTGAGGCTTAGTTGCCAAGATTCACATTTGAGTAGCTTATATGAAAGGCTGATATGTTAGCATCGAAGCATTTGGCAAGAAGAAAGTCAAATAAGTGAACTCTCCAGTCGTTGGGGGTGGGAGGCTATGAATAACTACTATTCATACCATTATCCTCATCCACGTTTTGTTATTGTTGCTGTTGTTGTGAGAAGTCATTGAGTTGGTTTCTACTCATAACAGAATGAAAAGCCACCCCGGCCCTTCACTTTCCTCACCATTATTATTAGGTTTGAACCCGTTGTTGCAGACACCATGCCGACCTATCTCTGCCAATCCATGGGTCTTCCTTTCTCTTTCCCTGAATCATCTACTATAAGCAAGCACTGTGTCCTTCTTAAAGAACTGGTCCATCCTGGTAACGTGTCCAAAGTATGTGAGACAAAGTCTAACCACCCTCAGCTCTAAGGAACCTTCTGACTATACTTCTAAGACAGATTTGATTATTCTTGAGCAGTTAATGGTACTATTTCGTTGCCGTTTGTATTAAAAGATCACTTTATCGGGGGCTCTTAAAGATCTTATAAAAATCCACATCTCGGGGCTGAGCCCCGGTGGCGTAGTGGTTGTGCGCAGGACTGCAGCCCACTGGGATGGAGGTTCGATTCCAGAAGCGGCTCCACAGGAACGAGGGCTGGATCTCCTACTATTACCACCAGAGGGTGGTGATGCCTAAAAAAATAAAAAATAAAAAAAATTCACACATCAATTCTATTAGCATATTTGTAAAGAATTGTTGCCATCATTCTTCTCTAAACATTTACTTTCTATTGAGCCCTTAGAATCAGTTCCTTTTTCTTCCCTCCCTTCACCCCCCCACCTTCATGACCCCATGATAAATTGTTAGTGTCTTCATATCTTCCACTGAGTACTGTCTTCCTTCCCCCATAGTTTCTATTGTTTGTCCCCCCCTCCATCCCCATCCACCAAGGTGTGGCTACGTGTCATTCACTGCAATCGGTTCCCTCTTCCTACCCACCTCTCCTCACCTTACCCCTACCTTCCTGATGTCATCACTCCTATTGTTGTTCCTGGGTTTTGTGTGCTATAAGTTCTTATCTCTTATCTGTACCAGTGTACATGCTCCGGTATGACTAGAACTGAAAGGCAGAACTGGGGGTCATGAGAGTGGGGATGAGGAAGCCTCAAGGAATCAGAGGAATATTGTGTGCTTCATTGGTGCTAATCCATCCCCTTGTTGACTCATTTCTTTCCTTTGACCCTTCAGTGAGGGGATGTCCCATTGTCCATAGAAGGGTTTTGCGTGCCTGCTCTGACTTCCCTCACTGTCAATAATATGGTTTCTGATTGTTTGAGATCTGCTGAGGCCCATTACCCAATCCTATAGATACCTCATGATCACACAGGCTTGTGTGCTTCTTCCATGTGGGCTTATTGTTTCTCTGCTAAATGGTGACTTGTATAACTTTAATCATTTAAGATCCCACATGCTATATCTTTTGATAGCCAGAAACCATCAGCTTTCTTCACCACATTTGTTCATGTACCCATCTTGTCTTCAGAGATCATGCTGAAAGGGTGAGCACCACAGAATTCCAGGTTGTCAAAATAAAGTTTTCTTGCATTAAGGGAGGGCATGAGCAGAGGCCCAAAGTCTGTACACTACCTCAGTGTATTGTCATATAAATATATGTACATAGGCCAATACATCTATTTTTCAGAATTTAACACCTACTACACAGCCACAGTGGTAAAAACAGCATGGTACTGGTACAACGACAAAATACTCAGACAAATGGGAAAAAGCAGAAATCCCAGAAAGAAACCCATCAATATACAGACAAGTGATTTTCAACAAGGGACCAAAAATCATCAAGTGATGCTGGAAATAACATGTATTCACCTGTGGAAAAATGAAACAAGATGCTTACTTCACCACATGCACAAGAATAAACTCAAGGTGGACCACTGACCTAGAAGTAAAACTCCAAACTATGGGGATCATCAACAAAGGAATTAGGGAAAAATCTAAGAATCTTGGCTCAGGGAGTACAATAGGCTTAACTGCAATAGCAAAGGGTATACACACACACACACACACACACACACACACACACACGTGAACCTGAAATTGACAAGTGTGATATATTAAGGATAAAACCCTTGTGTGCATTGAAAGACTTCACCAAGAAAGAACTCACAGACTGGGAGAAGATTTTTAGCAATGACACAACAGACAAAGGGTTTATTACTAAAATTGACAATACTCTTCTAGCCTGCAAAAACTGGAAAACAGTTAACCCCCTGTGGAAGTGGGCAAAAGACCTGAAAAGAAGTTTCACTAGGCGTGAGACCCAAATGACCAATAAATATGTATATGAGAAAATGCCCCCCCCGATCATTATCCATCAGAGAAATGCAAATTACAACAACCATGAGATACCATCTAACACCCCTGAAATCAGAAAGCAACAAATGTTAGAGACAGACACTTTCTCTCACTGCTATTGGTCATGTAGATACATACAACAAATGTTAGAAACAGGCACTCAGCCTCTATGGAAAGTCATCTGGCAATATTTAAAATAAATGGCAATTTTGCTACCTTATGACTCAGCTTTCCCTCTACTCAGCTTTCACTCTGGCACATAGCCAGAAGAGGTAAGAAATAAAGCATGACCAGTCATCTGCACTCCAATGTTTATTGTGGTGCAATGTTTATTGCAGCAAAATTCACAATCACAAAAAATTAGAAAAAAACTAACTTTCTATGGATAAATGTGCAGATTAGAAAACTCTGGCACATACACACAATGGAGTACTACACATCACTAAAAAGCATTGATGATCACCTGAAGCACATTTATTTCATGGGAAGAGTTGAAGGACTTTATGGTAAGTGAAGTCAGCCAATCACAAAAGAACAAATGCAGCATGAGTCCCCTCAGGGAAATATAATCAACACGGTAGGCATGATACTTTTAAGATTCTTCACCAGCACCATAATGCAAACGCTTCAACTCTTCTCTAGTCTTCCTTAGTGATTTCCAGTTTTCACATGCATATCGACCATTAGAAAAACTATGGTTTGACTCTTGCATACCATGGTCTTCAAGTGGATTTTAAAGAGGTTTTTTTGGTTTTGTTTTTTTATGTCTTCCAGAAGATTTGCCTAATGCAATACTCCCTTTGATTTCTTGACAGATACTTTCATGAGCATTGATGGTAGACACAAGTCAAATGGACTATGTGACAACTTCAATATTTCCCTCATACATCATAAAGTGCTTTCATGGTCCACTTGTAAAGATTTTTGATTTCTTTACATTGAGTTCCATTCTATACTGAACTTTGGAGTCATTTATCTTCGTCAGCAAATGTTTCAAGTCCTCCTCACTTTTAGCAAGCAATTTTGTATCATTTGCTTATCAAAGGTTGTTAATGAGCCTTCCTTCAATCCTGAGGTCACATTCTTCATCGCATAGTTCAACTTCTCAGATTATCTACTCAGAACACAGATTTAGTAAGTAGGATGATAGGACACACCTTAATACATACTTTACCTGACTTTCAGCTCTACACCATTACCTTATTTTGCTTTAAGGACTACCTCTTAGGATTATAAAGGTTGCATATGTGTACAATTAAGGGTTCCAGAGTTTCTGTTCTTCTAAAGTTTATATATAGTTTGTTATGATATAAAATAAAGTTGAGTGCATTTGCATAGTCAGTAAGACAGAAGTAAATGCCATTTGGTCTTGTTTGCTTTCAGCTAACCCCCATCTGAGCCCAGTAATAATATCTCTCATTCCAGATCCTCTTCTAAATCCAGCTTGGATTTCTGTTCATTTTCCTTAGAGAAATGTTACCTACATGTGTTAATAATGATATCATGTGATAATTTCTGCATTCTTTTAGGTCACTTTTATTTGGGATGAATACAAATATATATCTCTTCCAGACAGTTAGCTAGGTAAGGTCCTCCAAAATTTTGGCATAGTCATGTGAGTGTTTCCAGAGCTGCATAAGTTTGTTGATATCTTTTGCCTAATATTTTGCCAATTTTTAGAAACTTTCTTTTTGTCAATGTTATCGGTGCAGGTTGAACTGCTTGTCACAATAGTAAATATTCTTCATTATATGCTACCTATTGAAATGGCTAAAAATCAACCAATTCTTATTAGTATAATGACTCCCCATATTTCTTCCATTTTCTTTTTCTTCTTTTCAAAGCTTGGACCCCTCTCTCGGGGCAAACCCATTCCAGGGCACCCTGCCTTTCATAAAAAAAAAAAAAAGAAAACTCTCCTCAGGGGCTCCCGCCGGCTTCTCCAGGATCGGTTGCACTACCACACCCATTTTCTTTTTTTTAATCATTCAGCATTTTGTATAGAAAAGTCTTCAATACTACAATTTGAAGCTTGAATTTGGGGTGTGGGGGGGAAACATCACTGCCTCTGGTGGTCTTGGGCGCTACCCAGTGCCGCTCTTGAGAGCCGCTGCTAGATTTGAACCGCCAACCCCACGGGCTGCAGTTCCGCACTCAACCACTTATTTCACCAGGGCTCAGCCCTTGAAGCTTGAATTTTTTGTTCAGTTTTTTTCTGTCTGAAAAATTCTGCATGTGTGTGTTTTTTTCGTTTTACAATTCTGAGTCTTTGTACATTTCATTATACTACTTTGCATTCTCTAAGTGCACTTTAATATCATTTTGTCAGCTCCGTTACTGCATCGTTTCTCCAATTCACTCCAATGACTCTGTGTTTTATGCTTTGTTGACTTCAATTTTCAGAATCCCTAGGCTCTTGCTTAGATGGCTCTTCACAACACTTGAATGTACTGATTCAGTATCTGGTGTGTTTCACCACCACAACAGTCCTAGGTTCAAATCTATGTATGTTGTTAAAGCTCTTTCAAAACACCACTGCCGCTATCAGCTCCCTGCATTAATTCCAGCCCTGGATGTCTGCCCGCAGGAAGACCTGTGTGATCATCAAGATGCTGAGGGATGAAAGTTCCCGAGGCATTTGGGGTCTATTTAGGTCTCGTGACTTCCTCCTTCCCTTAAAAAAAATTGTTAGAAGGGCTGACACTGTTTGACTGTTCACTTACTTTCTGACTCCATAACTTTCTAACTTTGCAATCAGATTAAGTTGTTCAACTGTCTAACAATCAGTTTTCTTACCTATGAAATTAGGATAATAATAGTAGTTACCTCTTATTTGGTGCATTAGGCTCAACACCGAGCTGCTACTCAAAAGGTCAGTAGTTTGAACCTGCCAGTTGCCTTATGGGAGAAAAATGCAGCACTCTGCAAATAGTGTCTTTGAAATGCTTGTGAACATCTACTCTGTCCAAGAAGAGATAGGATCATCTAGACAGTAACAGTAGGCTAGTGGTGGTCTAAACACACTGCCAGTGAGTCTATTTTGACTCACACCCACACTAAAGGACAAAATAGAACTGCTTCTTTAAGAAAAACACAGCAGTAGAATCTATTCCAACTCCTACAGATCGTGTATAGACTTTGTGGGGCTTTGTAAATCTTCACAGGAACAGATGGCTCATCTTTCACTTGCAGAGAGGCTGGCAAGTGTGCACCCCCACACCTGTTATTAGCAGTCCAATGCTCACACCCCTGCACCCCAGCACTCCTTGAGTAATGAACTACCTCTTATTTATTCGATCTAAAATTGTCGGGGTACACAAGTGACTGAAAAGCTCTTTGAATAGTGCCTGGTCCGTAGTAAGCATTCAATAAATATTTGCTGTTTATTGTTCCTAGAAGTTCTCATATTTTTGTTGTGATATTGGGTGGGTTCTGTCACTAAAATAGAATTCAATTTAGGGATTTTAAATAATCATAAATAATATCAAGTTTTAATAGATAGACAGAAGTTCTGCAAAGTCACTAAGGTTTCAGTTTGGCTTTACCAGGAAGTAAATCAGAAGGGAAAATTGAGAGGGTGCTTGATTTACATGACCATCAAGCTGCAGAGTTCACATTCCGAAGTGTAGTATTGAAAGATTCTATGGGGAGACTATGGAATGATGCAGTGAGCATCAAAAGATGAAAGGAAGACACAGAGTCATTACACCAAAAAGACCTAGTTAATATTCCACCATTTCAGGAGGTCGCAGATGAGCAAGAATCAGTGATGCTGAGAGAAATCCAAGCTTCACTGGAACCATTAGCCAAAAACAAGGTTCTAAGAAGAGATAGAATTCCAATGGGAACACTTCAACCAGCTGGTGAAACATCGAAATCACTCATCTATGCCAAACATTTGGAAAACAGCTACTTGGCCAACTGACTGGAAGAGATTCTTCTTTGCATCCATTTCAAAGAAAGGCGACGTGACAGAATGCTCAAATCCAAACAGCATCCCTGATAGCACATCAAAGTAAGATTTTGTTGAAGATCATCCAACAATGGTCTATCAGTATGTTGACAGGGAGCTGCCAGAGATTCAGACTAGATTCAAAAGAGGATATGGAGCAAAGGAAATCATTGCTGATGTTATATGGAGTGTGACTCAAAGGAAAGAATACCAGATAGATGCTTAGTTGTGTTTCATTGATTATGTCAAGCCATTCAACTGTGTGAATCATAATGAACTATGGATAATCTTGAGAAGATTGGGAATTCCAGAACACTTTCTTGTGCTCATGCGGAACTTGTACATGCATCAAGAGACAGTTGTAAATCAGGACAAGGGAATACTACATGGATTAAAATCAAGAAAGGTGAACATCAGGGCTGTGTCCTCTCACTTATTCAATCTGGATGCTGAGCAAATCCTCAAAGAAGCTGAATTATATGAAGAATGTGACATCAGGATAGGAGGAAGACATTCAAAGCCTACAATATGCAAATGACACAACTTGCTTGCTGAAAGTGATGAGAAATTAATAAAATTGCTGATGAAGATCCAGGATTGCATTATAACTCATTGTAAAAAAAAAAACCAAATCCTCACAACTGGACCAATAATTAGCATTAGGGTAAATGGAGGGGAAAATGAAGTTGTCAAGGATTTTGACATGCTTAGATCCACAATCAATACTCATGAAAGCAGCAGTTCGAGATCAAAGGTGGTTTGCATTGGGCAAGCCTGCTGCCCAAGACTTCCTGAAAATGTTAAAAATCAAGAATATTCACCAGAGGGCAGTGATGCCCCCCAAAAAGCAACAACAACAACAACAAAGCAAGAATATTACTTTGTGACTTAAGGTGCCCCTGACCCAAATTATGGTACATTAAATCACCGTATATACTTGCGAAAGTTGGACATTGAATAAAAAAGAATGAAGAAGAGTCCATACATTTGAATGATGGAGCTGGTGAAGAATATTGATATTACCATGGACTACCAAAAGAAGAAAAAAAATCTTAGAAGTACAGCCAGAATGTTCCTGAGAAAAAAGGATGCTGAGGCTTCATCTCAAGTACTTTAGACATGTTGTCAGGACAGATGAGTCCCTGGAGAAGGACATCATGCTTGGCAAAGGCAATGGGAAGTTAAAAAGAGGAAAGTTGTCAACAAAATGAATTTCCACAGTCACTGCAACAATGGGGTCACACTAAAAACAATTGTGAGGGTGGCATAGGACCGTGAGCCATTTCATCTCCTTGTCGGTAATGTGGCTAAGATTCAGAACTGACCTGACTGCGCTAACAGCATAACAACAGAACAGTGGACCACCTTGTCTTTAGTATCAACATTACAAATCAAATCAAACATCTTAATGGAACAAGCCATGGACCCTGGAGTATCATGACCACAGTCTCAGGGGACAAGATTCAAGATCAATTGGTACAAAAATAATCCACAAGGATAATGTTCTACATCCTTTTTTAAATATAGCAACTGAAGTCTTACAAACTCAAGAGAAGCCACTTTAAGGTCTAACTCTCCTTGTCCACAGGGAAAAAAACATGATGATAATCAAACAATACCTATAAATCATCCGTCCAGTGGTCTCATGAGCCATGCAAACATAAGTCTGCAGAGTTTGCAGTCTGCACAACACAAATGGCCCTGCTAACTGCTCTGAAAACTATCGCATTTTAAGGTCCTGGATGGAGTGGAAAGTAAATAGGAAACCAAACTCAAAATCATAAAAGAGATCAGGCTTCCTGATCAGACCCCCTGAAGACTAAGGTCCTTAGTCATCCTTCTGGTCTGGGACAGAATGCACCCCTGTGCTCAAGTAATCTCCCACTGAAGATTTAAAAGGTAGCATTCCCTTGAGAATGGTGGGTTTGGAAAGAATGTGGAGAGGAAACAGGAATCAAAAAGAATAAGTGGGATACGTGATGCTGCTGAGGGTCTTGCCAGTGCTTAGTTGAACCAGATGCGCATGAATTGTTGAAGGTGAAGCTATGATCCACTCTGCAAACTTCCACCAAATTCTTGATGAGAAGTGAAAAGGAAAAAAAAAATAGTGACGCTTAAGGAAAACTTGCCTCAGAACCACCTGGGTGTTTTTGAAAATATGATTCCCAGGATCCTTCTAACTCAGAAGTCCTAGAAATCAACTTCTTTTTTCTTTTTCAGAAGCCAACAACCTACCCAATTTGTAGGCCCTGGTTAGCATTGATTCAATGGCTAAGAATAGCCCACTGGGATTAAAATGGAATTAAAGCAGAAGAAAACCAAGCCTGGGCCTTGAGCTTGGACATGATCTCACTTCCTCAGCCTTCAGGATGTCAGTTCAAGAAAGACAGTAACAACTGGTCTTCTGGGGACATGGCCTGAGTACATAGCTTACATCATCTATGGTCCAACTTTACCAGATACCTGTTCTGTAGGACAGCAAGTGAACAAGGGAGTCTGGGGTTGGACAATGACAACAGAACAAAGGGCAAACCCCATTTTCCTCTAAAAAAATGAATTCCTCATTGAATAACAACACTTTAAGAAAAAACCTGCTACATCCACTAGCACCAGGAACCAAAATGAAATCCTGCAACCCAAAATATTGAGGCAAAAAGCAAATGGGAGGTTGATAATTGATAATACCAAACCATCTAAGGTCAAAACGAAGGGTCTTGAACTGCAGGACTCTGGAAAGCCTTCAGAGTTGGTGATAGTAAATATTATAAAATATGGGAGAAGATATGTGAGAAGCAACATATATGCGTGTGTGTGTGTGTGTGTGTGTGTGTGTGTGTAGAGAGAGGGGAGGGATTGAAGGCTATTGTAGACTTCTTGACTCTTCCCTCTCTCGTCCCCCATATTCAGAGGGCTGCCCTTTCTTTACACACTAAACCATACTTTCAGGAGGAACAAATGGCATCCTATACCTCCTTTATCATGAAAAATTTAGATGTGTTGAACATAAGGCAGGATAAGAGAAGACAGACATTTTAGGAAACAGGAGATGCACAGGAAGGAGTAAAGGGAAATCCCAGGATGATGCCAAAGGAAAGCCCCTGACAGACAGCTGTGCCTTGTACATGAAGAGCAGCAGGGGTGGTGTGGAGCAGCCGGACAGAAGGCCTCCAGAAAAAGAGGGAAGAACTCCATTTTCTGATGGGTTTGGAGACGTTTAAGTGTTATACTGAAAGTTACCCCGCAGAGCTAGAGAAGCACAGGAAAAGAACGTATCAGCAATTAATAAACCACAGCATGTACAAAAAATGGCCATTACTAATTCAATGACAACTGCTATACATTGTGCCCATTGTCACAAAATTGACTGGATCACGGAAAAGTGAATAATAGATAAAAACCAGTAAAACTACCAAGCATGGGTCTAGCCCCAAAAGATATAGATTTTATATAGAAAGAAACCAAAAAAAAGAAAAGAAACCTCAAAACTGCTGCCCTCAAGTCCATGCTGACTCATAGCAAACCCTGCTGTGAGTTTCCAGGACTGTCACTGTTTACAGGAGCCGAAAACCTAGTCTTTCCTCCTCCAAGCAGCGGGTGATTTTGAACTGCTGGCTGTGCAGACGGTGGCCTAAAACATACCCGCTGCACCACCAGGACTCCTATTAAAAGAATACGAGTGCTAAAATACTCATGACCTACCATAAAAAAAGAATAGAATAGATGATGTCAATAATAAAACAAGAGACATAATTATATGGGTTTCAGTTAGGACTTCCAAGGTAAATGTCGCAAGGAACCCATAAAATAGCTTCCCAGGAGACGAGAGTGAGGGAGTGCCAGGAGAAATGTCTTGGTGCTAGAAGCCTGGTGGAGTTTGTTGTCTGTTTATATGAATATGATAACCTATTGATTTATTATAAGCTTTTAGAAACCATCCACTAATTGCTGGGTCTAGAAAGCAAATGCCAGAGTTAACCAGTGACTCCATTTCTAGCCGTGGTCTAGCCTCGAGGAAGTTGCTGATGCTGTTTTCCCGTGTGTGCGATGGGGATGTTGTGAACAGTGAGTCCTGGAGCAGACTGAGGATGAGATAAATGAATCCTCGAATGGTGTCAGGTGTCAGGTTCATCAATCTTACCCACTATGATTCCACTTTAGCATTTATGTTCACTTATTACTTTGATAGGAATTTAAAATTTTTTAACCAGTTTTCTTGACATATAATTAACATATCACCTGATTCAAGAGTTCCATCATATACAAGAAGAGTTGTACAATCATCACCACAATCAGTTTTAGAATATTTTATGCTTTCTTGGACTGTGACCTTCTCATTTTCCCCTCCTTTCCCCTGTCATACATCCAAGAAACCATTCATCGAAATACTATTTTTATAGACTTACCTATCCTGAGTTTCCTATACAGAAAAGTGCACCAAAAATATTAATAACAAAGTTAATATAAAGTAAAACATAGGAAAACTTCAATCAATTTTATTTTTATTTATTTATTATTTTATTTTATTTTTAATTTCTTGTATAGGATATAGACTACAAAGTATTGAGGAGACTCCATCCACACCTTGATGTTCCATCTTTATTCATTGTGCCATGAGAAATATGCAAAAAGGCTATTGTTGTGAACTGAAAGAGAGAAGAAAAATTTGTGTGTGTGTGTGTGTATGGGTGCAAGAGGAAATGAATTAATTGCTGCATCTAATTCAAAGGTTTTTCATCTGTATTTTATCATCAGCCTTCTTAAAAACTTCCATAGTCATGGAATGTCATTGTTAGATGCCTTCAAGTCTCTGATTCCCAGAAACCCTAAGGTATGAGAAAACGCTGCCGGATCCCACACTGTCCTCACGATTGCTGTGTTGAGTGTGTCCATTCATCTCATTAAAGGTCGTCCTCCCATTCCTTGACCTTCTACTTTACTACACAAGATATCCTTCACCAGGTATTTGTCCCTCTTGTAAATATATCCAAAGTACACAAAGTAAAGTCTAGTCACCTATGAGTTTAAAAAAAAAAATTCCGGCTGTACTTCCAAGGCAGATGTGTCCATTCTTCTGGCAGTCACGTAATTTAACAATTCTTTGTCAACACCTCAAACCCCAGCTCTTGCTTCTGCTCTGTTTTTCCGTATTCACTCCTCGGGTCTCCCATAAACAGAAAGCAATTGAAAACACCTTTGTCCTGAAAGGGACACGATTGACTTCTAACACTCTAAAGGTGTCTTCTGCAGCAGGTGAGCCCGATGCAAGGTATCTCCAATGCTGCTTCCGGGGCATCGTCTGTGCATCCGAGTCTGATGAAATCCTGGACAACTGTAATGTTTTTTCTGTTTAGCATAATGTTTATTTATAGACCTGGAAGTAATTCGGTTTTATGTTAAAGTGCCATGCGCATTGGTGGCTGCAGTCTTTGATCCGCAAGTCCTCTTTACTTCTAGTAAGCAGTATTGTGTCCCTTGCACATCACAGGTTGTTCATAAGTTTTCCTCCAGTCCTGACACAGAATTCTCTTTCTACCCAGATCAGTTCTTGAATTGTTGGTGGCTCAGCATGCAGACTGAAGAAGTGTGGTGAAAGGGTTCATTCCTGATGCACGTCTTTCCTGATTTCAAACCACAAAATAACCCTTTGTTCTGTTCCAATGATTGCTGTTTTGTCTGTGCATAGGTTCTGTACAAACACAATTAAGTGTTCGGGAATTTCCATTCTTCACAATGCTAGCCACAATGTGTTATGAACCATGAAGTAAAGATAGCTTTCCGTCAAGAGCCATTTAATATTGGAATTGATAGCCCTTAGTTCCTCTTCTAAATCTGGCCCAAGTGGTTAAGAGTCTTACTGGTGCATTGCTCCAACTATCTTGTCAGGAGCTGTCATCCACATTCCTCAGAGCACAGTCCACTTTAGCCTTGTTAATTTTGCTGTAGGAAGTACTTGCGTGGCACAAATGGTTCCGTTCTGAGAGACTGGTGGTTCAAACCCATCCAGGACATCTCAGGAGAGAGTCCAAAAGATCTGCCTGGGGAAGCTTGCTCTTTGGGAAATTGCACACGTGGGGTCTCTAGGAATCTGATTCTACTGGGCAGCCACTAACTAACTTGAGAGTAGCAGGTCACATATTCTGGAGGTTTTCCCTAAGGAATCAATGTATGCATGCAAGCAAGGTCAACACCACAGATTAATAGGGAAACACAGTGAAGTCCACTCTTACCTTGGTTATTGGGGAATCTGACCCTGGTCATGGCCTTGACTTTCTTCTGGGCTGCCTGCATTTACAATGCTGAGAATGAGTTCCGGAAAGCGCTTTCTCTCCACCGGTTCAGGTGAGGAAAATGACAAGTCGAGATTGGTAACAGGCTGAGCTTGGGTTGCTTTCCTGATGGAGACTAAATCAAACAGTTGAGTGGTACCTTTTCCAGCCCAGTGTAAATGAAGCTGGCTTAAAATCAACCCTAATAGCTGACATACCTCGGATGTGATTTTGTTTCTCCTGGAGAGATCTAGCTGTTGGTCTTTGAAAGAGGAAAATACACCCACTGACTCATACTCAAATGAAGTTCTTCAGACCAGGACCACTTTAGTGTCTGACCTGGAGGACCCCTGGAATTAGGCTGTCTGGAGGGCAGCTTCTCTTAGCACTCTCTTCTGCAAAGAATTCATTGAACTGCCACCCACTTTATAAAACTGTGCTTAGCACTCACCGTTAGAGCATAGATGACTTCTTGTCTTTTCCTGTGTGAACTTGGGACTCTGGGATTCATCTTCTTTCCCTCCCTCTACAGTTATTCACTCCCCTATCTCCTACCCTCTGGACACTCGCCCTTCACCTCTATAGGTTAATTCTTTCTTATCTAGTCACCATTTGAAAATGTGGTGCAATGACTTATTTTGTCCATTCCTTAATTTGCAAATTCCCGAGTGTTGAGGACTATTATTATTATTATTCCTGTTTATACTTGAGTATAAGTTGACCCAAATGACCACCAAGGCACCTAATGTTAGCACAAAAATGGCACATAAAATGTGCTGAACAGTCTGGCCCCATCACACTGAAGTGAGGCACTAAGGACATGCAGCAGAGCAGAAGGGGGCACAGAGTGATGAAGCCACCAGTCAATACCAAAAATAGACTTTGAAGACAGAGTGTGGCACCCCATCAGACTCAACTGAAAAAGCACTCGTAAAGGCCAACAAACAGACCTTGAACTATTTATAGACATTTCCATTTTTGTCAGTGGCCTTCTTTTTGTTATTGTTATTTTGATTTTGGTTTTGGTTGTCATTGTTCTTGTTTTGTTGGTTTTTACTTCCTTTGATGCTTTATTTGACTTTGCCAGGTTTTTGCACTTATTAATGTATCTGCATGTCTATCTAGATAAGATAAGCAGGATAATTAATTTAGAGGTGAAAATAACAGGACCAATGATGCAGGCGGGATATTAGCAAGGGGGAGGTGGGAGAAAGGAAGGGGAGCAGTAACTAGCCCAGGGACAAAGGAACAACAAGTGAACTAAAATCAATGAAGAGAAGGACATACAATGCAAGAGAAAGGTAGCATCAAGGAATTACTAAACCCAAATGAAGGTGGAACGTAATGGTGGGACAAGAGGAAAGTAAAAAAGAAATAGAGGAAAGAACCAGGAGGCAAAGGACATTTATAGAGACTTACATACTGACATGTACATTTGTAAATGCATATGTAGAGGGAAAAAAACTATTTATGTTAAGAATTATATAAATAGAACTATTTATGTTAAGAATTAAGGTTGCAGATGGGCATTGGGCCTCTATTCAAGTACTCCCTTAACACAATAACACTTTGTTCTAACAATCCAGCATTCTGTGATGCTTCCCTTCCCAATACGATCACTGAAGACAAAATGGGTACATAAGCAAATATAGTGAAGAAAGCTGGCAGTGTCTCGTTATCAAAAAATATAGTATCTATGATCTTAAAGGTTTGATGATTAAACAAGCAGTCATCTAGCTCAGAAGCAACAAAGACTACATTAAAGAAGCACACCAGCCTGTGTGATCCTGAGGTGTAGATGGGAGCAGGTATCAGGCATCAAAAACCCAGAACAAAATCATACTCATGGTGAATTGGGGGGAGGGGACATGGAGTGGAGACCCAATGCCCAACTGTACACAATTGGGCATGTCCTCATAGAGGGGTCACAGGAAAGAGATGAGCCAGTCAGGGTGCAGTACAGCACAGCTGAAACACACAACTTTTCTCTAGTTCTTTGGTGCGTCCTTCACCCCACTATCATGAACTCAATTCTACCTTACAAATTGGATTAAACTAGAGCATACACACTGCTACAGATAAAAACCTACAACATAGGTAATCTAGGATAGATAAACCCCTCAAGTCCAACAATGAGAATAGAGATGCCAGTAGGATTAAGAGATGGCAGGAGGAGAAAGGGGTGAATCAATCACAAGAATCAATCTAGAACCCCGTCCCAGGAGAATGAATAATGGAAAAGTGTTTATTGGGTGACAGAGGATGGTATAAAATATGGAAATAATAATCTATAACATATCAAGAGTTTGTGAGGGAAGGTGGGGGGAAAGAGGTGGGGGGAGAAATGGATAGCTGATATCAGGGGCTCAAGTGGGAAGAGAATGCTATGAAAATGATGATAACATATGTGCAAATGTGCTTAACACACTGGATGAATGCATGGATTGTGATGAGAGATGTAAGAGCCCCCAATAAAGGTATTTTAAAATGTGCTGAAAAACTTGACTTATACTTGAATACATGTAATATCTTCTTTGCCAAGCATTTTTTTCCAGCCATTTCCAGAGGCAGCATATGATCAAGAACAAATCATACTGAAGGAAGAAGTAGATACTGCATTGAAGGTATTAGCAAAAAACAAGGTACCAGGAAGAGACTGAATACCAATTGAGATGCTTACAAAAAAAATTATACATCACTTGAACTAGTCATTAGACTAGGTCAAGAAATTCGGAAGACATTTCCCAATCAAAGGTCTGGAGAAGATCCCTATTTGTATCAATTCCGAGAAAAGGTTACCAACAGAATGTAGAACTCAACAATATTATTAATATTACATCCAAGGGAAGTTTTGCAGTGGATCATTTTTACATTGTTTTAGCTATACGTCCATGGGGAGCTGTCAGAAAGACAAGCTGGATTCAGAAGAGGCCATGGAATGTGAGATATCACTGCTGATGTCCCTCTGTCCCTTCTCCCTCCATCAAAAAGTCCTAGGTGAATCATAATGGCTATGTTTAACGGACATTTGTTGTTTCTGAGGCAATCTAATCATTCACAGGGCAGATTTTGTGTATTCACTTCATTTAGTGGATGTAACAGCTGAGGTTAAGTTCCCTTCTCAAGCTGGGATTAAGATTTGGTTAATACCCACACATACTTCTGGGTCTTTTCTACAACTAAGCCACCCAGACAGGTTTTCCTGAATGATTTCCTGACAGAAAATGGTGATGAGAGAATTCAAATTGGACAGACGTCTCTGCACTTGCAGGCCAGAACCTACGGCTGGGTTGTACTTCTGTGGAAGTGGGTGTGGTGACACGGCTAAGGCCAGAAGAGTGAAGCTGTCAAACCCCTGGGCCCAAATGTGCCCTGGTGCTCAGAGACCTGAGAGAGGCCTGAGAGACTCCCCAACACTGTGCCTGCATTAAAACAAACACTAGTAATAGCCCTGCAATCTTGTGGGTCTCCATCTTTTCTTCGTTCCTCCAGGAGCTGATGCAAGGCTGGCTTCTCAGGGTGGTTGGTCAGATAAAGGCACAGAAGATTTAAATGTGAGAGGTTGGTCTGGCTCTTTTCATTTCCCCCTCCTTTTTATTTTTGTCCAACCTTCCTTCATTTCTGGCTGCTCCCTTATCCCCATTTCTTCCCATGACCATTCTCTCCTCCCTTTGATGGGGTCTCTCCATCCCACAATAGCATGTGTCAAGCAGGGTTTTTGACAAATCCTCTACTTGAGTGATGGCACCTCCTCATGACTCATCCTCCATGCCGAACTTCTTCTAGAGATGGTTCCTCTATGGTGTTTCTTATCAACAACTAATATTTCCTGAGAGTTGTCTATGTGCCCGGAACTATACTAAGACCTTTACATATATTTATCTCCCCATGTAATCTTCCAAATACCAGAAATTACTATTTATCCATTTTAAAAATGAGAAAATTGAGTTGAAGTTAAACAAGCAGTCATCTAGCAGGAAAGCAACAAAGCCCACACGGAAGAAACACACCAGCCTGTGGAATCATTAGGTGTTGACAGGATCAGGTACCAGGCATCAGAAGGCCCCCAAAAACAGGCATGCCGATGCAAAGAAGGGGGTTCAACCCAAAGTCCATCTGTAGACAATTGGACATTCCCTCACAAAAGGGTTATAAGCCAGCATGCAGAATAGCACCAATGAAACACACATCTTTCCCCTAGTTCTTTAATGTTTCCCATCCCCACCCCCACTCCCCCTATCATGACCTCAGTTTTCTCTTACAAATCCAGCCAGACTGGAGCAAGTACACTGGTACAGACAAGAGCTCTCAACACACGGAATCTAGGACAGATAACCCTCTCAGGAACAGTAATGGGAGTAGCGATGCCACGAATGTAGGGGTAAGGAGAGGGAGAAGTGAAGAAAGGAGGTACTGATTTCAATGATCAACATATAAGCCATGTCCTCAGGGGTCTAACAACAGAAAAGTGGGTGAAGGGAGACAGTGGATGGGGTAAGATATGGAAATAATAATTCATAATTTATCAAGAGTGCTTCATAGTGTGGTGTGGGAGGAAGAGGAGCTGATAGCAAGGGCTCAAGCAGAAAGGAAATGTTTTGAAAATGATGATGGAAACATATGTAAAACTGGACTTGATACAGTTGATGGATGGATCATTAGAAGAGCTGTATAAAGTGACTTATAAAAAGAAGAAGAACAAACTATGGTGATGAGAAGAAAGGAGAAATTGTACTATTTAATACTGTACTCTGGATTGCTGACAAGTCCTTTGGCCACTTTGGGATGACATTCCACAAATACATCTGTGAGCTAAGAACCTTGTTTTGAGAGAAAGAACATGATCAGAGGAAGCCTGAGTTTTATAGAAGAAGCTGCATTTCAGTTTGGAGAGATCAGGCATCTTCAAAAATCAATGATGAGGAGAGTGGAGAAGGCCTGGTAGGGCTTGACCAAGGGTAATATAACCAAGAGGAATTACTGAAACCCAATTGAAGGCTGAGCGTAGATGTTTAAGCAAATGCTACTTGAATGTAGCTCAATAATTTGTTCATCTATGGTAGGACATGAAGCCAAGAGTGGTAGCTACATTATCTGTTGCCATTTTGAGACTTAGAAGTGAAGGGTTGGAGCTAAACCTGCCAATCAGGTCATAGCTTGATGACCACATTTGAAGACAATCAGATAAATAGTTCACTTGAGGGGAGGCGGGTGGCACAGGCTCACTCCCAGCAGGGCTTGCTTGCTTGCTTAAAAGACACATGGAGCTGCTTTAAAGCCTTGGAGCTGAAGGAACCACGACATGGAGACCCCTATCAGCACTAAGATGCCTCTACCACCAATAGATCCACAAGACTTTCCACACACTGGCCTGTGATCGTCCTGCATTTGGTGTCATTGCATGTGTTTCATGAGTATGAAGAGGACTTTATAGATTTTTATCAGACATATGGTCTAATAGCAGACTTATGGACTTGATCTGGACTAGACTGGGATGCTTTCTCAATATTTAATTGCTCCTATATATAAAACTCTTTCTTTTACACATGAGTTTCCATGAAGTTGTTTCTCTAGACTACCCGGACTAACACACCAAGACTGTTACAATGTTTTTGATTCCTCACTGGCACAGGAGAAGATTATAGTAAAATGTGTCCCATACTTGGAATCAGATATCCAGGGTCCTAGACAAGTCCTCGTGTGATATGCAGCTTTACTTCTCAGATCCCATGTCCTCTAATCTCTGCGATTTTTATCTCTCTTATTCCTATTTCATATAAGATCCTCTAAGACCCAACTGAAATAATGAGATGGAAAAGAGTTCATAAACTTCAAAGTGCCACAGGAATGGAAGAATATGACAACTTTAATTAATTGCCTATTGCTACATAACAAATTACCCCCTAAGTTAAGATAAAAATTGACCTCTTGGTTTCAACGTGTCAAAAATTTAGAGATGGTTCAGCCAAGTGGTTTTTGGCTCGTGGAGTGTCAGGCAAGACAGTGGTCACATCTGAAGAATTGATAGGTGCTGGAGGATTTGCTTTGAAGTATACTGACCTTTTATATCAGTTTTATTAGCATATAATCCATCTGTCATACAATTTAATAGTTTAACTATATTTTTTAAAAAGCTGGACAATCATTACCACAATCAATTTCAGAATAATTTCCTTCATTCTTACACCTATTATTAATTGTTCCCCATTATCCCCCAACTTCCCCTGTTGTAACCTTAAGAAATTGTTATTATTCTAGTCACCGTCTCCTTGGATTACAGATCCATGTAAAGTTCATGTAAAGTCATACTCCAAACCCCTAACAAAAACAACAAAATAAAACAAAGAAAAACCCCACTCCGAGAGAAAGCAGAGGATAACAGTAAATAGAACAAGTTAAAAATGGGTCAAAAGGGAAAACAAATGATAACTTGTAAAATTTTAACTATAGCTGCCATGATCTACTCAGCAATACCCTCTGTCTGAGGGTAAGACTATTCAAAGCCCTAGACAACAGAGGGCGTTCAATGGAAGTGTAATTCCAATGAGAACGGTGCAAGCGGATTTGGAGCTTTCACTGTTGCCCAGTCTTCCGAAAACCAGCTGCTCCAAATTTAAACTCTAGTACAAGTCCCCTCCTGTGATCCTGAATTTAATTATTTATAATCCTTGATCACATGGGCTGGTGTGGCTCTTCAATGTGGATGCCTCTGCTACCTCACTCAGATGACTCCTTGATTGAAGGCAAGTCTTTAAAACCCTCAGCATTGTTCTTTCAGATAGCTGGAGCCCGTTTGACATCTTCACTGCACTTTGTCTTGCAATAGAGCGCCTCTCTTTAACGGGGGCAAGTACTGAGCAGAGGCGCACCATCAGAACTAACTGTTCTTAGTTCAGGGCTTTTAGTTAAAGGTGAGCTTTTCTAATTATCCACTAATACACCTAAGGTTTAAATGTTTACTCCCAATCCACATTAGAGGTACCATTATGAGCTTGTTGAAAAATAATTTAAATCACCTCCATGATACATTTTGTAAATCCAGTAATAGCATCATTAATCTAGGTGAGGGTATAGGTTTTAACGTGCTATTGAGAAAAGGAAAACACATATCCATAGGAAATATCTTTAGACTAAAATACATGGGGTGTTCCCATATTAAAAACTTAAGTAACTAAACAATATGTAAGAAGATGCTGATTTTTTTAATTTATCATTTTATTGGGCACTCATATATCGCTTTCCATCATACATAGTTCAATACATAGTTATATACACTGTGCCAAGCACCCCCACTTGCCTGTCCTCATCAATATTCTCCCAACATCTGCCCCTCCATTTGGGCCCTTGATATGGGCCCCCCTTCCTTTCCCCTCCAACCTTCCCCCCCCCCCCCCCCCCAGTCCTCATTACTCTGCAATGATTATTGTTTTGTCATATCTTACACTGCCCGACATCTCCCCCTGCCCACTCCTCCCTATGTCTGCCCTTCAGATAGGAGACAGTCTGCAGCTCCCCACAGCTGGCTTCCTTTCTCCACTCCATCCTCCCTCCACCCATCCAGCAACTTCCCTCCCACCACTGACCCCAAGGGGTTCATCCATCCCAAGTTCCCTCATTTCCAAGTCCCACTTCTGCCAGTGCACCTCCTCCAGTCCAGCTGGAACTGCAGGGCAGATTTGGGGCTGTGATGGTTGTGGAGAGGAAACCTTCAGGAAATAGAGGAAGGTTTTATGCTTCATTGCTACCTCACTGGCACATCTCTCCCGGGTGACTCCCCTGTAAGGGGGTGTCCAATTGCCCACAAGTGGGCTTTGGGTCCCCACCCTGCTCTCCCACTCATTCTTACTGATTTAATACTTGTTCTTTGATGTTTGATGTCTGTTTCCTTTGATCCCTTGTGATCACACAGGTTTGTGTGCTTTTCTATGTGGGCTTTGCTGTTTCTGCGCTGGATAGTCACTTGTTCACCTTCTAGCCTTTAAGATCCCAACTACTTTATTGTTTAGTGACTGGGCGCCATCAGTTTCCTCAGCTCTGTCTGCATCTGCACCCTTTTGTCCTCAGCGATCATGACAGGATGGTGGGGACTTAACTATATGCTTTTTGTTCTTTGATGCCTGATAGCCTGGTTTTTTCCACTCCTCATGGTCGCACAGGCTGGTGTGCTTCTTCTATGGTAGGCCTTGTTGCACTGTGTCCTCATCCTCAGGCCTTTGAGGCCTCAGGCATTATGTCTTGCTAACAGGGTACCATTAGCCATCTTCACCACTCTTTCTCCTGTCCCCACTTGTCCTCAGTGATCATCTCAGGAGAGTGCATAGACAGTAATATTTGTTTTTCGCTGTTTGATGCCTGAGGTCTGATCCTTTCGACTCCTCTCGGCCACACTGGCTGGTGTGCTTCTTCCGTGTGGACTTGGGTACTTCTCTGCTAGTTGGCTCTTTATCTTCAGGCTTTGAGCCTCCAGACTGTCTGTCTTTTGATAGTCTGGGTGCCATCCGTTTTCTTCACCACATTCACTTCAGTGATCATATTGGGCCGGTGAGCATCATGGCCAGATTCAAAGAACAAAATGTTTTTACACCGAGGGAGTGAATGGGTGGGGGCCCAAGGTCCAGATGCTGATTTTTTGACATGAGTTTTTTGTTCTTTACCATGTGGGTCTTTCCACAGGGCTGCTTGAATATTCCCCTAGTACAGCAACTGGCTTCCACAAGAGTGAATGGTCTAAGAGAAAGCAAGGCAAAGTTGTAATGTCTCCCATGACTTCATCCTGGAAGTCCCAATATCCCATTGGATCCACAATATCTGATTGGTTACACAGAGGGGACTATATCGAAGGCAAGAATCACTGGGCCCCTCACAGAGACTGTCTTCTAAACTGGTGACCACAAATGCCATTAGATTTATTCCATCTACAAAGGTTGCTGCAAGTTAGGAATCACTTCTAGCTTTGGTGATAACTTTGGCTAAAATTTAGACCTTTCCTTCCATCCAGCAGTGTTTTCTGTTCTCTGAACTCCTGACTCCAAATGCATTTCCAAAGGTCATTGGGAACACAGAGGTGGGTGGAGTAGGTAGATAGATCCTAGAACTGAGATGGCAAGGCATATCATGGATACAGTGAGCAGTAATTCAGGCTGGTCAAGAAGTTCAGAAAAGCTTGAGGAGCATTAAGCCAGTGGTGCTCTGGTCAGCTCTGTGTGCCTATTATAAGACAGCAGCAGAAACAGAGCCAACAAGAGCCCATAGTTTCACATTTCCACCCCAGCAGACCTTTAATCAGCCTTGCCAACAAGAAGCAAATGTCAGCTCGACTTCCTGTGCCTTTTCCTGCTCAGCGTCGGGAAGGGGGTCAGCCATCACGGAAATGGGCTGGAAAGATGGCCAAAACTGAAAGTGTTGGACTCAGCTAGCTCCCTTCTACTTTAAGCACGCATTTCCCACTCACCCCCCACCCACCCCCCAAAGTAATGTAATGCAATGCAATCTTGATGGCCTGTCTCACAGATTTCCTCTATTTGTGCTTGCATCAGAATTTTGTGAAATAAGGTATAGATAGAATCATCCTTACATTTCAAGGATAGATACATTTAAATACTTTAGAAACTCAATTTCTCTGGTATTTAGACAATGTCAACAAGAGGGCCCAGAAGTTGTGTGACAGTTATGGAAGTTGGAGCCGGGGGGTGGGGGGAGTCGTAAGGAGAAAATTCATATAGACACAATTTGACCCGATGTCTCGATGAGTAACTGCTTGGCTGTTGTGAAAAGAAAACCCACCCAACAACTCTACTGGAGAAAGACTTGGAGCTCCGCTTCTGTAAAGGTTATAGCCTAGGAAACTCAAGGGGGCAGTTCCACTCTGTCACAAAAGGTTATTGTGAATTGAAAATGGATTTAATGGCACCACCACCAGCAACCTCTTCTGACTTTATGTTCTACTGGGGATGAAAAAGCATTAAAGCTAGAAAGCCCAACACCTGCTGTTGACCAGCAGACACAATATCTGTTCCCAAGAATATTTGCCTAGGCCTTGCACTATAGATATTGAAAAGCAATACAGGTGCCCCACTTTTCAAAAGTTTGCTTTGTGCTATCTTACTGCTACGCCGCGAACCTATGTTACTACCTGCTTTCACTAACCAAAATAAATCCAAAGAGCACTTTCATAGCCTCCCTCCACTCCCCTCCCCAACCACCCCCCAGAAAAAAAGTGAAGTGAAACTTAGTGTTCAGTATTTGTCCTGCAATCAGCCTTGAAGGAGGTGGTATGCATGCCAGACAGTTAAGAATGATCACTAAGCTCTGTGCCTTGAAACTACACAGTGCATAATTTCTACTTTGTATGGACTATGAATTAATCATGCTGTTGTTGCTTTTACTACCTACTAGGAGTATGTTAGTTTTCTATGTGTTATTGGGTATGATTTTATAGGTAATTTGGAGTGGGGTCTGAGCACTCAAAAATATATGAGTTTATGATCATTCCTTCTTTGCTTTATGGCATTTGGGCTATCAAAGGGCTTCATGGGAACATTATGCCTTTAGAAACCTGTATTTGTTCTCATGTCTTCACATGAAACCACGGAGTACAGCTGTGTGCCTGGGAAGTCTGCCTGGGCATTTAGGAAAGTTGTCATGTTCTGGTCAAAGGAAGGGTATCAGAGGACAGCTCATGGGCCCCATCACTTTCTCTCCTTGATGCCAGACTGAATGTGATGCTTGGAGCATGGCTGTCATTTTAATGATCGTGAAGTAGCACCCAAGAGGACAAAGAGCCATTTGTGCAAAGGAATCCCTGGAAGGAACCTGGTTTCCACCTAGTCCCAGCAATTGTCACCTCCAGCTTCCCTTCATTCTGACTCCGGAGAAATCATGTGCTAGGGTCTCCCTGTGCTGCACGGGGCTTTCTTTTCCTTTTTGGCCTTTTCGGTGCGAGTTGGGTGCAGGTTTACAGAGCAGATCCGTTTTCCACCCAAAAATTCTTACACAGCACATTTTGCCTCATGTCATTGATTGTATCCTTTCCAGTGTAACACCCCTTAGTCCACCTCCTCCTTGTATTTCCATGTCCATTTCTCCTCCTTCATTAACCCTTCAAAACGTGGTTGTTGGATACAGGCTGTGCTTTTGGCCTCAAATGGTTGATTAGTCTAAGATGTAAATTCCTTCCTCATATGACTGTTCACCATATAGCCCTATCTACTGTGTGGCTGAAAACGAAGCTGGAAGGTAAACTCAGTTCTAGAAGTGGAGGGCCATAATCTTGGGAGTTCCACTAGCTTCTATCTGACCAGGAAGACTGGTATTTTGTATGGTTTTGAGTTTTGTCCTGTCTTTTTCCTCCCACTTTATCCAGGATCTTGGGATATGATACCTTTCAGAGCAGGTGATACTAATAGATGGATACCATCTAGTTCTTCTCATGTCAAACTCATGAGGCTGAGGTTTGTGTGGTGCCTTGATCCACCGACCTGATTGTTTCCATGCACCTTCCATTTCCTCATCTTATTTCCTCCAGATAGAGAGAGACCAATCATTGCACTTCCTGTGGGGTGTGAGACCGGATCCTCTAGAGAAGCAAATCCAGTGACACTTATAAAGAAAGAAATTTATATCAAGGACATGGCTTACACAATTGCAGAAGCAGGGAAGTCAGTCTGGTTCAAGTCTGTGGATCAGACATATAACTGGAGGCTTTTCCTGACTCTCATCGCTGCTGTGGCTGGTGAATCAGGTAGCAAGAGAGGAAACAAAAAGCAGAAAGACCACCCAGGCTGGTGGAGGCAAAGGTGGATGAATCCAAGGTCAACATGTCAGGTTCACAGTTGCAAAGTCAAATGAATTCAAGATCGCCATGAATATAGCAGGTTGTTGGCCCAAGTCCAAAAAACCAGAAGTAAATGAGACTGATACAGGACCCAGACCCAGCAAGAGAAGGGGAAAGCTATTTCTCAGAGTCAAATTAAATAACTTCCTTTCCATTGCACTAAAACTGGTACTCCTTAACTCTAATCTGTCCTTGACTGCCTGGCTGCCCACAGAACATTCCATCTTGGAGTTGATCACTCTATGTTACATCACATCATGGGAGAGTCCGGACCCATGTTTCAAATTGAAACAAAATAGAACTATCACAGATGGCCACTCACAATTTTTTATATTCCAGTTGGTCCTCAAATAGTAGACTGTAGAACCTTTCCTTGATGGACTACGAGATGCCGGTTCTTCCTCTTGTCCCCTGAGATTATGATTCTGAGCCTCGCGGACCCTTGACTCATTCCCCCAAGGGCTTTGGTTATGTCTAGGAAGTGTGTATGACGTTGTCTCCTCTATGCTGCACCATCATACCCAAACCAAACCCACTGCTCTTGATCCATTTGGTTCTAATTCTTAGCAACCTTATATAGTTTCCAAAACTGCGCATCTTTATAGGAGCTGACGGCCTCATTTTTCTCCCTCATGCTCCACCACATTCATGGATCAATTTATAAATATACATGTAGAAATAGGCTCTTTCATATATAGATAATAGATATATAAATACATATTTTGTACTGTATATATGTGTGTGTGTATAAATATAAATTCAAAGGTATAGTCCCATCTTCTCTCTGGTACATTTTGAGATTGCGTCTATACATCCATTCATAGAGTATTGTTGATCTTGTTAGTGTGAATAATAATAGTTAGTATATATAATAATATGCGCCTATGTTGCACGGGGTTTTCAATAGCTGGTTTGGGGGTGGGGGAGGGAGTAGGTCACCAGGCCTCTTCCTGAGGCCTGTCTGGTTGGATTTAATCAACAACCTTTTAGTTAGTAGGGTGTGTGAGCCATTGGCACATCTGTGAATTCTGCCTATTGCAACCCTGGATATAATACATTTCAAGCACTTTCAGGTAGCTTCCCCAATCTCCAGGTATCATTACTCATGTCCATGACAGAGGCTGGGTGAAGGTGGTGTAGTGGGTTACTTTGTGACCACTAGCCACAACATCAACAATTCCAAACCACCAACTGTTTCGAGGGAGAATGATGAGGTGTTCTACGCCTGGGTAGAGTTCGCATCTGGGACACCCATAGGGGTACTGCGATCTTGTCTTAAAGGCACTGTGAGGCAGAACTGAAGCACCGGCCATGTGTCACTGTTGTTTTCATATAGCGTGTAAAGCCACAGGAGATGGTCCAAAGCAGATGCACTGGAAGCTCCATGAGTGGGAAAGCGGGACTGGTTAGAGGAATGGATCGAGGCCAGCAAGGAGTCCTGGGGACACTGGAAATGGCAAGTGGGGTGAAGAATCCTCTCAAGAGAATGCATCCAAAGTCTGTTCTGACTGTTGCGGACCCCGTGTCTCTACAGAGAGGCTTGCTGGGGGTGTGTTCCCTGAAATGTGCCGCATGGCATCTTGATTAACTGGAGGCTGTCTGGTGTGGTCATGTCTGTGGGCAGGGACTCTGACACCGGACAGACCTGGACCTGAGTCCCTGTGACTCCACACACCAGCTTGGTGGCTTTACACACTTTGCTGACCCTCTTTTGCTTTGGTTTGCTCATCTGCATGTGGGAAGGCCAAAGACATGAAGCAAGGTCAACTGCAGCCAAGCGCTGACACAGTCCCTGGTGTGGAATCAGTCGTTAGTGGCATGGGTGGCCTGGTGGGTCTGAGGGATGAGTTTGTCCATCTTTGTGCCAGGATCCAAGGATTGTGTCAAACAGGCATGACATCTCTCAAAAACAGTAGCATGGCAAGCAACTAAGAATCCTTGCCTACAGGGTGTAAATAATGTGTAGCATTTTGTTCATTTTTAAACATTATATAAACTTCTGGGCTTAAAAAAAAATCACATCATGATTCCCCCACCTCTTCTAGGAGAAGATCCAAGAATTGTGTGAGGCCCAAAGATCAAATTTTAAGCAAGATTCCTGTGACTCCGTTCAAGTTTCAGGGTTGCCACCTCTGGAGTCAGCTAGCTGGGACTGTGTATCTTCGGAGGCTGTTTGAGCAAGTTCCATCTCCCTAGTCAGGTCCGCTCTCGCCCATGAATGAGGGGGGAGATGATGGGGAAACATTAGTGGGAGGGGCGAGGTCACAGTGCCAGAGAGAGACGTGGAGGCTGACATCAAATGCACTTTCCACCACTGTCGTGATCCGGGAAGCATCCTAGCGCCTGCACCGGGTCACACATGCACCTGCTGGTCTCTGGGCGCCTTCTTCCTCTGCCTCCTCTGCCCCCTTGCATTATACACGTGTCAGGTCCCAGGGCCTACCGTCCCGAGCGCCCCTCTGCCCACATGTCCCCATGATCCCTTTTCCCCGACTCCTAAGGACATGTTGACTTGGTCTTCTCACACCCTGTGTGGTGTTCCAACGGGCTTTCCACGGCGAGGACTCCCTTTTAACGTTTGCTCGTGGTTCTGATGGCAGCGCAAGTAGATCCGATCTGGCATTGTTCCCCTTTCCTCGATGCAAGGTTCTCGCCAATTTCAGAGAGAAAAATGGGCTCTGATTCCCCACCGCCCATCCCGCCCAGCGTTTCTTGGAGCAAATTTGTTTTGTGTGAGTGACATGTGCTCTCACCGGCCAGAAATGCCCTCTTCCTTTTCATGACGAAAACCTTTCACAGGCCCGCGGATTGAGTCTGCAATGGGAAGCCAAAGAAGGAACTCATCTGTGTTGGAAGAAGTGCAGTCAGAAGCCTTTGGGGAAGCAAGGCTGGGGAGAATTCGTCTTCTCACCTGCTTCAGACAGCTTGTCAGGAGAAACCCATCCCTGCTCAAGGAGAGGGTGGGTAAGCAAGAGGAGGGCCCACCATGAGCTGGATTGACACCGTGGCTGTCTCCAGGGGCTCTAACCTGGCAGTGGGGTGAGAACGGTCCAGCAGGGAGCAACAGACATAGGACCCTTCCCAAGTCCGAAACGCCCCAACAGCCCCGCACAACAAAGGGAGGGACTGTGAAACTTCGCCAGCAGAAAATTGTGCTGGCACGCTCTTCTGACACACCAGAACCCACAGCAAACACTCTTGCCATCCGGGGGAGGCTGACTCAGAATGACCCTATAGGACAGAGGAGAAGTGCCCGGGCTCAATGGGTCTCTGAGGCTATCTCTTCCTGAGAGCAGACAGCCTCATCTTTCTCCCTTGGGGCGGGGTGGGGGGGGGGGAGTCTTAAAAACAAGTATGATTGAAATGATATACACTTCTAATGAAACAATGAGCAATGTGCACAACCGTTAGGAAAGATGCGATTTTGCAAACTTAACATCCAGTATATGACGATGACACTGTCTAAAAGATAAAGCAGAAATGGGCAGAACTCATCGCGCCCTCATTGCTTCCGTGCTTTTGTGAGCCTCGCTTCTCGGGTCGCATTTGTGCCATGGGAACACTGCCCTAAAGAAGAGGGGCCAGTGCACACCTCCTTTGAATGCCGCGTTCAGTGCTGTGGGCAGAGATGGTTGCTGGCCTCTTTTCCAGCACAGCTAGATGGGACAGGAATAGGCTAGATGTGGCTAGGCAGGGGATTTACAACCACCTACTTCCCTCTGTGTGTCTTTTATTAAAGGCTACTCAGAGCTTCATTCCATTCCTGTACTCAAATACTTTTTTGAAGTATTTATGTATATTGATGGAGGAGCTCTGGTGGTGGACTGGTTAGGAGCACTGGGCTCCTAACCTCAAGGTCAGCAGTTCAAAACCAGCAGCCACTCCATTGAAGAAAGAGGAGGCTTCTATTCCTGTCAATAATGGCAGTCTCGGAAATCCATGGAGCTGTTCTCCTCAGTCTGATCGGGTGGCTCTGAGTCAGAATGGACTTGAAGACAGTGAGTTTGGTGTTTTCATCTATGGTCCCCCGCAAAGCCCCCAAAGCCAGCAAAAGTGCGCATCAAATGCCAAAGGTGTCATTTAGCTGAGGGAGTCCTTGGGTGGTCTATGCAGTTAATATACTTGGCTGGTACTTGAGGAGTTGACAGTTCCAAGTTCACCCAGCAGGGCCATGGAAGAAAGCCCTGGCCATCATGGTCTTCAGAAGAGCCCTCCATGGAAAACTCTGTGGTGCCCTGGTCCACTCTGAAGCTTTATTCAGCAGCTGCCGGTCTTGTTCCTCAGAAATGTAGCCCATTGATCAGGATTCTCAGATCACGCTTAAAAAGAAGACAAGAAAGGAGGACGTTTGCCATGAAAGACGTGCTCGCATGAACGTAATCTGTGAAAGGGCTCTGAATAGAATGCAGGGTGGCATGGGATGCAGGCTCCTCACCAGACTCAGCTGACATCCAGACAAGAAAGAGTCTGAGTGTCCAGCCTCAAACTGCCCTGAAACCTGGCGCCGCCAGAGATGTCACAAGGGCTTTGTGAGCAGTTGTGTTAACATTATCTGGGAGCCAAAACCAACATTAAGTGGCAATTGACAGGCACCGCTCTGCTCTCAGCCTTGGAGACAGTCCTGCCAATAAGCCACAGTCCCGACTCAACCTGGTTGGCCTTTCCTTCTGCAGAACTTGAAAAGCCACTTTCCCAGGCGTGTTGAAGGGGGTGCAGGCCAAGCTAGGAAACCAACCCGGGACACCTCCAGCTGGGTTTCACAGACAGCCCTCAGAAGTCTCTTTCTAGAACATTCTATGGTGATGAATAGAAACATACTCTGTGAAACATGCCACAGAAAAACTGAATTTGAAAACATTGTGCAAAGAGCACTATCATTTACAAAGATCCACTAGACCAGCAGTTCAGAACCTGTGGGTTGCGACCCCTTTGGGGGTCAAATGATCCTTTCAGGAGACTTGTCTGATTCATAACAGTAGCAAAATGACAGATATGAAGTAGTAACAAAAATAATTGTATGATTGGGGGGGGGGGGGAGATCACCACAACCTTAGGAACTGTATTGGGAAGGTTGAGAACCTCTGCCCTAGACCGTCCTTCCGAGTAATAGGCCCAGGGAAATGGTTACCTCACACTGAACTAGCAAGTTCCTCCTACTGGGCCTTTCGGACTGAGGAACCATTGTGTGGTCCTTTTCTTTTTCTTTTTCTTTTTTTGGCCTGATTGGTAGGAAGCTCTGTTTTCCTTCAATTATTGGAATTTTCATTAGATATGATTGTTTTTTAATTTTCAATAACATTTATCCTCCTCCTTCACTATTTTTCTATTTTGTATTATTCTTTGTATGCACACCTATGTGTGCGAGCATATGAGTATGTGTGTGGGGTGGGGGGGTAATTGTGTCTAATAAAACTTTTTTTGGGGTGGGGGGCGTGCATCACTACCCTCAGGTGGTGGGAGTAGAAGGCCCAGCCTTTGCTCTGTGGAGCTGGAATTGAACGTCCATCCCAGTGGGTCGCAGTCCCGTGCACAACCACTACGCCACCGGGGCTCAGCCCTAACAAAACCTTAGACAAATAAAAATGTCTAGATGGCAAATATCTTGCCACAGTTACTACACACACAAAAAGAAATCAGACAAGGAAACAAACTTTATATGTTATATTTTCCTGAATAATTGAGTCAGTGCAACTGCCAATCATCCTTAGATACATGATCCTCTAGTTGGAATTTTGGGTAAAATAATGAGCCAATTGAAAAAAAAATGTTTTCTAAGAGTAGAACGATGTATAAATAAAGATAGGTGATGTAGCCATCTACTCTGGGCCGATATACCCTGCCCCAGAAACTATGGCAGATATCGTTCCTGCCTCGTTGAATAGCAAATCCTACTTTCCACGGTCTTAACTGTTTATCACACAACAGCGCCCAGGCGGCATAGTGGTTGTATGTTCGGATGCTAACCACAAGGTCCCCAGTTCACAACCACCGGCTCCTCTGAAGGAGAAAGGTGAGGCTTTCCACTCCTTTGAACAGTGACCGTCTCAGAAACGCCCAGAGGCAGCCCGAGTCTGTCCTCTAGGGTCATTATGAGTCGGAACCGACTCCATGGCAGTGAGAAGATTTAATACCTAAGGAACCCTGGAGGCGCTGTGGAATAAGCACTGGGCTGCTGACTGCAAGGTCGGGGGTTTGAACCCCTAGTCACAGAGGGGAAAGATGGAAACATCCGCTCCAGCAAAGATTTCCAGCATCAGAATCGCCACACAGAATTGTTATTTAGTCGTGATTTACAACATGGTAGTGGATTGGTTGTTTGATGCTCATTTACCACATGGAAATCAAGGTCCAGGGTCACCTTTCCCCCTCCCTCCTCTGTGTCCCTTACTCACTGCTATCACTCTGCCCAAGGAGTCAATTCCCACCCATAGCAATCCCACAGGACTGGGGAGAACTGCCCCCTGGGAGTTTCTGAGACAGCCACTCGTCATAGGAGCGGCAAACTTCCTCCTTCTCCCTTGCAACCACCCACCAAGTGTACAGTGAGCATCCCAGAAAGCCTCACCCCTTGAGACTCCACTCACGGATCAGGCATCTCCTGGGTAGGCAGTTTGCAAAGCAGGCCGCCCCAGGTGTTTTCCATCGCAGGCAGGGCTAAGGACTTCTATCTGGAGCAAAAGGAACAGATGTTGCTGCGGGAAACGCACACCAGCTGGGCAGAGGCAATAAGCCAAGCGAGGCCCCAGCATCTGTCCATGGGCAGGGAAGACAAAGGCCTACCTGGAACGGAGTGGCGCGAGGTCAGCTGTCCGAGCCACCTGCGATATGGAAACCACCTAACGGAGACATTCCATTCTGAAGAGAACTTAGCATGTAGAACGCGTGTCTGTGACGGTACTGGAGAAGATAAACATTGCGCCTGTAAAGCGATGCTGTTCAGAGGCCCAAGGGCCTCGGGTGTGCTCCTGACGGCTGTGGAAGGGCCACCACCAAGCTCTTTAGAACAGGTCAATAGGTAAAGTGCCATCTCTCTGATGCCTTCCTCTTCTTTCATGGTCTCCTTAGGGTTATGGCTCACGCTTCCCTTTAGGAAACAACCGCAGAGACAGTAACTGGAGTGGTGGCTCTGACAGGGGAGGCCGGGGTGAGGGGGATAGGAGCTGACAGGATGAGGGCAAGAATGAAGACAAAGTTCTCCAACAATATGGTGATGACTAGACATCCTTTGGGGTGCAAGTGTCCTATTGGACTGTAGATGTGAATTCGATGCCGCCAGAACTGTTGGGAAAGTTTCATATTTGGGTTTTTGTTTTGGGTTTTTTTTTCCTGTAGTAATGAATTTTATTGTCATTCTGATGAAATTAACAATGTGAAATCAACAATGTGAAATAATCCTAAAATAACCACACAGTAAATTTGGGTACCTTATCAGGAACTGTTGAACAATAAGAGAAAAGTCCTTACCACAGAAGAACGTAACAAAACAACGTACAAGTATATGTTTTATGAAATGAACATAGCTTTTAAAAACTGGCTTATTTATAGAAGAAATGTTTTTGCTTTCAGATTTTTTTTAAGTATAGATTTTATTGGGGGTTCTTACAGCTCTTATAACATTCAATGTATTGTTCGTATTAAGCATACTTGTACACGTTACCACATTCATCTACAAACATTTTCTACTTGAACCCCACCCCCACCCCAGCATAAGCTCCTCTTTCCCTCTTTCCTCTAGTTCTTTATTTTTTTATATATCGTATTTTGGATTTTATAAAAAGCAAACAAACAAAACCTAGAAACCATGCCCTCGTATGTGGCCGAATTGCTTTCTCTGGACTTTGCATGACTGATTTGTCAACAGCAGATCACCAGGCTTTTCATCAGCCGTGGCACCTCCAAGCTTTGCATTGCTACTTGGTTGGCACCACTTGGGATTCCTCCCTGCCCAGCGCTGTCATGCTGGGGTGGGGGGGCAGTTGTGTATTGGGGCACTGGCACCAGCGGTACAAGCTGGAAGTTCTCTCCTGGTCCTCATCTTTGTCATGGACGTCCTAGAGCAGTGGTCCTCAATCTTTCTCATGTTGCGACCATTTCATACCATTCCTCAGGTTGTGGTGACCACCACCCCCCCCCCCCCAACCATAACATAATTTTCACTGTTACTTCATCACTGTCAATTTGCTACTGTTATGAATCAGGCAAGCCCTGGGAAAGGGTCATTCAACCCCCAAAGGGGTCATGACCCGCTTGTTGAGAACTGCTATCCTAGAGGGAAGCAGTGTTCAGTCAAGTAATAGGTGCTCAATAAAACTATGTGGGCCAAGTCCATAGATCAGTATCAGATGCCTCATCCTCACAGAGCCCCAGACACAGGATACCACTGGGGAAAAGCCATGTGGCCTGGACGAGGCCTCTCTCTGGGAGAAACTAAGTGACAAATACCTTTTCTCCGTGGGGGCAAGCTGATCCATATTTCTCCGACTTCTTCTGGGCCTGAGCTATCAATTGTGGAGCTCTACAATGAGCGCTGTGTGAATAAACTGGTTCTGTTGGATCAGTCAGAAAATTCAGGGTACATATTTCTAGACAAAATCATCACTCTAAAGAGCAGGGCTGGTGATGAATGAAACGCTCCTGCAACCTTGTCTTTAGAGCAATGGTACTGGAGGTTCTGACGGTTTCTGTTCTCCTGTATTAAGTAAAGTGATCAGACGTCCCGCTTTTTAACAATTTAACAACGTCCCGCAGTGTTTTAAAATTAAAATAAATATATTACAATACAATTTTGCATCCTATGCAAATTTTTGTTGCTGCATATAGACCAAATTTTTAATCAAAAAGCCTCCCCCTCCCCTGCTGCTCCCCCCACCTCCCGTCAATGGTGTCCCGCTTAAAATCTGGTCACTTTAATTATAAACCAAGTCTTATAAGACATGTGTTGAGCCAGGTAGAGCTTCAGATAGATAGATTAGGTAAGATAGATAGATGATTGATAGATTGATAGATGATTGATTGAAAGATGATAGATAGATATAGATAAATGGTAGATAATAGAGATTTTTTTTTCTTATTCAAGTGAAGTTGAAGTTATGCTTCAGATGCTGTGATTAGGCACAGAAGGCTGGGAACTTCTAAGTTTTCTTCTGCAAAGTGAGGCAGGTAAGCATGTTACCTCCTCCACCTCCTTTTTAAAGCGTCTCAGCAGTTTTCCAATGAGCTGATTGATGGCATCAATGCTAAGCTGGTGATTACAAAGTGCCATCTTCTGAGAAGCTTATCTGAAGTCTGGATAGTGAGCAATTGAGTCTATCTATTTACATGTGGGATATCGCCTGAGGATTCTTATTTTAAGGAGCAAATTAGAAGGGGACAAATTGGCCTGCGTGTGTAAGTGTGTTTTAATGGGTTGACCCATGTCAGGTCTTCAGATGGTACGTGCCCTCCTCCCCTTGGGACCCAGAGGACTTGGCAGGCCGAGCTCTGTGACTCAGGACCTCGTGCTTCAGGGGAATGGGCAACGTGTCATTGCCACGTGCGTCCTTATGTTGAGTCACCTGAAGTGGAACTTTAGGATCTCAGCCAGATGAAGGGACCCCCATTGCCTCAACATGCAGATGACCCCATGGAAGGCCAGTTTGCATTCCGTCTGTTGCAGAGCAGTCTGTAGCCAACAGACTGGTTGGGGCCTAAATTGCGGCAAACAACATCACAGGGAGAACTGGGAGTTTTGAGGAGTCTCGTACGTATAGCACACAACAGTTTATGCCTACTCTCTTAGATCACACACCTGCTCTTATTTTATAGGTCAGGAGCTACAGCCAAGAGAGGTCTCCCATCCTTTCTTTACCTAGGGACACTCCAGAGTATCACCCACCCCCTCCGTGGTCTTCAGAAGATGCTACCCGCCTGCCTGCCAGGGTCTTGTCCAATGCTAGGGAGGCGAAGAAATGAATCTCACCACTAAAGTCCTCTTTGAACACATGTCCCACAAAATTATAGGAAAGTCCATTTTCCCTAAAAAGAAAAAAAATAGAAAAAGAAAAAAGAAGGGGCCCCTTCGTCAGGTGGCCTTCCACTCCTGAAAGCACAAGCACGTGGTGGTGTCAACCTCAACAACTCAAAGCAGAGGGTTACGCTGCACACTTGCCCCATGCTCTTGACCCTTTCATACCATTCCTCATGTGTCATGATTCCCCCAACCACACACTGTTTTTGTTGCCACTTCATCACTGTCATTTTGCTACTGCTATGAATCAGGCAACCCCTGTGAAAGGGGCCTTCGACACCCAAAGGGGTCTCGACCCAGAGGTTGAGAACCCCTGCTCTCTATCATGAGCCTACATTTTAAGCCTTAGTACCACGGCGACACGCAGTGTGTTTCATTAAGACATCCAAGGCGTTCTCTTTCCTGACTCATTTTAAAACTGTCTCCTTTTTAAAAAGAAAAAAGAGTGGGAGAGAAATACACAAAGAGGAAGCCCGTGGGGAATCCCTCTGACCATGGACCAGGGACAGGAAGAGCCTCTCGAACTTGCAGAATGCACTGGAAAGCAGATGATTGCAGAGGCAGTTGGGCTTCAGTTTAGTGCCCAGTCAGTTGATCTCCCTTGTGAGCCATTTACATTTGTTCGAGCTTTAAGATATTTTCTGTCTTCTTTTTTTATTGAGGCTTTTATAGGTTTAATTTTATTGTTGTTCAGTTTTTTAAAAATGTTTTTCTGTATACGAAACCCAGGATAGGTAAATCTACAGAAACAGTAACTGGGTGAATCATTCCTTAGGGATATGGCAGAGGGGGCTAATAGTGAGGACTGTAAGAATGAGGGAAATAGTCTAAACCTGCTTGTGATAACGGCTGTACAACTCTCCTGATGTGAGTGAACTGTTGAATTGTGTGAGATGTCAATCATGTGCCAATAAAACTGTGGGGGGAAAGCTTGCACGTTTGCTTGTTTTTGAGGCCTTGCTTCAACTAACTAGCAGGGATCTTTACTGGAATCCCTTGGGGAGTTTGCTACTGGCTGGGTGGCCCTTCCTAGCAGGGCAGGAGCAGGGCCTAACTAAGCCTTTATCCTTAACAGAGCTCCAAGGGAAGCCGATGGCCTGTCTGAGGGTTCCATCGGTGCAGCGCAGCTCTGGGGCAAACCCAGACCACTCCCTGCCTTTCGTCCTTGACCACCTGTGCATTGTCCATCACCTGCGAACCCACAGTGAGAGCCTGAGCAGGGGGGAGCTACGGGGGGGGGGGGCTTTTTCTTTGCCCTCCCTAGTGGGTTTTCTGTAGGAGGACACAGCTGCCCAGGGCTCCAGCTGGAGTCAGCCAGCCTGGGCCCATCAATGACTACCTGACCTTGTGGAAGTCATGTCCCTTGTGTATTTGTTTCCTCATCCGTTAAATGGGGGCGACACCTTCTAACGCCTATAATTATGGAAGGGTGACAGAAAACCAAACATAGAGTTGAGTGCATGATAATCACTTGTGTCAACAACCTCGCGGGAGAGAACCTGGCTCCCACAGAGGGGACTGAAAGAAGGGAACCGGACATTCTCGTGCTGGAACAGCTCAGAAACCAAGCAGGCGGTGGTGACGGCAAGCAGAGATGAAGCAACCGTTGAAAGCTGCTTCTGCCCCTTGGACTAAAGTGGAAATGAGAGGAAGCCGTATGGTTCGAGACCTCTACAGAGATGTGGAACCGAACGAGGCTGGTGCCAGAGCTACAGAGAAGACGCATCACACTGAGGAGCTAAAGAGCAAAGGACTCTGGGAATATAATTCTTTGTATACACAACAGGAGTCCTGGTGGTGGTGTGGCTATGCATTGGGCGGCTAATCATCAGCCACTCCTTGGGAGAAGCGCGAGGCTCTCTACTGCGGGACAGAGTGACTGTTTCAGAAACTTTACAGGGCAGTTCTCCCCCGTCCCTCAGGATCACAGAGTTGGCGTCGACTGAATGGCTGTAGGTTTTGAGAGTCCATACACAAGACAGGTTAAGGGGGAAGTGAACTTGAGAGCAGGCAGTCAGCAACTGCTCTACTCAGCAAATGCTACTGTTGTCACTGCTCCTGTAGTCTTCCCTCCATCACCGACGACCATGGATTTGCCTTCTCCATGTTGGGACCCTCACTGGGCTGACAGGGAAAGGGGTTGTACGTACAGGCAACGTGGTTCTGTCATATGCTGACGAACCACAGCTATGTCCACGCTATGTCACAAGAAGACTTCTGTACCTGGACCAGAGGGTACATGGACCTGGGATGTGAGGTGTATGCTGAGCTCCTCAGACCGCCCCCTCTGTGCAAAGTATGCAGACTGTGTAGCAGAAACAAAATCCAGAAACCACACCAAGCCATCATCTCAGTTCACGGAATGATGCTGCAGGTTTGGGGGTGGGAAGGGACTGGGGGACAGTAGGCATTCCTGTTTTCTCACGGCAGGACCATATCCTGAAATGGTATCACCAAGAGGCCACCTTTTGAGGAACTTCAGTAGCACTGGGTTTACATGTTGGCCTACTAACCGCTGGGTGAGTAGTTGAAAACCACCAGAGGCTCCGTGGGAAAAAGGTGAGGTTTCTACTCCTGTCTAGTCAGTCTTGGAAACTCCACAGAAACCGTTTTACCCTGCCCTGTAGACTCACTATGAGTCAGGGCTGACCAGGTGGCAGTGAGTCTGTGAGAGGCATTTTGTTCTCCTTTTTAGGGGAAAGTGGCAGTTCAGTGGTCGACTTCCCCCCTTCCAAGCAAGGCACCTGGGTTGTTCTCACCAATGGGCTTCATGCACGACCTCTACTAATCTGCCAGTGGAGACTTGTGTGCCACTATGATGCTGAGTAGGTTTGAGTAGCTTTCCCTCTAAAACAGACTAGGAAGAAAGGTCTGGTGTTCTCCCACACAGAGATCTGCCCACAGATATCTTGTCACCATGACTACCTGATGATCACTTAGTACTTGGAGTTGCCAAGAGCTGGCAGTCAGCATTAGGGCCATTTCTTATGGAGTAAAGTAACAGCAAGGAAAGTCACCTTTCCTGTGACTTATGCCACCTTTCCCTAATCAGAGGAGACAAAGTGGCCATGGGATGAAAGGGGGTGGGGCTGGGAGAACGGAAACAAGCAGTCACACGGATTTGCCCAAAGAGCTGGGTGGGCAATATTTCCAAGGTGGTCATTGAAATTTCAACCCCACACTGAAGTTTCAAAACAACCTTTATTCTGTTTGAAGACCTAATACAATGCATTAAAGCAACTTAAAACAATGAGACATAGATAGCTCCATTGAATCTAGTTTGAACAAAATGTCAAGAGGCACACTCCCCCCACCCCACCCCACCCCGGTTGCCTTGTAAAGGCAGAATGACAACTGACCATGACATCCTCCCTCCTGTCAAAAGACCAACTTTCACAATGTCATATGAACAGATTTGTAAAAACATTGAACAGATTGTAACTTTAAAAAATACACCCATATAAATGAGTTGGTATGGGGGGAGGGGGGGTAACGTTTTTGTTTCTTTCTTTGTTTTTAAATAGCAGCATCCTGGGCAGCTAATGCTATCTCACGGTGACGAATTTCACAGTTAAGTTGAATCGCCTGCCCAGTAAACCCAATTCTCTTTGCACTCCACCCACAATGCTAGTCTCACTAGATTTACAAAAAAAAAAAAAAAAGATTTTGGCATTTTGGAACTTTGTCCCACGTGAGGCATTGTGCTTTGAAACTGCCCCTCTGAAGGGATCCTGGGCTCTCACAGCTCCTCTGGGTCTCTCTTCCCACCTGCAGGTGGGTCCCCTGCCCAGCCAAAGCCCAGCTGTCAACGCCAGCACAGCGGTCTTCTCAAGGAGGCTCATCAGCCGGATTGCCCGGACTCACTAGCTCATCCCTGGCTAGAGGACCAAGCAATTGGTTCCCCACAGTGGCAGCTCACAGAAACACATTTTCGACTTCACACACCACAGACAAGGATCTCCCTGTTCAGCGAGTTATTGAGACCAGCTTCCGCAAGAACAGTAACTTAAAAAAAAAAAAAAAGGAAAAAGCCAAAGAATGATGAACTTCACACTTTACTGGAAAACAAATGTCCACCTTTATAAGACAACACTGAGCAACCTCAGAGAGAAAGGACAATCCACCCCTACACATATACAAGAACCGTACAGGACATGACTTGTTACGTACTCGAACTCAACGATTCATCTTGGCGGAAAGGTGTACTGGAAACAGTCCATGCACATATACATATATACAGATTCTCAAGGGCTCCGAAGTTGCCAGGTGGCACAAACGCATGCTTTCAGCCTGTTCACGTGGATATCTGTCTGCCACTTACAATGGACAGATTTCCGAGACTTCCATTTCTCCAGCCCTCTCACAGGCTGTCTGCAGCTTAGCGCCCCCCTTTATCTGTAGCACGCTACAGTGGGGGGCTCTGGGGGCAGGAGGGGGGAATGGACTCATGGAGAAAATCATGTAATCAGGAACGCCTCTGTGCCAGCCACGGGTGCACTCAGGACCACACGGACAATGTCATTAAAAGGTGACTGCCTGCTTAAACCTTGTGATGATTACTTAGTACTCAAATGCCAAGAAAGATGAAGGAGGTGGACATGGTAGTAAAAACAAAAACAAAAAAACTTGGCCTGTAGGGCAGAAGTGAGAGCCCCTGCCCTGCCTTTGCATGGAAAACCTAGTATGTCCTGTATGCTTCTGAGATGCAAACATCAGACAAAAAGTCTGAAGACCCTGTCTACTTGCTCGAGTGTTTAAGCAGAATTACTCATGGAAACAGCCTCTAATGAACCATTTTGACTCAACTTTTGCATTTTCGAACTGGATCACCAACATTTGGATGTGCTGCCAGGACAAGGAAAAACTAGCTAATGAACAACTGTCACACTTTGGAGTGATGTGGCTGGGTAGAAGGCCACCTGAAGTCTTAAAGCAAAGACAGAAACTATAACCAGGGAAATCATATTGTCTGGCGGTGAGCGAGTCTGATCGGTTAGTTCCGTCAAGTTTCGGAGCGGACAGCCTGGCTGGAAGACTGACTGACATCTCGAGTCACCTTATGTAAAAGGGTGGGGGTAGGGGTGTAGGGCGTAAATTAACCAGATGATTCAGTCAGCTGCTCGTGGGGCTCTTTAAAAAGAAACTTACAAGGATTAGCATGGAAACAGAGGAAGCCACCCTCACCAGCAACATGGGAAAGAGAGACATCAAAATGAGGGTGAATCCGTCTGGCGTGGAGAAAGGAAGGCCCCACCTCGATGGATCAGGCTTAGTGTCCAGAAGTACAGCATGTCTTTATTTCTTGCAACGCTTGTACAATTCCTACAGACGCCAATGGCTTTTGTCTATTGGAATCGGGGAGCCACTCTTCTCTTCTTAATTTGGAGAGATAGCTCTCATCATAAATTCCCCTTTCCCCTCCCCACAGGAAAGCATCCTACATACAATGGTTTGGGATTCCTGAAATGGTGGTGCCATCATTAGCAGGCTCCATTTGGCTCAGAGCCACGCCAATAGTGAACATCTCTCTTTTAGGTTATGAATTGAAGGGGTAGAAAAATAACATAATGCTCGAATAAAAACATACTACCCCCCACCCCACCCCCAGCTCATGCTTGATCTAAAAGGCATGTTTGGGGTCTGCCATGGCCAAACTGATGTTACACAGGGAGAGCACTGCTAACCGCACAGGTTCCACCTTGAAGCCCATGTTCTAAAGCAAAGGTGAGCATGGTTCTGGGAACCCAGCGACAAACTGGAGAACTTCCCTCCTTAGAGCCGCTGTTAGCAGACCAGCTGAACTGTGTGGTGAGTTCCAGTTGGTTTTGGAATTGTCAATAGTTGACAACATCCGAAGTGGGACAAGATTTGGCTTTGCAGTTACTCCCTTCTCTGTAATCACGAGACAGTGCAAACTATCTCCCCACCCTTCCTGCTGCCCCACTGCCGAGATCCTGGTTACTGATCCCACCCCACCCCATGCCTAGATTCAAGAAATTCACAATTCTTCATGAAATAAACATTGCCAGGTACCGTATTTTAAGAGTCTTGAAACAATATCGTTGGACTCAGCAATACTTTTGTCATATTCATATATCTTTTTCTTTATTGAATAAAGCAGCTTTGAAGCTTATCAGGCACTGCCCAACAAAACATTTAGTCCAAAAATCTGTTATGAACTTTTTAACCTTGGGCTAACAGCCAAGTATTCTATACAAGAAAAACTGTAAAATAGTTCATAGTTTTCTGTTTTAATTCTGAAGCCATTTCTTTACTGGCATCCTGTACATTTCTTCTTTAAAAAAAAATAACAAAATGAATATTAACAAAAATCAGGGACTACAGTATTTTCAAGCAACAAAAATCGGTGGGGAAAGCTTATTCGGGAGGAACATTTAAAACTGAGATAACTGAATGAAAATGAAGGATTGCATAGCGCTGTGAATTTAGCCTTCAGCAAAACAAAAGAGAAGAAGCTATTTGGTATTAATACAAATCCATCTATTTGATAGTTAGTCATCCAATAATATGTACATATTTTATATACTTAATGTCATTTTTCAAAGTCCTGTTTTCCAAGCTCACTTTCTCTGTTGGTGGGTTGTAGGTTGCTGATTTGTTTTTCTTCTTTTTGTTGTTGTTGTCATTTTGAGAAGTTTAATCACTTTCTGGCACTTGGTGACGACAGCATTTCCTCTGAACGCACGTGAACTGACATCCTTCCAAAGTGACCCTTGTGAGAAGTGCCTTTTTGCTACACACCGTTCGCTTGTTAGAAAATGAAATCATCCAGAGAGTATTGTGCCCGGGGCGGCTGGGCACAGCCACCCACGCAGGCTAAACCAGGCTGGACCTCGCCTTCCTGGGCCCAGGGGATGCTCAGCCCCATCCACTTTCCGGTTTACAAAGTCCCAACTCGTAGCTGGTAAAGCTTCAGAAAGCACGAACAAGCACCATGGTTAAAGGCCTCTTTGTCCCTGGCACGCAGAGATGGTTGTATTTCTTTTTGTTTGTTTTTCCTCCTTGTGTCGTGAGTTGTTGTGGCTTTAAATTAAAAAAAGGAAAGAGAGAAAGGATAACCACTCCGGATTAGGAACGTAGGGTCACTCAGCCCTGGGCCGTGCGTCTTCCCCTACTGCTTTTGTTATGTCGAAGAAAGCTCTAGTCCTATCCGAAGACAACGGGCTGTGCCTCCACAGCTCAATTCGCCGGTCAGGCTGGAGGGGAGCCCTTTGCTTTCCAGAGGCCTCGGGGTGGTCGGACGTCAGAAGGATCCGAGTGTTGGCCAGCGCTTCATCGCCTCTGCTGTGCATAGACCGGGTAGGCTAGTGTGACGTTGAGGGAGTCGTTGTGCTGCACGAGGGACGTGTGTTGGTAATGTAGCACCAGTTCTTTCAGGGAACTGTACAAGTTATAGGGCTCCGCGAAGCCATACCCGGTCGCTGTCTTGTTGATGACACAGTGCTTGACCTCACCATCCACCCTGAGGGGAGGGAAGAAAGGGAAACACCCATCAAAGTCTGTTCAGGACACGGGACAATTCCCCGAAAGGTTTTTAGGAAGCCATCAGGGAAAGGGCACTCCATCCTTGGGGGGTGGGGGAGTGGAGTCCTAGTTCAGAAAGGGAACACTGGCTCCATGGCTTCCTTCCTGGGAGGGGGGCTGGTAAGTAACCCACCCACCTAACCCTCGTCTCCTCTCTCAAGACAATGCCAGTGAAGCAGTAACCGTGCAGTCAACAGGAGCGTCCCACCGCTCAACGGACTGCA
>PVJH01000913.1:0-133192 GCA_004026705.1 Nesogale talazaci
TTCTTCTTCTTCTTCTTCTTCTTCTTCTTCTTCTCCTCCTCCTCCTCCTCCTCCTCCTCCTCCTCCTCCTCCTTCTTCTTCTTCCCCTCAACTCTACTAAACTTGATTCCCTTTTCCAGGGATTGGTCTCCCTTGATAGACATCAAAAGTACATGAGCCAATTTCATCATCCTAACTTCTAAGACTTCCAGTTTACAGAGGTTGGAGTTAATAAATGGGAGCTGCATCAAGCTGTGGAATCAGCATTACTTGTTCTTCTTGTAGCCCATGGTACTTTCAATGCTTGTTAACAACAACATAATTTATGTTTATTCATTCTTCTTCAGTCTTCCTTACTCAATGTCCAAATTTTGCATACACATGTCATGTGCACCTTCAAAATATCGTGGCTTATAGCAAGCACACTCGAGTCCTTGAAGCATCATCCTTGCTCTTCAACTCTTTAAAAATGCCTTGTGCCACAGATTTGCCCAGGGCAGTTTGTCTTTTTTTTCCCCTTGACTATTGCCATTCTGGGCATTGGCTGCGGACACAAAAACATGGAATCCTTGACATCTTCAATCTTTTCTCCATTTATCCTGACCTGGAATACTGGCCCAGTTGTAAGAATGTTTGCTTTCTTTACATTTATTTGCAGTCTATACTGAAGGGTGCAGTGGTTTATCTTCACTAGCAAGAAAAGTTGAGTCATTTAAGTAGCCAAGTTGTTACCTAATCTTCTCCCAATCCTGATGCCTCATTCTTCATATAGTACAGTTTCTGGAACTATTTGCTCAGCATACACATTGACTCAATCAGATGCCCTCAGGATGAATCTGACCCATAGTGTTTCTAAGAATGCACACAGTCTAGTCTGGCACCATATCGAAAGCTGTCATTATGCCAGGGCCCATGGTTGCAGCCACTGTGCCAATTCATTCTTGAGAAGGACTGTCCCCTCAATTGATGATGCTCTACCACACATTCTGGCAGCACTTCTTTCAAGTCAGATTTGTTTGTTCTTCTGGTCATGTGAGATATTTCAATATCCTTTACTGCACCGAAATTAAAACACAAGAAAATAAGAGAGTAAAAACTCCCAAGATTTTGGGGAGAAGGAATCCCAGAGTAAGATATGTGTGTCATATACAGAGGGCAACCAGGTTATCAGCAGAGCAAGACAGCGGCCCTAAGACACATTTCTCTAAGATAAAACTGAAAGTCTACCAGATGCATCTGGACACATTTTAAAGAGATGGCCTATTACAAGTAATTAAGTCTCTAAAGTGGTGTGTGTGCGTGCGAGGGGGCGGGGAGAATATATACAGACAACAAAAGTAAAAGAAAATCAATTATTAACTCTAAGAAAGGCAAAGATATAGGAAAGGAAAGGAACAGTTTATTGCATGGCTTGCTTCAAAATAAAATTTCATGAATAAGGACAATAGTATGAATACAATAATGTTCAAACCAAAATCATAGCCAATCTTTACAGGAAAGATAAGGGGACAATGAAGATGTTAAGCTTGTGGTGAGGACAGGATGAAAACAAAAAACTAAATAATCACCTTCCAGGGGGGAAATCAAAAGATAGAGCTTAAAATTGAAAGCATTACTGTGAGCACAGCATTCAAAGGTCTGAGTATTTACTCATGAACCTCCTGAGAGAAGTTGTGTGCCAGGAAGGGCAGCTGGGGAAGGAGAACAGAGATGATAGCAAGTCTTCTACAGCACCATTGACTTTGGAAACCATTTACACATATAATCTCAATACAAATAAAAACTTTTTACAAACTAGGCTTAAAAAAAAAGATGAAAATGGGCTAGCAGAAAGGAAGTATCGTCTAATATACCAGAGCATTTTAAAAATCAGACTTTATGTTTTACCATGATTTGGAATTCAGGTAAAAGCACAGGGAATTGCTGAGGGAATATTCAATGGCCAAAGTACACTCTGAAAAACAAGATAACAATTTTTCAGACAGTACCCTTTCTTTATCTTCCTCAGAGAGCTTCACAGTTATTCATCTTCAGAATATAAAGAGGAGGGAAACTACAATTCCCAGTATACCCTGCAGCCCATTCAATTACTTTACACACATGAAGCTTTGCTATGAGGGAATGAAGGAGAAGATTATTGTGGATAATATGTGTAAATATATATATATATATATATATATATATATATATATATAGATTCTCACAAGCCATTTCCAGCCTATAGAAATAATTTTACCATTTTCAATTTTATTTGTGGAAAGATATAGAAAACAGATCATCTGCTAGAAGATGAGCAATATTAGCTACATAAAAGAACAATTTGAAAATGATGACCATAAAAGTCTAGAAACACAAAATGCTCATCAAGATGAAAAGGACCACCAAGGTAATGGAATCTAGTCTTTCCTCTGATCATGTCTACATGTTCAGAAAGGTCTATTATGCAATCAAAAACTCGAGATCTGAGAAACATAGAAGAGAAACCAGAATAATTTAATGATCATCCATCTGAGGAGTGAGAACACAATTATTCTTGGGGTTGTATCTTTTCACCACATTGATTCAATCAGGGAAACTGGACTTCACAGAGAACACATATTGTTACAATGGGAGAAAGACCCTTTAACAACCTACAATGTGTACATGACACAGTCCATCTTGCTGAAAGTAAAGAAAGCTTCAAATACATCATGATGAATATTAAGGACTACCATCTTCAGTTATAACACAATGTAAAGTAAATAAAACTCCTCAAACTGGACCAATGAACAACACCATGATAATTCAAGAAAAGGCTGAAATTATCAAGGAGTTCATGGTTCTTGGATCAACGACCAACACCCAAGCAGCAGTCAAGGAATCAAATGGCTAATGCATTGGGGGAAATGTGATGTAAAAGACTTCTTCGGGCTGTTAAAAAGCAAATATCTCACTTTGAGGACTAAGATCCACATGACCTAAGCCATGATATTTTCAATGGCCTCAAATGCTTTCAAAATCTGGACAACGTATAAGGAAAACTAAAGAGGCGTAGATCCAAATGAGTTGTGGAGTTGGGTAAGATTATTGAATATATTATGGATTTCCAGAAGAATGAATAAATATGTCTTAGAAGAATTACTGCTGGAATGTTCCTTGGACATGAGAAAGTTGAAACTTAGTTTCTATACTTTTGGCACGATCTCAGGAGGAATCAGTTCATGGAAAAGAGCACCAGGCTTAGTAAAGTAGAGAATGAGAGAAAAAAAAGGAAGTTCTTCAATGAGATGGATTGATGTATTTGTAAAAGGGTCATAGAAGCAGTCAGTGTTTCATTCATTTTTGCATAGGGCTACTATGAGCTGGACTTCACCAAACACTTAGGAAAAGATCAGACTTCATCTTTAAATTTGCAATTTCAAGCAGAGTATTGAAAGAAATATTTTTCTACAAAGAAAAGGGAAGCTTCCTTTTGATTCTTCTAGATTAATTCCACATAGTTTATCATTGGCCCCGTGTTGAGTTGGCTCTGAGTCAGCACCTACACCTCTGGTCGTACACACTGGGATATGAGTAGACACTGCTTAGGCACACAGTTTTTTAGGGAAGTTTCTTTTGATGCGGGGCGGGGCGGGGGGGAGGCATGTGTTTGCTCTTCCTGTTTTACAGTTGCTGCAATGGTCTCATCACATAGCCAGGAACTTTTTGAAGCCCCCTAGTACAGCAACCTAAAACAACCCCCATTTATTAGCTCCTACTTATGTAAATCAGAAGTCTAGATTGCCTTCACTGGTTTCTCTGCCTCACAAAAGCTTAAATCAAGGTGTCCAGTGGGTGAGCTCTTTGGAGGAATTGAAGAATCGTCTTTCTATCTTATGTGGACAATAAGCAAAATATAGTTCCTTGTAGTGGTAGGATTGCTAGTAACTATCACTGGAACTGGTCTTTCCTCCTAGAATCCCTAGCCACCCTTGCATGTAGCAGGCTGCAATTCAGCCAGTAGTTTCCTGCCCGTGCCTGAACTCTCTGGCTGCCTGGTCTACTGCATCTATCTGATGTGCTCTTTTGACGTCCTCTTCCCCTGCGAAAGGCTTCTGTGATTACATCGGGCCCACCTGGATAATCCAGACTAATCTCCCTATTTTGACTGCACCTCATTAACAACCTAATGATATATGCAAACTATCTTCACAGCCGTACCCAGATTAGTCTTTGATTAAATAACCAGGGAACAGGAATCTTAGGGGACATCTGGAGAACTCTGCCTACCACAATGACTTCAGACCCTAATCATGAATTCTAAAAGTTGGAGCGTTAGAAACCTTGATGTCGTGCCTTAAGCCAGCAATTCAAGGCAATCTTTCCAGTATTCAAAATGAAAACGGACCCAATGTTATTGTCAAAGGCCACAATACATGCCATGTAATGCTTTAAAGTCTCTTGTTGTGCAAGAAACCAGTGCTGCAGATGATGAAGACTAAAATATTTATGATAAGTTCTAATGCATCAAAGCATTCAATGCATGAATGCATGCTAATGCTTCAAGCACTCCTTAAAGCTATTATGTAACCATGTTCAGTGTTAACTCACACCTGTTTCTTATTGTCTGGTGTTGTTTGACTCATAACAACTCCATGTGAAGAAGTAAATTATCTTAGAAAATTGTCTGGGATATGATGTTTACAAGGAGAAATTTCTAGGTCTTTCTCCCAGAGAAAAACTGAGTGGGTTCAAATGCCCAACCCTTTGGTTAGCAGCTGAACTTTTAACAGCTACATTACCAATATCTTTTGTTAGTTATCAACGCATCTGAAAATTTACTTTTCTACAGGGAATTCTTAAGATGTAGTTCCCAAGGATTTGAGAAAATTCATAAATCTTTGTAATACAAATCTAACTGTAGCTTTTATATCCATCTGAATGAAATAACAATTGGTGTTCTAAACTATTTCTCCTACATGAAAACCTCAAAACAGTCACAGTGACTTAACCAGTGACTCAGGCAGCATATGAACAAGAACCAATGGCTGAAGGGAGAAGTACAAGCTGAACTGAAGGCAATCATGAAAAATAAGTGTCCAGGAATTGACAGAATACCAATTGACTCAGAGCTTAAAGCATTCACCATTCTACGCCAATAAATTTGGAAAGACCAAATATAACCAACCAAATATGGTGCTGTTCATTCGGTACTATAAAGTTGATTCTGACTATAAAGTGCTATAAAGTTGTACCCTAAGTATGACACACTGAAATACTACCAAGTCCTGAGATGCCCTTACAATTAATTGTTCTTATACCACCAGGTCCTAAGACACTCTTACAATTCTTCTTATATGTCAACTCATTATTGCTGTCCATGTGTTAATCCGTCTTGTCTAGGGGCTTCCTTGGTTTCACTGCTCCTCTATTTTACCAAGCAAGATGCTCTTTTCCAGGGACTAGACTCTCCTGATAATATGTCCATGAAGTAACATGAAGTCTCCCCATCCAAGTTTCTGAGGAGCCTTTCAGCTGTACTTCTTTCAAGACTGATCTGTTTGATCTTTTGACAATCCACAGACCTTCAATAGTCTTCACCAGTATCACAATACAAATGCATCGATTCTTCTTGGGTTTTCCTTATTTAATGTCTAACTTTATGTGTATATGATACACTTGAAAATACCATGGTCAGACAAACTTTAGTTCTCAATGTGATGTTCTTGCTTTTCAACACTTTAAAGAGATCTTGTACAGCTGATTTACCCAACACAAAGTATTGTTTGATTTCTTGATGCTCATTTCCATGAGCATTGATTATGGACCCAAGCAAAACTTGACAACTTCAGTCTTTTCTTCATTTATCATGATGTTACCTATTGCCCTAGGAGCCCTGGTGACATAATATCCATTGGGCTGCTATCCACAAGATCAGTTATTCGAAACCACCATGGGAGAAAGATGGGGTTTTTTTAACCACCATACAAAGTTACATAGTCAAAAAAAAAAGTTACATAGTCTTTCAAATTCATGGGACAATCTATCTTGTCCTACAGGATTGCTACAAATCAGAATAAATCCACTGGAAATGAGTTTGTGATTTGTTTGTTGGGGTTTGTTGGGGTTTTTCTGTTTGTTTACATATTGCCCAGCTTGTGTGAACTTTGGTTTTCCTTACCTAGAGTTGTAATCCATACAGATGGCTGCAATCTTTCATCTTCATCTGCAAGAACTTCAAATCCTCCTCACTTTGAACAAGCACATTTTCATCATCTGCATATCATAGGTTTTTAATAAGCCTCATGTAACCCTGACACCACACTCTTCTTAATAATAATCCAGCTTCTCTGATGACTTGTTCAGCATATAGATTGAATAAGTATGGTGAGAAGATACATCCCTGACACACAACTTCCCTGATATTACACCAGACAGTATTCCCTCTGTCTAAGGAGTGCATCTTGATTCGTGTATAAATTCCACAAGAGTACACTTAAGTGTTCTGAAATTCCCATTCTTCTTAAGGCTATCCATAGTTTTATGATCCACATTGGCATGTGCCTTTTCATAGTCCATAAGACACAAGTAAACATGTTTCTGATATACTCCACCAAGATCCAGCTGACATCAGAAATTATATACTTTATTCCAGGACCTCTTCTATATCTGGCCTCCATTTCTGGCAGCTTCCTGTCAATGTACTTGTGTTAGTACAGGTAGACTAAGAAACAAATTCATAGACACGCATATGAATAAAAGGGAAAGGTTTATATGCAAGAGGAATGGAACATTGAGAAAGCATCCCAACCTAGTCCAGTTCAAAGTCATAAGTCCAATATTCCATAAGTCAGAAACCAGTCTATAAAGTGTCCTTCCGACTCATTAAGTCACAGGCCAATGGGTGCAGAGTCCCAGCTCTGGCATGGGTCCCCTCATGGCTCCTCATTTCCAGGGCTTATGGTCCATCAGCAGTATTCATTGGTGATAGAAACAGCTCAGCGCTGACAAGGGTCTCTCTGTGGCTTTTCCAGCTCCAGAGGTCTGGTTTCATCAGGATAAGGCCATGTGGCTTTGCCTCCAGCTCCTTCATTCTCCAGGAATCAGAATCGATCAGGATGTTATCATCTCGTCTTGTCAGTGGTTTGTCATCTCGGAGACTTACTCCCAGAGACTCCCAAGTCTCTCTTCTTCAAGTGGGAAATACCTGAGACTCCCCAGAATTCTCAAGAGAAAGTCATGCCCACACAGAGGCCTCGTGGGCTACTCTTTGGCTATCTCCAGATTAACAGGCTAGACCCCATCCCTACATCCCAATCATGAAATTGTCACCACGAATACATGACCACCACAGAACTGCAATGACTGTCATTAGATGATCTCCAGCAAAATTTTACTTGAATGTGATATTAATGATATTGTTCTACAATTGTTGCATCCTGTTGCATCACCTCTCTTGGAAATGGGTACTATAAGAGACCAACCCTATGAGATCAATATTTGTAACCATTCCAAAAAAGGTGGCCCAACAGACTGGTGGAATTATCAAGCAATATCATTAATATCACATATTAATGTAAAATTTTCATGATGGTGATTCAAATATGGTTACCTGGGCTGGGAGCTGTCAAGAATATCAGTGGTGATGTTACTGAAGTTAGATAGTTCATGACTGAGAACAGAGACTATCAGAAAGGCATTTATTCATGTTTCATTAACGATGCAAAGGCATGGACAGGGAGGACCATGACAAATTATGGAATACATTGAAAATATTGGGAATTCCATGTTTGCATCTCCATTTGTATCCTACTTGCCACCAAGGAATAGAATAAAATTTGCTACTGTGCTGAGTTTCTATACAGACAGCGGTTTGGGCGTCAGTTGGAGAAAGATGCGAGAGTCTGCTTCTGAATAGATGATAGCCTTAGATACCCTGTGGAGCAGTTCTATTCTATCATTTAGGGTCACAGTGAATCATGATCAATACAAAGGTAGTGAGTACAGTTTGGGAACATGAGGATTTTTTTGTTTGCTGAAGGTTTATCGAGAAGAAAAGGAGCACCATGGGGAGGTAGACTACCACAGCTGATTTACACATCTGAGAGCTGGCTGGGCAATGGAGCCTAGTTTGATGGAAAACATCCAAGGCTATGATTAGAAGATTGTCTTTGATTCAGAAGACAGTGGGACTTACTGGCGAAGTTGGAGGAAATAGAGGGATATAATCAAGGCAGCAGGGCTGAAATAGAGATTCGTCTGCACAGTGCAAAATAACTTGAAAAGACTGGACTCTGAAAGCAAGTGAGGAGGAAGATAGAATAATCAAGCAACAATTTACCAGTGGTCAAGGAATTCTTCTGTGGTGATGGTAGTAAATGATAGCAAATGAGCTGATTATTTTGAATGGAAACAGTAACAGCATAAGGAGGCAGGACAGGGAGATGGAATTAGGATGCAGTAGCAGAAAAATATTCCTGCTGTTTTTAGGGACGCTTTTTTTCCCCTCACTCAGATAAATCCTATTTCTTTATTAAATAGGTGTGGCATACAAAGGGATTTAGCACTGTATTTATTCTTTTATCTATGTATTCTATATTTTCTATGTTAAAAATTCATAAGAAATCCTTCTTATGAATAATCCCTACTTTTCTTATCTATGTCACAGAAAACTAGACAAAATTTCTCTAAAAAGTTTATAGCTGAAATAAGAATGATGGATAAGAGCTATCACCCCTTACAGAAATTATATAATCATATCTGTGTTTTAGAAAAAAAGCAGGGGGTGGATTGGTCGCAAAGATCCCTGATGGTACCATGGTTAACTGCTCAGCTGCTAAGGTGAAAGGTTGGTGACTCAAATCCCATCTACTCCAGAAACAAGCATGTCGTGGAATAGCAAGGATATGGAGGCACAATCTCGTGCACTTTGGACAGGTTGTCAGGACAGACCATTATCTACAGGGCATCCTGCTTGCTTAAGAAGGGCAGTTACCTATTGATTGTGAGGACGGGACAGGACATGGCAACATTTTGCCCTATGGTGCATTGGGGCAGAACTGACTAAATGGCACCTAACAATATCAACAACAGTCATTTCAGGAAATGAGACCACCTGCTTCTATGAAGGAACCCTTTGGGGCAGTTGTACACTGTCCTGTAGGCTCACCCTCAGCCAGAGTCAACTCAACTCCACTGATTTCATCTTAGCGACTATCCAATGCCATAAAGGAAAAGTGTGATGAGGACTTGACTTGGTAGCAGCAGTATGAACAGTGACTGAACCGAGAGGTGTTCAGCAATTTGTGTGAGTGTTTGGGTGGCAATGAGAAAAAATAAGGAAGAGGGGAACGAGGGCATAAACCTCAGGTTTCTATGTCTAAATACTGTGGTCAGGTTTGTTGAAAAGAAAACTTAAAGAATGAGATAAGAAGAGCTAAGAAGTTTGAGAAAGCCTGCATTAGAAGTGTCTCTTAGCAGAACTGTTTGGTGGGCTGTTGAATACGTGGGTCTTGGGTCTTGAAATAGGAACTGATGCCAAAGAAGTGGATGGGATAAGCAAGACAAGATGAGAACCCAGCCAGAGGCTAAAGGAACACCATCACTCCTTGTCTGTTCTGAGCAGGTAAAGCACAGCTTCTGTTTCAGGGGGAGGCATTTGCTCCCTCAGAAACCAGCCCATCCCAGGGCTGCTGTCTGATGTCCAACCTTTGGGTATCTAACTAGACATGTACTCCATAGTGGCTGAGTTTTGAAAGGACATCAGTAGGCTATTCTTTTCAGGGACTTCTGGGTGGACTTAAATTGCTCTTCCACTTAGTACCAGGATATGTTGACTATTTGAAAGACTTGAAATGAAGCCAATGCATTCATTCATCCAGCACCTACTTCTCTTCCTGATGCTGTGCACGCCCCTAAGGCATAGGCTCAAAAATCTCTAACCTAAAGACCAATATGATTTTGAAAAGCTCTCAGCTACTCACTCAAATCCACTGCCATTGAGCTTATTCAGACTCAAAGTCAGCCCATAGAGGGTTTCTGAGACTGTAAATGTTTATAGGAGCAAACAACCTCATTCTTCTCCCTCTGTAAAGCTGGTGGGTTTGAACCACCAACTACCAGGTTAGCAGCACAATACCTAATCCACAGCTAGTCACAGCCAATCTCAAATAAAATTACTGTTCAGGACAGAGTGGAGGTTCTTAAACATTATTCTGAATAATAAGGTACCTCTCACCCAGACTATAATTTATAATGTACTTTAAGGTGCATTTTGTTGCTAATTTATCAGTAGGAATTACAATTTAACCTATGGCAACCATTATGTGGGTTTTGACTTTTTTTTCTGTGACTGAGTGCACTGATTAGTAATATTTGCTCCTAAAAATGTCAGGACCACATTGGCTTGTTCATCTTCTGTGGTTCAAAGATCTGGACTGAGTCTAAGGTTTAATCAGGAATTCCCATTGGAACTCAAACCTCAGGCACCTGTGTGATCTACAGATATTCAATGCTCTTGTTGAAGGAAGATATGTGTGCTTTTCTTCATTACTAGTTTCATAACTCACAGATCCTTTATAAGAAGAGTATAATTATTGTCTTGCTCAAAACAACAGCTCAGAGTTATATCTTGTATGTGCAAAACATGTGCACATTCAAAACCTCTTGTAACCACTACAGTCACATAGTAATTCTGCCTCCATTTTGCAGATGATAAAGCTTAGCTTTGAAAGAAGTGATTGCTGGCTGGCATATGGTAGGGAAAGAGTCTGATTCTGATATTTATATTTCACATGAGTTGTCGCCCTAACTAGACCAATATTCTAGACATCCAACATATGCTACCCAATAATTGCATCCCCAGCTGAAATAACTCTATTATTTCAAATATCAGGTATAGAGCCCCCTCCTTCTTGTATATGTTTCTGATCCTTCTTCCTGGCCTTTCTGTGTTATTATTTAAAGCAGTTTAATTACATTTGCTTTAAAACATTTTTAAAGGTAACACATCATGAATAAATTAATAAATATACACAAGTAGATAATAAATCTGAGGCTTGCTGATTCCCCTGGCAATAGCAAAAGTTAAATCATATTTAGGTGACAGAGAAAGAACACAAAAAGTTAATATGGCTCTAAACCAGATTTTCACACATTCTCAGCAAGGTGCTTACTCATTTCTTCTAATGAAGACACCTCCTCAATTAAAATGAATCCTAATCAAGAAATTAGTTCCTACTATTCCTGCTTTACAGGGAGCCCCTATAGGGAAGCATTGTGGTTAAGCATGCAGCAACTAACTGAAAGGTCAGGGTTTGAACCTACCAGCAGCTCCATGGAACAAAGAGACGGCCCTTGGCTTCTGTCAAGACTTGGAAGCCTTCGAGGCAGTTCTGTTCTATCCTGTAGGGTTGATATGAGTCATGATGACTCAACATCAGTGCATTTAGGTCAGGCACCTGTTTGTGCCCCAAAGCTTGAAAACCCACCCATCTCCTTGCTATTTTGAAACATTGGATTAAACATGTCAGAGGATTTAGTGAATCTGTCCTTTCAAATGAGAGCAGAGAGAGCAGCTGGGGAAATAGGGTCAAAATACAGAAGTGATCCAAATAGCAATACCCTCCATCTACCCGGAAATGAGATAAGCTATTTGTCCTCTTGTCCAAGGTAATGCTTCTTTACTTCCCCCCACCCCCACAAACCTTGAGATCAACTTATTTCATCTTGCAACCTTTTTAAAGTTTCTATTGTGGTTTGGGTGAAAGTTTACAAAGCAAATCAGTTTTCCATCCAAAACCTCTCACTTACCTTGGAGATATCAAATAGCCCATTTCAGACCATCACAGTAAAGTCAATGTCACATGTTCAGTGTGTCACACACTTTAGTGGGTTCTTCATGCCTAAGAGGAAGACAGACGGACCTTTACACTTCAAGAAACAGTTGCAGTCTTCGAAATTCACAAAAGTCATTCTACCAAGTCCTATCAGGTCCCAATGGGTTGGTTTCGACTCCAGGGCAATGAATTTGGTTTTGGTTTAGGTGTTGCATAGAAAAGCTGTGTTGGCACTACATTGTGGTCTAGGAAGTGTGTCATGGCATTGAGGGAAAGTTGAGAATATTGTGAGAATGAGTAATAAGCATCACAGACACCCAAAGTGACAACATGTGGTTGATAAAAGGGTGCTAATATTATTGGTAGGCCCGGGGTTACCACACACCTTCCCTTTGTAATGAATATAATATCTGTAAATAAAGCAAAGTCCAAGAAAACAAGGTAGGGCTTAGATTTTGTAACATGGGCTACAATCTCTACCAGGACACAGCACACTTTCCACTTCTTCCCTGTCCTCCTCCTTCACAGTTCTTCTTTCCTACCCCAATCAGTCTTGTGAAGTTTGTTGACTGAGCAAGTGCTGTCTTTTCATCTCTTATGGTCGACTGTTCAGAAGAACACTTCTTCACCAGTGTTGCTTGTTCACTCAACAGGCCCATTTTTCCAACACAAGATGATCTTGGGGTAGGTTCGGTTTCAAGTTTGAAAATTAAGGACCACATAGTCTTGGGGGTTCCATTAGTCTCTATGAGAAGAAGTCTAGTCTTTTTTGTATGTTTTTGTATAGTACTTGACTTTTTATCCCTCAGTCTGACAAGAGCCTTCTATTGGTAGCTCTAGGTAGTGATGACTGGGAATCATCTAGTTCTTCTGGTCTCAGGGTTGTGTAGGTGGTGGATCCTGTGAACTGTATCCTTGAGTCTTTGATTTTCTCTACTCTTCTTGGCTTTGAATGAGAATGGATCAATAACTGTATCATATATGGCTGTTCACAGGCTTTTCAACCCATAGCTTTATTCACCAGTGTAGGCTTTAGAACACTGTCTTTGTGTACTATCTTAACCCAAGATTATTACTAGTATCCTGAATCCTGAAGTCCAATGACTCGGTCTCTCAAAATGTTTCATTGTGGTTAGGAAGTTCATACTTTGTCCCCAGTATGTTTTACTACATCCATGACTATATTTACAGTACATACAAATATGTATGTAAAAACATTATCTGCTGTATTTATAGATAAGAAGTCCTGGTGGCATTGTGGATTGGGAGTTGAACTGTTAACTACAATTACAACCCATTGGTGGCTCTGAGAGAGAAAGAAGAGGCTGTCTACTCAATGGCAGTGGAGTTTGTTTTTTATACTTATATATACTCATGACTCTAAGTTTTTATACTTATATATACTCCCACTCCCCTTGCCACATTCAAGCTTGATATATAAGATAGTAGAGATAATTAACAGTACACACACAATTCTTAAATAGCCACCAACTATGAGTAGATAAAAATAACTCTTTTCACTTCTGCTTTATTTTTCTATTCTTCCCCTACAAAACATTGGGAAATTTTACCATACAATTTTACTGTACAAGCTCTCTTTGAAGTGGTGGACAGAAAGAATGGTACATGCAACCCAAGCTATGGCATTTTCAATCACCTCATGTGCAGATTGGAGAAGAACCAATGCACTTCTATTTTCGAATTATGGTACTGGCAAAGAGTATCATATGTGCATGCACTGCTTATAAAACAATCAGATCTGTCTTGAAAGACATGAACCCCATGAAACCAGTCTTGGGAATGAAGCTGCAGGATGGGTGGAAGGAAAGTGGGGTGGAGAGGGGGAGCCAGCTTCAGGGATCTACCTACAACCCCCTACCAGGGTGACAGACACTGGGGGAGAGGGCAAGGGTAGACATCGAGCCATGTAAGTTATGACAAAACAATAATTTATGCAGTATTGAGAGTTGGTGGGGGAGTGGAGAGCAAGGATGGGGGGAAGGGAATGGGAGGCTGACGTCAGAGGCTCGGATGGAAAGGTGGAGGTTCAGAGAGCGATGACAGCTGCAGGCATGTGAAGAAGGCATGTGGCACAATCTATGTATTTATGTATTATGAGAAATGATGTAGGAGCCCCAATGAAATGATTAAACATGACAAAAAGAAATACAGCTAGAATATTCCGCAGAAGCAAAGATGGTGAGAATTCATTTCATGTACTTTGGGCATGTTATCAGGAGAGACCAAACCCTGGGAAAGTATAGAATGCTTGGAAGGACTTCAAATGAAAGATCCAGGGAAACATGAGAGGCCATCAAAAGATAGATTTCTACAATGGCTGCAACAATGGGCTTTAAGAGAACAACAATCATCAGAACGGAGTGGGACTGGATGGTGCTGTGGTGTGTTGTACATGGGGTCTCACTAGAAGTCAGACCAAGTTGATGGCCTCCAGCAAAAATAACAATCACTTTTACTAGTTAGATATTCTAAGTTATCTCGTAATGCAACCTTTTAAGATAAATGTAAATATTTCTGGAACTTGTTCGTTCCACAAATACTTATCAAACTCTTCCTATGGCAGGCACTGTGCTTACCACCAGCAAGATAGTTACATAAAAAGCAAACAGATAAACAAGGAGGAAATGGGTTCGGCCCATTCACAAATCAGTCAAAGTTATTGATATCTGCTTGCTTTTTCTTTGCTGACATGAATGTTAAATTACTTTCACAAAGGAAAGAGGCAATTTCATGAATGGAAAAGCACTCCAGGGGTCTTAGAGTTACGTCCTGGAGGAGGACATTGCAAGAACGATTGCTGATTCATTCCAAATTCACCTTTTCATGCCTGCTCTGGGATGATGGGCTGGACTCTTTGAGAATCTCTCCTATGTAGTAAGAAAGATGTTCTACTTTACCAAAATGGAACCCTGAAGGGATATTGTTGGAGGATACGCTTTCTTCCTCCAAGTCACCTATGCTATGGTTTTGATAAGCTTTTCTCATACTGGTCACCTTATGGTATGGGTTTTACATCTGTTCTTCCTACAGTTTGGCAGGGGTGAGGGGCCATCTGGTGGTTCCCTGCCTTAGAGCACTCAGGCCCTTAGAGAGCTCACCTTTACAATGCAGACATTACGTACTACAGGTCTTCCACTCGACCCTCGACCAGCCTAGGCTGATCTATACCCTCAGTAAACTGTACCACTTTGTCTTGTCTGTTTCCAAGAAGCCTGTTTCCTTTTTGCTCAGTGACTGTGGGTGGACCAGCTCTAACCTGGGCAGTCCAGCAAGGTTGGTGGTTAAAACTTCAACCATTCCACAGGAAAAAAATGGGGTCATTTGCTCCCCTAAAGATTTCCAGTCTCAGAAACCCTATGAAAAGTCCATATGGGCCAGAATGCACTCTAGAGCAATGGACTTGATTGGAGATTTGGTTTCCAGGACTTCCAGAAGGCTTCTTTATGCTCACCTGGAACCTGAACAAAGATTGAGGCAGTTGTACTAAAACAGAAAGGAAGATGGCATGATTTAAGGTCAGGAAAGGTGTGCATGAGGGTTTGTCCTCTCACCATACTTACTCAATCTGTGTGCTGAACAAATCATCAGAGAAGATGGATGACATGAAGAAGGGTGTGGTACCAGGATTGGAGGAAGGCTTATTAGCCACCTGAGATATGCACATGACACAACCTTTCCCTCTTAACCTCATTTGGAAACAAAAAGTGTCCCTTTCAATCAGAGAGAGGCTACTTCTTTTTCTGGGTTATCCTGGAACACAGAAACTGCTCAAGACAATATGAACACATTTGCAATTTTTCTGTGTAGTGTGGTGCACTACTTAGATAGCAATTCAGAATTGTTCTACAGTTTAATAATATTAATTCTTTGTGCACAAGTCAAGACTGCTGAAGAAACCAACACCACCTTACCAGGCAACTTAAAGGTTAGTATAGGAAGTCCCTGTTTGCACAAGGGTCTTTAGACTTCACATTATTTCAACGCAGCCATCACATCATCCTACATGTTTTCTTCAACTTGTTTCCAGTCTGCTAAAAGTCTTCCTGTGTTTGAAATTGCGTGACTTCCATAAGTGATGAATAAGTTTCTGCCTTTCCTCCAGGAAATATGTTTAAAGCTGAGTTTGTTCTGCTTTTGAGGGTGGAGAGGAGAGCTGAGAAGGAATGCAATGAAGTAGCAATGCAAAGTATGCCAGGAAAAAAAAAACACACAAAACAACATGTGAATCAAGAACTGCTCAGAGACCTGGGGCCAATTAGGAGGGAACAAAGAAGCATATAACCTAGTTAAGTTAAAGAATCTTTAATTAAGCTACTAAAAAGCCAAGGGTTTTAAAGTTCAAAGGATGCCCAGACTTCTGTCAAATTCCTTTCAGAGAAGGGGGCAGGAGAACGTTCTAGTAGTCGTAGAGAGTGACAGACATAAAATTCCAAGTGAAACTTTCACATAGCTGCAGCAGTACAAGAATAATGAGATTTAAATTATATATATATATATATATATATATATTGCTTTTCTATCTTCGGTTGTCTTTGCTGATTCAGATTGTGTTGAGTATCTCTTAGAAAACCCATGCCTGTATCATTTATTAATAATTCTACACTTTTGGACTTTAAGCTATTTACATTTCTGAGTGACAGTCATCTGTAGCAGCTTGGCATTCTTTCAGAAAACTCAGTTCTTTCAAATACCCAAATGAGGAGACTGCATTGAGATGGCAAAGACTGGTCCCATATTTATATTTAGCTTGGCTGGACTTGTTAGCATCGTTCTTCTTTTTTTCAAGTAAGTAGATAAATGAAAAGGTGAGGATTTAACAACTATACCACGAATGAAATAACTGCACCTGACATCTATTTGTTCACCAATATTTACAGCGGCTTCCCATTCCTCATACTGAGGCCCATTCTTCCTTCACCCACACAACCATTGTCCTGCTTCACATTCTCGCCCTCCAGCTCCTAGAGAGGAGTAAAAGACCTCCAATGGCATTTTCCTCCTCCCCTCCTTTCACAGGCAGAGTCATCTGATCAGAAAATAAACCTACCCATATTGCTCCCAGCTTATATTTCATCGGTAACTATCCATTACCTAAAGGAATCAGCTCAGACTCCATTTGTCTGTGGCCCTTCACTATGTGGTCTGCCTTCTCATCCTCAGCAACTGTCACTCCTCCAGAAACATTCCTGCCCTTTGAGACAATGTCACCACACTTTCTGGTGGTCTCTGCGTGCGCATAAGCTCTTTCTCTGACTATGACCACCAGGAAACCTTGCTTCAAGGCAAGCTAGATACTGGCACCCCTTCAAAGAACTGTGAGTTGAGAAGAAAGACTGGGAATTTTATGGACAAAAAGCTCATCCCAAGAAGCATGTAGCAGTTGAGTAGGTCTGCTTCAAAGGAAGCCACTTAGTGGCCATCTGTTTTCACATGAGCATACCCCTTGGGAATCTCATTTCTCTTCCCCAATCAGCGCTTTAGCACATTCCTTAAAATCACCCCCAGAACTCTCCCTGGGATGCATGTTAATAAATTATTTCACCATCTTTGCATCATCAAGTGCTGTTTTAGCACCTCATATAGATTGGCTCCCTGAAAGTTGGCCATCTGATCATCCTCTTTGCCTACTAAGACAATTTTCCACCCATGCTTCAAGACTCAATTAGCAGATTCCGCCCCCCCCCCCGAAGATATCAGGACCCAGCCCCTAACTCTCCAACATAATTAATCAATTGATTAAATCAATGTTTTTTGCCTGGGCTTTGCAATTTCCCTTCTTAGTGCTTTACAAAGTTTCTCCCACATGCTTTGCCCTAATGACAACAACTCGATCACTGCTGTGCTGGTATTCATACACAGGGAACTGCCATGCCATGAGAGGACTCTAGAAAAAGTCCAGGGGGCTCTGCTTCCTCTGACCCCATCTGCATTGCTGGATGTTTGGTAATTGCTCTACTCTGTCAGAGCTTCATGGAATTATCTTCTGTCTGATCGGGCCCCTACTTGTATATTCAATTTTACATATTGGATTTTCCTCTAGATTTTGACACCCTTTGCTGTTGATTGAATTGTACAAATCACCAAACTCAAACCAACTCAAGTGACCCTGCCAAGTGTAGAACTTGTCCCTGTGAGCTTCCAAGACTCTCAATCTTTACCAGCATAGAAAGCTCCATCATTCTCTTTCAGAATGGATGCTGCTTTCAAATTGCTGAACTTGCAGTTAGCAACTCAACGTATAACCTCAATCCCACTAGGATTCTGTGCCCATCATACTTCCCCATGAAAAAGGAAATGTGGAAATCCTACCCCCTGCACATCTGAATAAGCTCTTCTTGAGAAATAGGGTATCTGAGAAGAACATCAGTTTTGTTGATATAATATCATGGTAGGAGGTAAAATAACAAATGGTTGCTCGCAACTCTGTAGAAGTGGAGCCCTTTATAAAAAGGAGAAGATACATGAGAACAAGGAGACGGAGGAAGAACATCAAGTGGCTTCCCAGAGTGCCTGGGACCACCGGAAACTACTATAGAGGCATGGAACAGATTCTCACTGACATTTTCAAGACATCCTCAAGGAACCAGTTTGATGGAGGCCCTGACCTCAGACTGTCAATCTGAAGAGCAAGACAATGTATTTCTCTTCTTGTAAGCCACCTGATTGTGACATTTTGTCATGTAACCTTAGAGACGCAATGTCTAAATGTAGGGTCCTTAAGCCAAAAATGCGAGCCCATAGCCATCAAGTCGATTGCAACTCATATTGACCCTTTAGAACAGAAGAGAACTGAGATCTAGGGTTTGGGAGAGTGTAAAGCAGACAGCTTCATCTTTCTCCCTCAGAGCATCTAGCCCTGTTGCCATCAGGGCAATTGGAAGCTCTGATCCTGCAGTGAGCAGCCCAACACTTAACCTATTGCTACAGCAGGAATCCTTATGCCTTCAGAAACTTGTTAGATCTCAGTATATACTAATAGAGACTTTCTAAATATATGTTGAATCATTCATTAACCAATTATTTATAAGTGAAGCCTGTGTTCAGAATCCATGTCAAGAATTCAGCTAAATATTCCCTACGTATATTAAAAGAATTGTATTTTCATACAAGGTAATTGAGACTAGAGAATCTGGTCACTTACATTCTCAAAATTGAAGCAAATCACTAAATTATACTTGCTAATTCAAATTCAATTACCAAGTTGCATGTGCAATAATGGGATATTTTCAAAAGTAACTTTTATAATGTAGTCTATAAATGTATATTAGCTAAAACATATTTTCAGTGTCATCATTATAGTGCAAAGAAGATAAGTTAATTTTCTAATAATCCTTTTCTAAAAGAATTGTTACAATGGAAAAATAATTAAGGCCAACGAGGGAGATAAAAACCTTCAAACTCGAGATGTGAAGAAATGTAAGGAGGTGTGAAACAATTGTTTTAATTTTCCCTCATTTGTAAATTCATTGTATGCCTTCAAGTGCAGTATAAATTATTTACCAAAATTAGCTGCAATCACATACAGGGACAACTACAGGCAGATCCACACATAAACCTGTACAGTTGCTTTATTTGCATGTAAACTGTTTTAATGTCTAATTAGAAAGGTAACTATAGATGTAAACAATGCTTAATGTTGTTTTTAAAACTCTCACTTTCTCCCTTGTTCTGCTTTCTCGAAAGGGCAAAGAGGGTAAGAAGTACTTTCTTAGGAGGACATATCTTCATGGCCATGTTCCAATGTAGAATTGTACAGGACTCTTATTCGGTTTCTAATTCCCTGTGTCAATTATCATTCATCTTTATGAACTGTACTAGATATTTCATCCCAGAGCTGAAATAGACATACTCTTAGAGAAAACTCTAACCTAGCAGACACAGACACCTATTTCATGATGCTGAGATCTTCCACTCCCCACCAAACATGTGACTGATTCATGTCTTCCATGAAGCTTCCATGATGGTTGCATTGCTTACATGATTCTCTGGGATAAGGATAAGGATAACTTGCCAGCCAGCTGAAAATCTACCATGAAAAGTTGTTAAAAGGAAACCATGGAGCACGTCAATCTGTTATTTGCTAATGGCCTCTTTCTACTCTATCTTTTAATCTGTTTCTCTCTCTCTCTCTCTCTCTCCCCCTTTCCCCATACAAGACAAGTAAATACAAGTGTCTTGCTAAATGCTACCCATCCTGATGAATTTTTTCTCTAACTGGGAGTGCATATTTCATATGAAGGGTAACTTGGAATGAGACGAGTAGTCCACAAACTGTTGGGGATATATTTACATAGAGATGAATCTGTTTCTACAATGAAGCTGGCACTTCGTCTATAACTTCATGACCATATCTGTAAAACAGGGCCCACAGTATTGAGCTCAAATCTCAGAAACCTGTTCTTATAATAAGATTAAATATGTGCCTGTTTTTCAAGCCAATGACCTTCTTTAGGGACATCAGTGCAGAGTCACTGAGAGATGGCTAGTGAATACAATGCACTTCTGCAGGTCACACACTGATGGTGTCCAGCATACCCCTTGAAAAGCCTAACTTTTGGTCTCAGATGCAGATTGAGAAATCTGCTACCTATCTTGCATATATAAGGAACTCTGGTGGCAGAGTGGTTATGTACTGGGCTGCCAACTGCAGGGTCAGCAGTTCAAAAACAGTAACCACCCCATGAAAGAATTACATTTTATACTTCTGTAAACAGCTTTAATCTTGGAAGCCCACAGGGGAAGTTCTACCCTGTGTGAAAGGGTAGTCTGAGTCAACTTCGATTCAATGGCAGTGCATGAATGAGTGATCTTGGATTGTATCATCTTACATCCATTCATAGGGAGTCCTGGTGGTGTAGTGAGTAATGAGTTAGGCTACTAATTTCCAGGTTGGTAATTCAAACACACAAGTCAATCAGTGAGAGAAACATGAGGCTTTCTTCTCCCATAAATACTTAGTCTCAGAAACCCTAGAGAGAAATCTACTCTACCTTATAGGATCAGTAGAAATCAAAATCCATTCAATAGCAGTGGATTTGGGTTTGGTTAATTTATACATTTGCTTTGCACACAATGAAGCTTGATGAAGATTCTGTGATAAATGAGGATTTGGATTACATTGCATCCCCCAAAACTTCTGTGTAGGATTCCTACACCCTATACCGGTAGATGTAATCCCATTTAGAAATATGTCTTTGTTATGTTAAATAGGTCACACCACTGAAGGCTATCTGTATAATCTAATCACTTCGGATTTCTTAAAGGATCAAATTTTTAAAAAACATATCTCTGACTCATACCAAGCCTATAGGAAAGACAGGGTAGAACTGTCGCTGTGGATTTCTGAGACTGTAAGTCTTTCTGGGAGTGGAAATCCTCATGTTTTACGTGTGAAGCCATGGGTGGCTTTCAACCTGCTCACCTCCTGGTTAGCAGCCAAACTCATAACTAGCTAGGTTGCAATGGCTCTTAACGAAGAACAGAGTAGACATCTAAAAACCCAAAGGTGCTGCCTTCCACTTGAAAACAATGCCTAGTAACCCTTTCTGGGATTTCTGAAGCTCTAAAACTTGATAGGATCAGGGAGCCCCCATTTCCATCTGAGATGAAACAGATGTAACCTCACCAGCTGATGGTCAATCCATTATGAGTCAAAAGAGCTTAGGCTAGAATAGAGTAACGTTGTAGAGTTCTGAGGCTGTATATATTTACCTTGCTGTTTTTCTCTGTTTGCTGATGCTTTATGTGTCGCTGCGGTGCTAGAAACTATGTCACAGATATTGCAATTACCAGCATGGTCACCCAAAGTGAACCGTTTTCAGTAGAACTGCCAGTCTAGCAGCAGACTACAAAGAGTAATAAATAGCCTGTCTACTCCTAAGGGATTAACCACTGGAAACTCTATGAATAGGAGCAGAACATTGTCAGATATTGTGCAAAAATATGAACCCCACCAATTGGAAGGCACTCAAAATACATGTTCTCAAAGGAGACGCAACCATAATGATGTGGGTGGAGCAACATCTTCAGCTGGTAATGAGCATGACTTAAAGTTGGAGCAAACGTCCTTCAAATCCATTAATATATCCCAGAATGTGGAACAACTAAAATGTTAATCTAAGAAAGTTCAACGTCATAAAAATGAAATGGTGAACATAAAGCTTGAGGTGCTATGGACTGGTATTTGCCACTTTGAATCAGACCTTCACATAGTTGAGATGACAAAAACGGCAACAAAAAAAAATTTAAGATCTCTTTGGAAATGCTATTTCACCTGTGATAGAATATTTTCTACGCACCTACAAAGAAGTCCAGTTAGTACAGTTATTACCCAAATTTATGCACCAACCACTGAAACAAAAGATAAAGAAATCGATGGATTTTACCTTCTTCAGTCTGAAATTGTTCAAATATTAATTCAAGATGCATTAACAGCTCGTGGCTATTGGAATGCAAAATTTGGGGAAAAAGAGGAAGAATAACAGTCAGAAACTAAGGCATGGGTGATAGAAAGACACTTGTAGAGTATACGATAGAACTTCACAACACCAATGACTACATTGCAAATACTTCCTTCAACAGCACAAATGCTCAGTGTGTACACGAATCTCACCAGACAGAATCCATGAGCCAAAGTATGACCTTCAGCACATCATACCTGAATTTCAAGAACATCTCAAGAACAAATTTGACATATAGAGCACTTAATGGCAGAAAAAGCACTTATTTGGCTTGTGGAATGACATCAACAATATCATACAGGAAGAAAGAAAATGATCACTAAGAAGACAAGAGATCAAGAAAATATCAAAAATAGATGTCAGGATACACTTTAAAACTTGCTCTTCGATGTAGAGTAACTAAAGATAATGGAAAATGATGATGTAAGAAATGAACAGAAAATTACAAAGAACAACTTCAGAAGACAACATAAAATGCTACGCGGAAATGTGAAAAGACATGGTATTAACAAGTCATAAAAGAAAACAAACTAAACATGTACCAAACTGGAAGAACTGAAGGAAAAAATTTTGAGTTGTAATATTGAGGATTCCCTCGATAAAATATTAAATAATGTATGAGCACCAAAAGGTAATGGAAGAAATGCAGTCTGCATATCAAAATAACTGGCCAACCCTCAAGAGAAAGACTATAACCAAGATAAAAGCCCAAGTTCCACATAAGGCATTAGCCAAAAACAAGCCTCCAAGATTTGATGGAATATCAACTATGTCTCACAAAGTTGACAAAGCACTACAATCATTTACCATTCCATCCCCCAAACTTGGAAAGCAGCTACTCAGCTAAGAATTGTAAAAGATCCATATTTGTACCCATTCCAAAGAAAAATAACCCAACAGAGTAGAAATTATGAAATAATACCATTCATATTACATTCATGAAAAACTTTGCTGAATATACTACAATGATGATTGCCAAAGCTCATTGACAGGGAGCTTCCAGAAATTCATGTTTCGGAAAAGAGTAGATGGCATAAGAAATAGCACTGCGGATGTAAAATAGAAATTGATTAAAAGCAGAGGATTCCGAACAGATGTTTATTTGTGTTTTATAAACAATGCAAAGACATTGGATTGTGTGCATCATAATATACTGTAGATAGCAATGGGGGTTGAGAGCATTTCAGAACACTTCATTGAGATCATAAGGAATGTATATATACATCAAGAACCAATAGAACAAAGGAATATTGTATGGTTTAAAACCATAAAAATTTATGTCAGAGTTTTAATTTTTTACCATATTTATTCAACCTGTATGCTGAGCAAATAATCTGAGAAGCTAAACTCTATGAAGAAAATGTAACATCAGGGTTGGAGGAAGGCTTGTTAACAACTGCGAGTGACACAACCTTGTTTGCTGAAAAAGAGAATGACTTGTAGCACTGGATGATTATGATGAAAAAGATCCAAGATTGCAACCTTTAGTGTAAATTACAACTTAATGTAAAAAAATTAAAATCATCATAACTGGACCAATACAACATCATGATAAACAGATAAGAGACTGAAGTTACCAAAGATTTTATTTTGCAGACCCACAATCAATGCCCACAGAAGCAATAGCCAAGAAAACAAAAGGCATACTGCATTTGGGTCAATCTGCTGCACAAGATCTCTATGTAGAACTGAAAGCAAGAAATCCCTTTTGAGGTCTAATATATGCCTAACAGCAGCCATAATATTTTCAATTGTTTCACATGCATGTGAAACTTGGAAATAAGAAAGAATAAGTAAAAACTGGTGCAATTGAATTATGGTGTTGGCAAAGAACATTGAAACTAGCATGTTTTATGAGAAGAAAAAAATAAATTCATCTTAGAAGAAGTACAGCCAGAATGCTCCTTAAAAGTGTGGATGGTGGAACTTCGTCTTACATATTTTGGACATGTTGTTAGCAGAGATCCATCCCTAAAAAGGGATTTCAGAATTATAGAAGGCCATCACAGACAGTTATGCTCCCCAGAAAATAGGTTGACACAGTGGCTGTGACAATGGACTCAAATGAAATAACGTACATAGGGTTGCTATGAGTCAGAAACAAGTCAACAGCATCTTACAAGAACAACATATCTTTACAGAAGCAGACTTCCTCATAGGTCTCCTATGGAACAGCTATGGGATTTGAACCAATAGTCTCTTGGTTAGCAACACATATTCACATACTGTGCCAACAGGACTTGTATGAGAAATAGAGAAACATACATACTGGGAAAGACAGAGGCCATGTGAACAGCACTGAAAATCCAAGGAACATCAAGGGTAAGCAGGGAATACACAGGGATGACACCTTGATTTGAACTTTCAGCCTCTCAAACTGGGAGAAAATAGTATTTTGGGTACTTGAAACTTCCCACGTGTTTCTGTAATGTGTGAGTCAATTGCTTTGATAACAATGCTTTGGTCTGAGCCTGGACTTTCTCTCTTGATAGCCATTAACGGTATGTGTGTGTGTGTGTGTGTGTGTGTGTACACACTCACCTGCACAAGCTTTATGAGCTGTGGATACATGTATAGTATAGCCTCGATGAACAGATTGACACTGTGGTTAAAAGGATGGCTCAAACGCAACCACAATTTTGAGGATTGGAGCAAAATCAGGAAGTGTTTTCTTCTGTTGTGCACAGGGTCTCTGAGTCAGAACTGACTCCATGACACTTAACAATAAGAACTTATCTGCAGGGTTTATAGTGGGGATTCAAGGAAAATCTTTTTTCTATTATTCTTAAACTCTTCCTGGTGAATGTCTTTCTATAACCTCAAGTTCAGCAAACCACATACATGCAAGAATGGCAGACACTCCCTGGATTCACTGTTAAAAGCTAAGTCAATTTATAAGCACTGCCATACCCCTGTCTTTAACTTTGCCCGTAGCTGTAGGCTAGACTGCATTTCAATCAGTTCAAGTTCAGCTGTCTGTTTTATTACACCCAGGCCAGTAACACTTTGGGGATTTTTAGTCCCTTCAATGACAAATATATATTCAACCACTGCTGTGAGCAGCAGCCCACAATGCAGGTCACCAAAGGACAACAAACTGAGTAGGTTTGTCAGAGAAATGTTCAGAAAAATATCTCCATAGGTGCCTGCAATTGCCTCTACCTTCAATCTTTTCCATCTCTGAGAAGCATGCAAAGTTGGGATATTTTTTAGTTGTGTGTATGTGTGTATCTTCAGGAGAAAAAAAATCTAGATTGCCTAAGCATTTCTAGCAAAATGACACAAATTTAACTCATTCAGCTAACAGAAAAAAGACAAGATTTTTCTTCTACCAAATGTGTTGGTCTACAGGGTGTAATGGTTTTTTTTCCTAATACAAATCAAGACTGTCTATTCCCAGATGCCACTCTGAGATTCTCCTTTCACAAAGTAGAAATAAATGTCCGTAAATCTTGCAAAGCATCAACGATGTTTGGTGAGACTCTGAGAAATTCAGTCTATTGTGTTGTCACTTAGCTGACACAATTGAGAGAAAGAGAAACACCTTCCTATGAGAGATTGGTGTAAGACGTGCTGATTCAGAAAAGGCATTGAAATCCTCTAGTCTATTTTTGCTGTGGTGTCTGTGCCCATTGTTAAAGCCCAAGTTACGCTAAGATGTCCCCAAATTATCTTTGTGCCATCCTTTTTTACATAAAGGAGAGAGGAAATTTCTATCAAGTCTCATCCATCAACTGAAAATTCTTTTTCCGCTGACCCTCTCTTCAGCTCCATCTGTTATAAAATCCCAATTAATGTGTACAAGATGCAAATTGTATTTAACTGAAAGAAAGTCTGTGAAAATTTAATTGTCAGCATGCGCGTATGGCCCTCCCACCAGAGTTTCCAACTTCAAGTACATCCTGTGAAAGAGTTTAGCGCGACACTAACTTGAGGTTTGCCTTTAGCTTCTTAGGACTATCCCATCAGGAGGTAATCACTAGACATCTAAAGTCACAGAGCACAAACTATTTCTACATGCACAGCGTTCACATGGTACAGTTTTCTGCTAATCAGGCACCCTTACACATCATTTCTGGTGCATGTTGTGTGTGTTATATGTCTGTACTGTTTGTATGGGAAACATTGTCTTTGGAAATAAGGTGATGGTGTTTTTAATATCTGACATCCTTGTTTTATTAGTTTCTGAAGGGCACACTCACTTCACACTTGTTTCTCTCCCTTGAGTTTAAGAAATAAAGTGTGGTTGTAGTTGTTTTTGTTTTAAACTCCAAGTCTTACCTAAAGACTGCTAGGCAAAGCCCACATAGCAAGACTTGTCTTAATCAAGCTTGGTAAGAATCACCTTCTACTGAGAACAATCAAAGACCATTTGATTTTCCGATATAAAATTCACAATGAATGGTAGGACCTTATCCAAATCAATAACTTATTTAATAACACATTTATGTCCAGTAACAAACATTAAAAGGAAGCAGTGAATGCTAATGTGCCAGAGCCCAAACTAAGCATTATATAACTGGCAGTGTTATAAATATGCACGCTGTGTGTGCTACCCAATGTTTACCTTTCATGTTCTCCTTGCCAGGAACCTGGCAACACTTCAAATGCATGCAATTAGGGGAAAAGGAAAAAACACAATCTCTTTAGGGAATTTCATTTAATAAGACTTTTGTTTGAAGGTGTATGTAATTCTCTGTCACAGTTTCCCCTTCTTTCAATCAGAGATCTTGTCCTCAAAGCTCCTTTGAGGGAAGGGGCATGTATCCACATTCCATTTAAAATGCCCCCTCTTTGTGGTAAATTCCGTTCCTTATTGTTTTTGTTTTTTTTTAAGAAATCGTGATGCTCCTGCTTTAAAAGCACACTGATACATTTGAAAGCTCTTTCATGTTCCATTTTGGGATGGGACTGTGTTGATGAAGCTAACTTGTAAATTCTACTAAATACAGAGGCATTCCCGCTAGACATTTGACTTCCATATTACATTGACCTCCCAAGTCTTCTCAAAGCACCACTTAATTTCTTTTTTAAAAAATCCCTCTCACCTTACACTGCCTCTTCTTGTGAGATAGTCATAAATCGTGTTTCATATATCAGTGACTAATGTCGTCATGATCGAGTGTGCTTGCCACACTTGGAACATGGTGGTGGTCATTAAAGAAGGAACCACAAAAGAGATGGTCATCTACTACCATCATCCAGTGCGGTAGTTACATAACCTGGTGTCAACTTGTGGTGTCCAGGCTGTCAGTCAGGTCACAGCTGGATGACCTCTTTTGACGGTGCCATAGACATAAATAGCTCGCTGGAGGCAGGACACAGATACCCTCCCCGTGAGACATTCCTGTTGAGAAGACACAGGGAGCTACACTAGAGCCCTCCAGCCAATGGAGCCTTGTGGAGACCCCTGCTGGTACTGGGATGCTCCCACTGCCACTGGATCCACAAGACTTTCCACCCACTGGCTGGTGGTGGTCTTGCATTCTGTGTCATTACGTGTGTTGTGAGTCTGGAGAGGAATTTATAGATTGGTTTTGGACAAATGGGCTAATATCAGACGTGTGAATTTGATCTGAACTGGGCTGGAATGTTTTCTCAATATCCAATTGCTCTTGGATATAGAGGTCTTTTTTATACACATAGGAGTGTCTATGAATTTGTTTCTCTAGTCCACTTAGAATAACACATCTAGTAAAGCTGTACTCCAATGAACTGTTTGATTTTTGTTTTTGCTTTTCTTTTCATCTGGTTTCCCTTGATCATCCTTTCAAAAAAATTTTCTTTTTCATTTTTTGAAAGAAACTGGCTATCTCCATGGATGAAATCATGAATTTCGTTTTGTATTTATGTTTTCAACTTTATTATTTTCATCTAATTCTTTACATATGCCAAGCTGTTTCTTCTTCTAAGTTCTTTAACTCTCTATTTGCTTGCTTACTTTTGAAACTTTCCAGTAGACATATCTGGCTGTTGTACATTGACTTCTAAAAGCAAGATTTACTTGTATTTCACAAATTCTGATATACAACATTTTCATATTTTGAAATGGTTGTTGTTGTTCTGAGTAATGTGGGAGGATATGTTCGTAATGTGGTTTGATTTCCAACTCTATTGGTCAGGGTCTGCAGTCCATATGATACTGATTCTTTGGTATTCGTTGCTGCTATTTCATGGTCCAATGAATGATATTTCAGAACATAATCCAAATGTTTGAAAGGAGTGCTTTCCATTACTGGAGCCTGGAGAACTCTGAATATGGCCATTACATGACACTTGTCCATTGTTTCTGTTAACACTCTCACTAAACCTAAGTTTTGGTCTTACATGTGAAAACATCCCAAGTACATGCTAGAATTTTTCAATATGTTTGTGGATTCATACATTTTACCTTAAAATTCTAAAAATTTTGCTTTATAAAAGTTGAAGCTAACAGAACCCATATTTTACACAAGAATTTTTGCCTTACCAATACTTAATAATTGTTACTAATTCTAATCGTGTTTTTGCCTTGAAATCTGCTGCTTTGTTTTGTTTTTCAAAATATTCATTAGCTACACTACCTTCTATTGCCAAATATTTCCCTTGCTTGTATTTTATGACCTCTTTTTACACTCATTTCTTAAAAAGATGTTTTATATATGGTTATTATTAACAGCACAGAGATGACTTTTGGAGAAAATATCTGTATTCTAATTAAAGAATTTTGCCAATGTATGTTCATCATAATCACTGATACAGTAAGGGGTATGGTGGCTAAATAGAACGTAAATTTTATATGATGATATAGTAGCACAATAAAGGGAAAACCTGAGAAGACATGGGAAGTAGAAAGTAAATTAAGTTTGTTTATTCATATGGTTCCCATAGTGGTACTATGTTTCTTATTACTCAAAATAGGATCTTCAAGGTCACTTGAAAGTCATTCACTACTAAAAGGAACAAGAACTAAAAGAAGTAAAAGAACGAGAACAGTGATGACTGAGAGCAGGTCTGAATTAAGAAAGCACAATGTGAGTAGGACCATCTTGTACTGCCAAAGAAGAAGAAAATGTTTAAGACTAATGGGGTCAGTCAAAAGGACAGTGGAGTAACTTGAAGGGGGGTGGGTATTCACTGACTAAAAGGGAATCAATCTGAGCATCAAAAGAATTATGTTTTCAGTTGATTGAACCACTTGTCCTCTATAAAAATCCATATCACTGTAATGACACTCAAGAAAGAGAAAGCCAAAATAAAAAAATGACTTGTTGTCAATTGAAGCCACTATTAACTAAAGAGAAAAAACTTAACACTGTCTCTGCTTTTCTTGCAAGAACTTTGCTTTAGGATAAGTAATATATTGGTGAAGCAAAACATTAAACTTTATAAAATGGCAGCCGATACATTTAGAAGCAATGATAGAATTTGAAAGCCATCACATTATAACAAATAGTGAAAGTTTTGATACATGACAAGGTTGTAAATGATTGATGGGAAACTGAATGATTTCTAGAGGACACAATACAGTCCCTTTGGTATCGAATAGATGCCAAAACACAATGCAGTCAACTAGGTAGGTATCATGTTTCCTGGCTGATAAACAGATAAAGCACGTAACACAATTATTTATACAGTCTAAGCAAAAACAAACCAAACAAATACTTATGTTGGATCTAGCAACTTATCATGTAGCTTTCAGTTTACAGACAACACAGAGAACAAAGAAATAAGACAATCAACAGCTAGGTAGTGGTAAGATAAATTCAGGATGTGAGGTTCATATAAGTCTCTTCAAAAAGTCACTGTGAAAGGAAAACAAACTGTTCTGGATTTAAATTTTCACAGAGAAATAATAATTTGATATAATGTGAGATTCTTATGTTGGATTTTATATGAGGAAAAATAAACATTTTGTATGCAAATATGCACTATTTAAAATAGACTGGGTATTGAGTGATGATAGTAAGGAATTAGACACAGGCATTATTTAGGGAAATGTTCCCATTTTTAAATACATGAACTGGAAGTTAAAATTAGAAGTAAATAATGACCCTGAACAAAATGAAGTTCACCCATAATGTATGTGTTATTCTATGATGTAAACTTTTAATTATGAAACTGGCTCTCAAGTCTCTAAGGAGGTCTGGTAAGAATGGTTATTGTGTTAGAGTTGACTAGAGAAACAAATCCATAGACAGCATGCATATAAGGAAGAACTTTATATAAAAGAGCAATAGTATATTGAAAAACACCCCAGCGCTGTCCAAATCAAGTCCATAAGTCTTATATTAGCCCATATGCTCAGTACCAGTCTATAAATTCCTCTTCAGACTTACCCAACACATGCAGTAATGCCAAGAGCAGGAAGATCACAGACCAGTGAGTGAAAGGTCTTGTGGATCCAGTGGTGATAAAAACATTTTAGCACTGACATTTTAGCATAACGCCAAGTGGCTTGTCAACAGGAATGTCTTGCAGGGAGTGTGTGTGGGACCCACCTCCAGCCAACTATCTTCATTGTGCCTCCAAATGAGGTCATCAAGTCGTGACCTGAATGACAAGCTAAACTTCACCCCTTCACTCTTAATAGTATCTAATTGGCAGCAGATTATGTAGCTACCAGTTATTCTAAACAAACAATATATACATATACATATATATTACACTCATATTTATTACCTTGAAATTTTAATATATATAATGAAATCTGTTAAAACCTAAAGTTAATCCATTTCTATACACTTTTCACAACAAATCAGTTATCACGAGCATTGTCATTATGCTTAGACATACCAGATGTACATATTATGCTGGCTTACCTCTCTTTTCAGATTCCATGCATTCCTTTTGAGTTCACAATTCTCCTTACACTGCATTCTTTGATAATTCTTTCAGGATTGTTTAATGAGTAGTAAATTATTTGTCTTTCTTCATTGAAAATGTCTTTATCTCTCATATTTAATTGATCATTTACCTAGGTAAAGAACTATCAATTGGATGTTATTTCTTAAGCCCCTTATAAATGTTTTTCTCTTTTGTCTGTTTACTTTCACCACCATTGAATAGTGAACTAATTATTTAATTATTATTAACTTGGCTGACATTGCTCTCGACCTTGGTGATCTGCTTCTTTTTCACTTCATGTTTCCATATGGAATAAGCTTCAATATTCTAGTTAGCTTATGGTACTGCTTGAATCTGATGATTTATGCCTTTTAACAATTTCAGGAAACTTCTTAGGCTCATACTTTTGCATACTATTTCACCCTCTCTCTTACTAGTTTCTCCACTGACATCTCCTTTTGACCAAATTGAACTATCATTCTGACCTTAATGTCTCTTAATCTACCTCTTAAACTCCTGTTTTTAACTCTGCTCAAATTTGCACAAAGCCTTCTTATAGTTTACTAATACACTTTTCAACTGTCTTGGGTAGGCATTTCAACAACTGTATTCTTTATCTTTAATTTATCGTTAATTGAGGGCTAATATATATAGCATGCCATTTCATAGTTTAATCACATTCAGTAATATTGTATAATTGCTACCACAGTTTCCAAGCATTCTTTTTCTTCCTTGTCTCCTCAACAACTCTATTCTTAATTTCATACATACACACAAAGATGTGTTATCTTTCTATAAAGAGATCATTTTTTACATGCACTAAATATACATGTTTTAAGTTATTTTCAGACTTCAATAATATTATCTCAAATTTTTGAGGCATCATATCCTTGAAGTCCGACCCCCTTTATTTGTAATACGTGGTCTTTCACTCACTGTAGATTGTTTAATCTTGACTTTTTAACATGAAACATTGGGTGGTCTCGATTCTAAATGTAGTCCTAATGATTTTTCCTTTGATGGAGATTCTAGGCTATCACAAGTATAATATCATTTTATAATAATCTTTCAACTTGGTGTTTTCCAGACAATGTAGACCATATAAATTCAGTCAAGATCATTGTGAGAGCACACCTGTGTTATGGATTCCCAGAGCCTAAGCTAGAGCACATGATCCTACCTGTCATCTGCCCTAGCTGGAAAGCAGAAAGTTTTTGAAGATTCGTTTTAATGGAGCATAGAAGCCATTGAACATCTTGACTTATGAAAGTATGAACTGTCCCCATTCCACCTCATTTCCCGACTCTACTTTGATTACCTTTCCTGTTTCTATGAGTGCTTCTATGAGATTCTTTGGTCCTACAGCTTCTCCTCATACATTGATGGAAGATGGGGTTCACTTCCCTTTTCCTTTGTGGATCCCTATAACCTGTTCAGTTGGTCTATATTCCAAAAAATGTTTTGTTATATTTTATCCTGCATGTCTACATATTAGTAGCATTTGGGCTTCTGATGATCTTGTCTGCCATAGGGACAGATACAAATGTATGAATTTTGTTCTGCTTTTCTTTGGTTTCGTTATCTGAAAGATAAGATTTTCACCTTGCCTGTTAGCACTCTTATGATTATTACAATGGAAGAAACAGTGAATTTGCGTCACCCAGATAAACTGTTCTTTTCTGAGTTTCCTTTTAAATCTGCTGTGCAACCCTTTAAAAATCTGCTACTACTATTTCATTGATCAACACTTAACCAATAAGTAAATTCCTGAAAAGGGAAACGGGGTAAGGACAACATTATTCTCTTTCATGTGAAATGCTCCTGGGTTTTCATTTGTGATGATTTACGATGGTCAGTTTTAATATTCTTTGTTTTGTTTGGTTTGGTTTGGTTTTTTGGCATCACTGCCCTCTGGTGGTCGTGGGATCTACCCAGCACTGCTTCTGAGAGCCACCGCTGGATTTGAACCACCAAGCCAAGCCCCCACACTCAACCACTTATGCCACCGGGGCTCAGCCCTTAATATCTCTTATAAGGCTGTCTTCTCTATTCCTTAGGAGTCATAGTTGTTTGTCTTGCCTCTCAGTAAACTTCTTCTGTGCCTCTATGATTTCCTCGTCTTCCCTAAGCCCTGGAAAGGTACAACTCCTCCTAGTAAATCAATCACTCAACAAAGTATTTCCATCTCTGACTCCCACTCCCATGTCCAAAAGGCCAGGTCTCATTCAAACCTTGGTTACTCTTACCGATCCCTTTTTATAGGACCAGCTTCCTCAGACATAATATTTTTATCTTTTACAGCATACTTGGCACTTTTGTTCTTCACAATCTGCTCAGCACCCTATTTCTTTCTATAGAATGGCGCATGTGTCTTCTTTTCCTACTTCTCAGCTTCCAAAAATTCTTTTGGGGGAATCAGGAATCCTCTAATGCTTGAATCCTGGTGTTTTTACTCCCTTCAATCTCTGCCTTGTTTGTGTGTCCATATAGCTTATGTATATGATAATGAAACTCTAAATTTCCAGAATTCTGAACTTAGGGTTTCCCCTTCATTACAATAACTCCCTTTTCCTCTCGGCCTCTTTCTTCATAACTCAGGGTTATCTAAGGCTGTCACATTATGGTTAATTTGAAATGGACCACAAAGTTTAAGCTATTTATTATTACTCTATTTGGAAAGATGCCTCTTGCACCACTATCAGTAGTGTCACCCCAAGGTCAAATGGTAAGGAATGAAACAGTCACCTTTTCGCACCCACACCCCATCATGATCATATTGGCAGCGCTACTCTCACCTGATTCATCATACACATACAATCTTTTTATTACCTTTTTACTTTATCAAATAGGCGCTGTCTAGAATAAAATAAATATCTGTATCCTTAGGTATGTCAGCAGAGTATCTGTGTAATCTTTTGCAGGAGAAAACCCAGAAGACAGATCAACTATTAAGTGCAGCTTACAATAAATATTTGGCCAATATTGTGCTACTAAACACTGACTTCCTGCCCTCGTGGGTCCTACAATTCTTTGGATAGAAAAATGAGAGAATGGGGGCAAGGGAAGCAAATTGCCACAGGTGTGCATTTACACAAAGTATGAGCAATAAGCAGAATCATTTTCAGTTCAAAAGGTGAAAGTATATTGAAAAGCAACATGTTATTGCTATTTCTCTTTATTCAAGCATCTTCAAAATGTCCAAATAGCATATACTTGATGGACTCTCCTTCACTCTTTCCATCATATGCTAAAGAGGCAAAAATAGACATCCAGTAGATTTCAAAATAGTTTAGCGCGGTGAAAAGAATCAAAAGAGGAGTAAAGTAATCACTGCCTCCCCCAAGCTCACTGTTATTGAATCCAGCAACTTACTTATGCTGTATCAGTCGCCCAAATCTAGAAGATTTTTTTTCTCAAATTGATTTTTGTTATGTGAGGTTCTTTGATGCAGTGCAACTATGATTCATACTAACGCACTCAAAAGATGCACTGGAGAAGCTGTCATGAACACTGCCTCCACTTGACAGTTTGCCAATGATCACACATTCTCGGAGCCTGAACGTGTCCCAGCATTCCAAATCCACAAGATGGCATTAGTGTTCACTTTTTTCTATCGTTTTCTTCTTTTTATCTAGTTAATTTCACGACAGCCATTAAATGTCCCTCTTGGAAAGGTAAAAGATAAGGTTTTTTTATCCCCTCTCCTGAAATATTCATAGGATTAGCAATGATTCATTTGATATTCCTGGATTGTCAACACGTAAAAGGAAACTACTTGCTTACACCACCTTTTATGTTTTGTCTTTATCTGGAAAATTAATCACCATATTCCTCAAATTTCTAGATCTTTCTTCTTTTAGAAGATTCTGTGGCTCTGCTGCCCAATAGAGTCATCATAGCAACATGCAGTTATTTATATTTAAATTAATTGAATGTGGATGAAGTCAAACATGGTATTATTCAGTCACACTAGCTACATACTAGCTCAATAGCCACATGAGGCAAGTGGCTGTCACATCGCACAGGGCAGGCACAGAGCACGTCTACCCCTGAAGGAAGTTCTACTGGATTGGTCTCCTGGAAGCATTATAGGCCTGAGTGAATATCCAAGAACTGTTATTGATAGCTGATCTGTCCTGTTCATGTCTTTGCCTGCGATGCTTCCATTCTGAATTGGAAGCAGAGGTGAAGGGAATGCTGAAATTAAAATGTGTGCCCTAGCACAGTTCCCTGTATGGAATGTTCTAGCTCTATTTCTGTGTCCTGTAAACTGTATATGTGTGTGACAGGTGTTTTATGATGGTTGGGAGCCATGGAGTGAATTCAACTTAAAGGATTGTATAGAACTGCCCTGGAGGGTTGTCAGGCTGTGATCTTTATGGGAAGAGATCACCAGGTCTTTTCTCTCTATGGCAGGTTTGAAGAACTGGCCACTCAATGAGAGAACTATGTTAGTCTGAGAAGACTAGAGAAGCAAAGTCATAGACACACGTGTGTGTAGAAGAGAGAGTTTATATAAAGGATAATGTATATTAGAAAGCATTTCCAGTCCCAGTTCCAGAGTGGCCTTGCCAGCTGAGATCCGATCCCGGATCCCTGCATGCTGCCTGCCCTCAGCAGATGCTTCCTGCTGACCTCCCAGGGCCAGGCAGGAGCCTCTTACTAGGGCAGACCACCTGCACATTTCTAAGACAGGGGGGGGTTTGGAGATGGCGGGGGGCCCGGGGGGATGAGTTCCTTGCTGTTCTTCCTTGATATCCCTCCATGCTCTCCCTGAGGAAGTCCTGCCCCTACTTGGCTGTTGGGACTCAGTAGTTGCCTGGGGTTTTGTTCTGGGGTCCTGGGATGGTGTGAATTCCAGCTCGGGTTTGATGTGAGCAGCTTTGATCCCTGAAGAGCTACTGGGGGGGGGGGGGGGGGGGGGGGGGGGGGGGGGGGGGACCGGGAAGGGGGAGGCAGTTTATCATTCTTTGCCCAGATATTGTGATATTTGCACAGCTCTGATCTTGTAAATAAAATGAAACTTGCCTGGTGGGGAAAAAAAAAGAAAGCATCTCAACCCTGTCCAGTCCAAGTCCACAAGTCCAATGTTAACCCATATGTCTGATATCAATCTATAAAGTCCTCTTCAGAGTCATGAAATGCATGCCATGACACTAAATGCAGGAGGATTGCAAACCGATGGGTAAAATATATTTGGATCCAGTGGTGTTGTAAGCATGTCAGCACTGGCAGGGGTCTCTGCATGGCTTCTCCAGGCCTAAGGACTGCAGCAGGGTAGGTCCATGTATCTTCTCCTCAGGGATGTCTCACCGGGAGTCAGCCTTGTCTCTTGTCAGTAGAGCAAGGGAGTGAGTCAAATAAGAAGATGCCTCCTGCCTCTAAGGAGGAAAAATAGGAGTTCCCAGAATCCTCAGCAGCAGGTGATGCCCACACAGAGGTCTCTTTGGTTATATCTTGATTGACAGGCCAGGCTCCCGCCCTTCACTCATAATCCTCCCAAATTGACATCAGATTTTATAACTACCACAAACACCTAATCAGTGCACAAGCTGAATGGTTATTCCCATGTAAACCATGTGCTGTGTAATGCCTTTCCACAATATTGTCTTCAGAGCATATATTGCCATCTATTGTTCTTTTATGAAGCTTGAATAACTGAAGCCCAACAGGACTATGGCTTTCAGCACAACACACGTACCACATAAAGGGGTGGGGGTGGGGACTGGAAATGAATTCAGAGACCTGATATAGCATTCCTGTGTGACTCATTAGGGGGCAAGGCCAAATAATAAGGCAAGCAAAATAACAGGAAGTTTCTTGGTCCAGGATAGAAAACTCTATGCTGGATTAATCTCAGCTATTTTCTGGACTCAATTTTTTTAACATGGAAAATGGACAACTATGAATGATGGCAAGCAAGTCTACTTTCAGTTCTAATTTCTCTTTTGTCATATCTGCTGTCTCTGGAATTAAGGAAATGGCAGAGAAAACCAAATCAATTTACTTTGTGTATTAATTATAAGCAAAGATTTGGGGAAGAGATGCTAAGCGTTTTCCTGGTGTCTTAGGGTGGGGTTTCCAAAGAAATAAAACTAGTAATCTTCATATAAGTATAAGAAAAAACTTGATGTCAAGAAAGAATTTTATATCAACAAAGAGTCCCAGGCCCATCTAACTCAAGTCCATGGGTTTGATGTTAATTGCCAGTGGGTGGAGCAAGAAGACAGACTGGGAAGCTGGAAGACCACAGGTCAGTGAGTACAGGGTGCTGTGGGTCCCAGGTTGTCAGGAACATACATTGCAGGGCAACTGACAGCTCACAGGACAACAGGCCACACTGAACAGATCCAAGCAAGCAAGAAGGCAAATGGGGGCAGGGGGAGAGAAATGTTTTCACTGTCTCTCTTATAAAAAGGCAACATCCCTAAAGAGGCATCGGTAGGCTACCATCTGATTGACAAGTTGGACTCCACCCCTACCATCCCACACAAAAAAACATCAGATTGACATGAAATCTAACCATCATGCCTGAGAAGCAGGTTCAAATGATCTTTGTCTTCATGAGAAGCCTATGTAATAGGAAGGAGATAAAACATAGGAATGTAGAGAAATCTTCTGCCTGGAGGGTGATATCTCAAATCGCATTCCCCAACCCCTTCAGGGGTTCTCATGCTTCTTTTTGCCTTTGGGAGGATTTTTTAAAGATTTGAGAAAGGCTTCAATAGGCAATTGCACATGAGTGAAAGTCTGCCAGTGACAAGTGTGGAAAATCAACCGTGGTCTACAAGACTGATAATTTGATTTTGCTAAATCCATAATAGGATTAAAGTTGGTTCACCATAAACTACAAAATAAATAAATGTATTTCTGAATTCTGATGATGAGGATAGTAATCATATGAAAAACCTGGACTAATTACTGAATTTACTCAAGCATTCATTCTGAGCTTCCTGGGAAGTTAAATAAAAAGAAAACTAGAATACATTATATAATAAATGGAGAGTATGGTTTTATGAAGAGAATGGGGATAAACAAGCTCAAAAATATAAGAAGGATAGGATACATGGAACCTAATTTGATATATAATTTAGCAATCAATGATATGAGGTAATTAATGGCTACAATATATAATTCTATACTATCCTATCAAATATGAGATTTTCCAACCAAGACTTTCATATGAATATCATTATATAGCAAGCATTTCTTGTTGGAGGGCACATGGATGACTTAAGTTATAAGAAAGTAACAGATCTGTACTGGGTGGCAAGTATCTTACATCTGCATTTGTACTTAACTCAAGATGATTTGATAGTGGTGAGGAGACAAACAGCAGAGGCTTAAGTTTCTTGTGGTAGCCATCATTGGCATGGTAACTAGCCCAGCAGAGTGTTATTGTAGGAAGGAACTAGGTGACCCTCCACCAGGGTCACAATGTCTACTACACCTTTTTGGAGTAAGGAATAAATGAAAGTTATACGTAAAGTGTCTGGCACTGATATACTATCAACAAAAATCCGCTTTTTTCCCCTTAATCTACCCATGCATTTCTCATGCAAGTTAATAGGTAGAACGACCGAGACCTGAATTGTTCCTTTAAGCTCTCATGTAAGTTTCAGGACAGTCAGTTGATAACTTTAATTTCAAGAGTGACTTCTTGTGGCAGACTGCACCAGACTTGCCACTAAAAACTGCACTGCATGAAGATAGTGTCTATTGCTCTAATGAAGATTGACGTGATGCCTTGGATAGCACAAGCAGTTTTCAATTGCCTACTACCTAAAGGTTAGCAGTCAAAACACACGCAGCGGTGCCCTAGAAGAAAGACTTGATTCCATGCTTCTGTCAAGATCACAGCCAAGAAAGCCTCGGGGAGCAGTTCTACCCTATAGCATATGAGGTTACCACAAGTAGCAAATGCCTTGACAGTTTTGACTTGGTTTCATGATTTGCTTTCTGAAGAAGAGTTTCCTCAGTATTTTACTTTAATATACATAAGACAGTCAATCCAAAGATATCATGCGTGAACTTTTCTGGAACCTTAAGCAGCTAGGTCGTAGAATCTTTACCGTAAACTGCAGAGCACAGAGAGAAGGCCTCAGGTGGGTGCCCTTGGTTATCTACTCATGCCTTTGATGTAATAAATAGACTCTACTTCTCACAGAGCAGCCAGAGCCAACTGCCTAAACAAGGAGATAAATCATGGCACACTTCCATTCAAAATCTTCCAGCCCCTGCCTTCTTCGATGGCTTTGATCTTCAGTGAGTTGCTGCAACCCAATACATAGAGCAGTGCATAGCGACAAAAGCCCTCACTCGCTGCTTGTTGAATAAATAAATAATTGAATAATCCACGAAGCCTCCAAATGAAGTGAACTTTATGGTGCATACCAGGTACAGTGGAGTGAAACTCCTTAGGATGACTTTTCTACCCACGTCTGCACATCTCACGCCAAATGATTGGGTGGACTACTCAAAGAGGGCATGGAAGAAGCTGTGAGTCTTGCTCCGAGACAAGCGGGAAAGCAGATAAGGTCAGATCTGTCACCTCCATGACTGTTTCTCACACCTGGCTTCAGCCAAAGTGCTATTTCACTGATTTGTCCTTTCCTTTTCAACTTATAAGCACTCAACTTATAATCAAAGTCAGTAGAAGTTGTCCATTTCTCTCTGCTTCTTTTTTGTATCCACAAACAGTATGGAAGGCTCTGGGCACCACACATGCTCCTTGATGTCTGCCCTCAAGCAGAGACCTCTTCTCAACGCTACCTTTTTCTCCACATCAATGTGCAAGCTCAGGGCATCAGGACATAATCTGCACATTCAACTCCATCCAAGATGCTCCTCCCACAGGTGTAGAAGAGCAAGGTTAAGCTGAACAGTCAAGTACCCATCATAGCATTTTATAAGTCAGTCACCACCAAACTTATCTCCAGGGTTACAGTAAGTGCTAGTGAGTTGCAGTTGTGAGCTTAAATAAACATTTTTCTGTTTGACCAAGACGTCATTGGAAAAGGAACAATTTTCCTGTACTAGGTAATATATCAATTGATTTCTTACTAAAATGGTTTCCCTTCTCAATATTTTCTATTGTTGGATGCAGGCAGGTTGGTTCTGCCTCACAGCATTCCACTGTGTAAAAGAATGAAGTCCTTCCCAAGCCTGAACCATTATCACCATTGCTGTGGTTAAGTTTACTATTGCAGCTGTCAGATTGATCTTTCTCTGATGGTCTTCCTCCTCGGGGCTGACAGGTAAGGCTTCTGAATTTGTCTTCTTAGTGTAAGAGTCACTCAAATATATCTCTACTTAGGACTCAAAAACTAGATTTTACATGATGACTGAAAAGGTGTGGGTTGTGTGTGTGTGTGTGTGAGAGTGTGTGTGTGTGATCAAATGAATGACAAAGAAGAACTGCTTTAGAAAATAGTCAAAAAAAAAGGTTCTCATTAAGTTGCATGGTCATAGTTAAAACTAACCATAATCACTGTGTGATGGAATATTTCTTTTTCTAAAAATTAAAATATTCTTTTTGGTGGGAAAATTTCTTTTCAAAAAAATCTCATTCGAAAAAAAAAGAGAGAGAAGGAAATCAAGGAGCGCAGGGCTGAGCCCCAGTGGCATAGTGGTTGAGTATGGGACTGTGGCCCACAGGGTTGGTGGTTCAAATCCAGAAGCAACTCTCCAGGAGCAAGGCTGGGCCTCCCACTCCCACTAGAGGGCAGTGATGCCCCCCCCAAAAAAAAAAACAGGAGAAAAAAAAGAAAATCAAGGAGCAGAATAAAGGCTCCTAAGTTAAAGGATCAATAAGCAAAATTTAGAAAAATGAGCTCACTGCCTCAGAACATTGCTTTTCAAAATTTAATGTGTCTATATGACATCTAGGATTTCCTAAAGGACACAGTCAAGTGTTCAGGTAAGCACCACAAGGATAGAAGTTGAAACCTACCCAGAGACACCAGAGAAATAGGCCCGGTAATCTGTTCTTCAGAAATCACAAGCTTGAAAGCCCAGAGTCAACTTGCTGACAACTAGCAGCAACAACATAAGATGCCCATGAACCTACCCTACATGTCTGTCAGCTTGTTTTGGCAGTTACGTGGCTCTGTGTTACTATGTTGAAACCTGAACTACCAGTATATGAAATACCAGTAGGGTCACGCACTATAGACAGGTGTCAAAGAACTGTTCACACCGTGACAGACAAAGATGAAAGGTGGGGAAACTTACTTCCCCAAACTAGCAAATGAAAGCAGAACAGTGCTGCAAGACAAGCTCTAGGTTGACAAGCACTATACAATAACCTTGACATGGACAGCAACAGTCATGGAGACAGGGCATGAATAAGGTCACGTGAGAGCAGACGCAATAATTATAACAATAATTATAACAAGAATACACATCACCTGAAGATTTCCTTTTAAAATGCATGTCTTGGGTTGAGTAGACCTATCATGGGACTGAGATGCTACACTCCTAACAAGTTCTGAGTGGTGGATAATGCTGCCAGGCTAGAGGCCACACTATGAATAGCAACCTTCAGAACATGCAGTCACAAAAGGCTTGGCTTCACAAATTGAGAAAGCACACACACACACACACACACACACACACAATAGAAATGCCTAAGATGACGTGAGGAGGCCCTAGGAGAACTGTGCGTTGGGGGATGGGCCATGATCCCATTATGAAAAGGGATGCTTATTTATCTGTGTGCCAGCATTCATCTCACAAGTGATAACCATTACTGTTGAGTCTGCCCCAGGTTTTTCCGGCTTGAGGCCAAGACCTCAAGGATGACATTTGCTTATGTCCTTCTCATAGCAATAGGACAAGGAAACATGTTGAGGAGGCCTATAAGACAGTCTGGGGTGTATCATGATCACATGGAGTCTTGGTGTTTGCTGTTGATCTGCCCCTTCAGGCTCTCTGCTTTCACCAGGCACCACATGCCAAAACACCATGCTGGGCCATTGTGAACATACGTGTCACTCCCCAGGGTATGACTGGTTATATTATAACAACACTGAACTGTAAAAAGGAGATGATTGTGCAAAAGAGTGAGAATGGATATATGAAAAAGTTATTTGACTTGCTGAAATATGGTACTTGAATAAAATTCTTTTAATATGGAGCCTTCCCTACAGAGTTTTGCTAAGATGCCCTGTGGTGTTGCATCAAGAGACAAAGCCAAGTTAGAGTCTTTTCCCTAACTGCAGACTGAGCAGAAACTTAATGTGCAGCAGATGTGAGTATAATCAGAAAGAGTAAACCCTTTCACTTATGGCAGTGAGCTTAGTTTGAATTTGGGATGGTAAAAGGAGAAAACTCCTAAATCTTTGGATTTGGAGGTGTTGGGGATGGACTAACGAGTTTGAATAATGAAACGAAGTATTTGCAACCGACAATCTCATAAACCTAGACAAATAATTTTGGCTATGGCATGATATTAACTTGAATAAAATACCAAATGCTCATTGCTATAAATCCTTTATGGAGTTAAACAGCCTCATATTTCTCCCATGAGCAATTAGTAGATTTGAAGCACTGACCTAGGGGTTGAGTCCAACATTTATCCAATAGTGCCTCTTGGCTGAAAAACACTTTGAAAATCCTGACGTACTCTTCATTAAACAATTTTTTTCATTTAACAATTTTTGAGGTCACTGTGAGCATATGCTCTGTGAACAGGGTGGCTGCTATTGTTAAATGCTGTCAAGTTGATTTTGATTTGCAGGACTCCTTGTGAAAGATTAGAACTGCTCCGTTAGAGCTTTCTAGACTGTATTCAAAATGAGAGCAGATGGGTAGGTCTTTCTCTCACAGTTTCTGGACAGGTTTGAAGTATCAAAACCTTTTTGTCAGCAGCCAAAGGGTTAACTGTTACACACTAAGGCTCTGTAGGCACAGGATAGGACTTGTAGGAACAGGATAGGACTACAGGAATTGATTTGAACTACAGCCCTACAGGTTTGAAGAGCTAAATTGTGGTGCTGGGAGTGGGGAGCACTGAGAGCATATGGAATGCAATTAGAGACATTGGGCAACATAAATCGTAAACACACTGGGCTGGCAAAAATTTTGGAAATTTGAATTTCCTCAGTAGGATGGTTCAGAGGGAGTCCTTGCAAGCCACCTGTGGAGAATCAGTCACTGAAAACCTTATTGAGGACCACTCTACTCTGACACACATATGCCAGAGTCAACCCAACAAAGAGTGCTTTCTTCAGGGGGACTATTGGAGTGTGAACATGAAAGAAAATATAAATAGAGACAGACAAGGGGCCAAATACCTAATTTTAGGGAATCTTTACATTTTGGGACAAGTGAAAGAGAAGGGTGATGAAATATCTAGAACAGGAATGTTCACACAAAAACAGAAGAATCAACAGAATGTATGAGAACAGAAGTTAAAGAAGTGGCCCGTGGTCTTAAATAGTCAAGATTTTTTTTAAAGGAGAACACCAATCAAAGATCATTGGTGTTCACAGTTAGGAGTTATCCGTCCACTTTGAATATGTAGCTTAATCATTTTCCATGAAAAATGAGGTATCAACCAACGCACAGAGAGAGCCAGAGAGCTGGCCCACTACAAGACAAGATGAGCCTCACTGACCCATAGCACAGCAGGGGACAACACACTGTGGGAATTGTGCCTGATCTGACCCCACTACACAGAAATGAAACACTAAGGGTGTGCAACAGAACAGTGAGGGGAACAGAGCAATGAAGTTCCCAGAGAATACCAAAAATAGACTTTGGGGTCAAGGCATGACACCCCATCAGACTCAACTGGAAAACACTCCTAAAAGTCAACAAATAGACCTTCAACTATTTATAGGCTTTTCTCTTTTTTGGTCATTGATTTTAAGTTGTTGTTTGGTTGTCTTTTGTTCCTTCATTTTGCTCTGTTTTGTTTTTGTGCATATTATTATCTCTGCATATCTACCTACATAAGATAGGCAGGATAAATAATATGGATGAGAAAACAAGGGACCGACAGTTCCCAGAGGACATAGGAGAGAGGGGGGCAGAGGGAAGGATATGAGTAGTAACAAATGCAGGGAAAAAGTAACAACAAGTGATCTAAAAATCAATGGGAAGGAGGGTCTAGAAAGCCTGGTAAGACTTGACCAAGGCCAATGTAGCCAACAGGAATTATTGAAATCCAAATGAAGTCTATACATGATAGTAGAACAAAAAGAAAGTAGAAGGAAATAGAGGAAAGAACTAGGAGGCAAAGGGCATTTATAGAGGTCTAAATACAGGAATGTACATATGTAAATTTACTTGAATATGACAATGGGTAAACAGAACTATGTACATTTATTTATAGGTTTACTATAAGGGTAGCAGATGGACATTGGGTCTCTACCCAAGTACTCCCTCAATGCAAGAACACTTTGTTCTATTAACCTGGCATTCCATGATTCTCAGTTTCCCAACTCAATCGCTGAAAAAAAAAATGTGTACATAGCAAATGTAAAGAAAGCTGATGGTGCCCGGCTATCAAAATATACTATGCTTGGGGTTTAAAGACTTGAAAATAAACAAGCAGCCATCTAGCTGAGAAGCAACAAAGCCCACATGGAAGAAGCACACCAGCCTGTGTGATCACGAGGTGTTGATAGGATCAGCTATCAGGCATCAAAAACACAGAACAAAATATCATATCATTGTGAATTAGGAGTGTGGAGTGAAGACCATCTGTTGGCAACTGGACATCCCCTTTACAGAAGGATCACAGAGAGAAGATGAGTCAGTCAGGGGGCATTATAGCAACAATGAAGCATACAACTTTCCTCTAGTTATTTAATGCTTCCTCCCCCTAATGTCATGATCCAATTCTACCTTACAAATCTGGCTAGATCAGAGAATGTACATGGGTACAGATAAGAGGTGGAAACATGGAAAATCAAGGACAGATAAACCCCTCAGGAAAATATTGATAGTAGTCATATCAGGAGAGGAAGAGGGAGGTGGGGGGAAATAGAGGGAACCAGTCACTATGATCTATCTATAGCCCCCTCCCAGGGGAATGTACAACAGAAAAGTGGGTGAAGGAAGACTGACTTACAGAGGTCAGTATAAGACATGAAGAAATAATCATAATTCATAAATTATTAAGGATTCATGAGGGAGGTGGGGATGATGGAAAAAATGAGAAGCTGATGCCAAGAGCTCAAGCAGAAAGAAAATGTTTTGAAAATTATGGTGGCAACAAATGTACAAATGTGCCTGACACAATCAATGAAAGTATGGATTGTGATAAAAGTTGTATGAGCACCCAGTAAAATTATTTAAAGAAAAAAAAGAGGTATTATTGTTCATTGTCTTTGGGTTGAATTCAACTCAGGGCAACTGTGTGAGCTACAGAGTAGAATGCCTCATAGAGCTTCCTTGTGTGTGGTCTTTAAGAAAGTTGGTGTAGATGGTTTGACTTGGGCTCTTAAAATGGTTGGACTTTGACCAAATATTTTGGGTACAGTGATTTTATGCTTCCCATCCATCTTTGTGTGTGTTTTAAGTTTCCTGAATCACTCAACATATGACCACAATAGATGTTGCCACTTCTGAAAGGATGAGTGAGATGGAAGTTGTTGAGTTTTTCTAAAGCAATGGAAAAATCAACCAAAGGAGAACACAAAAAAAAATGCTTACGAACATATAGATACATTTGAATTAAAATAACCACTACTAAAATGATCATAGAAATCACTTTATAAAAATTCCTTTCCATGTATCTGATTCATTTGTGTTATTAGTTTCATCTTTTAAAACATTATGTTTATAGGATATACTTTTCAAAAAGTGGATCATAGTCATTTGGCTGTGCATGTCAATTTGATTTCTGTGTAGCCTACCTGGAGAAGTCCATTTCATACTTTCCTATTGAAAAATGGGTATATATGATGAAACAGTAGTTGGTCTTTCAAATTTCTATTATGGGATCTGCAGTTTCATTTCCATCACCAAGATCCTATTTTCCAGTCACTTCTTTCCTCCTTGTTTCCAACTTTTACATCCCAAACACCATTAATTGTCTTTGCATCTTTATTCCATGTTGGATCTCTTTCAGACTGAAGACATTGATAGAATTCTTCAATTCTGCATCACTAGTCTCTATCCACTCAGAGTTAGAGCAATAAGTCTGAAATATAAACAGGAAATAAGCCTTGTGAAAATTCTGGGTCAGCCCAAACTACCTCTTTACCACCCTCTGATGTAATACTATACCTACCACTTATAGTTTTGACCCATCAGTTTCCTACTCTCAATCCTTCAGAGGCAAAAAAAAAAAAAACCACCCAAACCAGAAAACAACATAAATAATCCATTCTCCTCCTGGAATTTTGTAAACAATCAAAATAGTTTTTTTTAATTTTGTTGAAAATTATTCTTCAGTCTGAAACTCAAGCAAATCAATTCAGCAAGAACTGTTAACAGAGACCTGAGTTCATACACCATGTGATATATTCAGTGAATACCAAAGAGATACATCATAATTTTAAATGTTAAATTTATCCAATTATAATGCTATACAAAATAATTAGAAAAATGATCCTATTACATATTTTATAAGTCATAGTTATGCCATTTGGCTTCTCCCTGATAACCAACCCTACATTGTTCAATTCTTTGTCGTTCTTTACAAAAACAACACAGAAAAAATTGCATGTACATATATTACATTGACTTGAAATTTTGTTCATGCCCCGCAATCACTGAAATGTGTATTATGAAAGTACTAACACTAATGATGGTTAGCTCTCCACCTCCGACACCCTTTTGTCAAGAATCGCTTGAGATTGTGTATGTATCTGTGAAATTTCTAAGCTGGTTAAGATTGCAATCTAAAATTAGACATTTACTCTGGGTGAAACTAGTGGCCTGTATAGAGACTAAGCCTACAAATTTGGCCTTATTAGCATCATCTCCAACCTGTCTTAGCTGACTCCCGGGGGACATCAGTACCCTGAAGGATTTTTACTTATAATTCAGAATACAGTTTCATAATAATACAGGAGTGCTGTGGGAATGGGGAAATGCCTAACAAGTTTTCAAAGACAGAGCAAAGATTCAGGGTCAGGAATTACAAAATGGGTACAAACAAAACAGCTACATACCAACTATGTGCAGAAGCCAGCAGAATCCAGGTTAATGAAGAGCTGAGAGTCAGAAGTGAGAAGGGGAGTCCAACATGACCTATCCTGACTGTTACTCACAGAAAAGCAATGAAGCAAGTGCCCGAGAAAGAAGGCAAAGCAATTAAGATTTAGAGTTGCTTACATCATGCCCAAGCAACAGGAGAACCTGGTTGTTGGAGTCAAGTTCTACCTAAGTCAGTGAGTTTGTGTCGCAAAACAAACAACCCCAGCAATCAGTGAATTCAAAACATAGCTACTCATTATTTGCCAAGGGTATACAGATCCTAGAGGAACTCTAAAGGAACAGTGGGTTCCTAGTGGGTCTGTGAAAGACAAGACTTCCTGTTCCCCTGAATATTTACAGTGTCAGGAAACCCACAGGCCTAGTTATGCTCTGCCTGAGAGCATCACTTTTGGAATTGACTACACAGGCCCAAGAGTCCCTGATAAGACAGTGGGTTAAGCATTCCTTGATAACTACAAGATTGGCAGCACAAACCCACCACCAAACCGTGAAAGAAACCCACAAGGGAAGTTCTACTCTGTCGTATACATTGAAATCAACTCAATGGCAATGGTTTTATGTACGGATCCACTAGGCAGCTATTTCCAATTATGGAAGCCAAGTTCAGCTGATCTTAGCCAAACTCCCTCATGTGCCTATGATCCGTTATTGGGTGGGCTGGCCTAAATGGCTTTGGTTCAGACCCTTAGCTCTTCACCAGGGTACTCTCTCATCCCTGCCACAGGTTAACATATGTATGAGCTCATGCTGAGTGAGGTTCAGGAAAAGAGAAACACTCAGAGTTTTGGGTTTTTTTTAAAACCTTCCATTGCATTTAGTTTTTGCTTCACCACTTGTCTGTCACTTTGTTGTACTGTGGTGGCTTATGTGTTGCTGTGATGCTGGAAGCTGTTGTTGCTATTTCAAATACCAGGTGGGTCACCCAAAGTGATCAAATTTCAGAGGAGCTTCAAGACTAAGACAATGAAGAAGGAATAGACTGTCCATTTCAGAGAAATTAGCCAATGAAAGATTTATGGCTAGCATCAAAACATTGTTCATTATGGAAAGCCTTATTAATAGAAACAGAACATTGTCAGAAATAGTGCCGGAAGGTGGGCGCATCATGTCAGAAGGTACTCAAAATATGACTGAGGAAGAGCTGCTTCTCAAAGTCCAGTTAACCAAAATTATGTGGACGAGGTAAAATCTTAGGAGGCAGAACCTCAGAATCTTCATTGGCTGATGAGACATGACTCAAGATGAGAAGAAACAGCTGCAAACATCAATTATTACTTGGAATTTGAAATGCATAAAGTATTGTGAGGAAATGGGAAGTAGTTAAAAATGAAACATATAGAGAAATGGAACATATAGAGATTGGTATACTATGGGCTAGTGCACTGAAATGGACTGATATTGGCCACACCAAGAGGAATGAAAATGAACATTCCAAGAGCTATCTTCAAGGGCAATGCTGTCTATGATAGGAAAAATGTCTATCCAAATACAAAGAAGCTCAATTTACACAACCATAACTCAAATTTATGCACACACCTCTAAAACTAGTGATACAGAATTGAAGAATTCTATCAATCTTCAGTCTGAAGATTGGAGTAAAGATGCAATGACAATTAATGGTGTTTGAAATGTAAAAGTTGGAAACAAGGGGGACAAAGAGTGACTGGAAAATAGGATCTTGGTGATAGAAATGAAACTGTAGATCCCATAATAGAATTTTGAAAGACAAACTACTGTTTCATCATTCATACCCATTTTTCTTTTTTTTTAATACCCAATTTTCAGTAGGAAAGTCTGAAATGGACTTCTCCAGGTAGGTTACACAGAAATCAAATTGACATCATCTGCAGGAAAAAACAATGGTGAAGCTCAATGTCAGTGTCTAAAACCAGACAAAGGGCTGACTGTGGAACAAATTATCATTTGCTCATATGCTAATACATGTTGCAGTTGAAGGAAATGAAAACAAATCCATAGGAGTCAAAATATGACCTGAGCATATCCTGCATAAATATTGACAACTTCTCAAGAACAGAGTTGAAGCACTTAACACTAATAAAAGAAGACCCGAGGAACTGTATGATTAGCAAAAAAATGAAAAGGGCAAACTGTCACTAAAGATAGAAAAGAAACAAACAAACAAATTGGATGTCTGAAGAGACTCGAAAAATTGCTTCTAATTTTAGAGTAGCGAAGGCAAATGGAAGTAATGATGAAGTTAAAGAGCTGAACAGAAAATTTCAAAGGGCATATCTTGAGAAGGCAAAGTAAAATATTATTATAAAATGGGCAGGACTAGCATTAGAAACCCAAAAGGAAAGAAATGCACAGCATATCTTAAACAGAATGAATTCAAGAAAAAATTCAATCCTCAAGTTGCAATCGTGAAAGACGCTACCTACATAAAGACGCTGAATGATGGCAGAAGCATCAAAAGAAGATGGAAATAATACACAGAGTCACTGAACCAAAAATAACTAGTCAGAATTCCACAATTTCAATAAGTAGCATATGCTCAAGAACCAGTGCTCCTGAAGATAGACATTCAAGAGGCAATGAATCGTTCGTGAAAAGGAAGGCCCCAGTCATGGATGAAACACCAACTAAAATGTTTCGACAAGTTGATGAGGCACTGGAAGAACTTACTCATACATGCCAAGAAAGTCGTAAGACTGCTGCTTGGCCAACTGATTGGAAGAGTCGATATTTGTACCCATTCCAAAGAAAGATAACACAAAAGAATGAGTTAATTATAGAACAATATTATTGATACCACATGCAAGTGAAATGTCCCTGAAGATAAGTCAACAATATTGCAGAAAGACATTGATAGGGAGTTGCCAGAGATTCAGGTCAGACTCAGAAGAGGATGTGAAACAAGTGATGTTGTTGCTCTTATCAGAAGGATACTGGCCCAAAGCAGAGAATGCCAGTTTGATCGGTAAGTTTATTGTGCCAACATGACCGATAGGAATATGTAGGATTAATCAAGTCACAGTTTTATTGGAGGGCAAAGAGATAACTGGCTCTGCGAGGCCAGCACCGCTCTCTCCCGGTCTTTGGTGATAAGTGCATGCTGGAGTGTTCGTGCTGGAGTATGCATGCTGCTGCTATAGCTAGTTCTCTGCCTCAAACCACAAACAACACTACCTGGGCCAGGCCAATCTATGGATCATGCTGGTAGAGTTTGAGAGTCCTTTGAGACCTGCTTCATCACACTGCTGGTGCATACATTGCTTGAGCTTGAGGCTGGTGGATCCTATCATCTTACACTGCTGGCCTTTGATACCCCATCTGGGTCTGCTTCGCTAAGCTCCTGAGCTACTGACTGTTGGTGACCCTGTTGCTTGCTGCCTGTGGACAAATTCTGCTTGCCTTGCCCCAGAGAGGATTCTGCTGTTTGCTTCCTTGACCTTGGCCCCAGCAGTCCGCGTGAGTTGAAGAACTTCCAGTATATTAACTGTCCCATGGAAGTAAATTAAACTGAACTGTCAGTACTGCTATGTTGACTAATTAGCTGTTATATTCCTTATATATATGTATATAAAATAAGAAGTGTCCAGATTTTGTTACTCTAGACTCTGCCTAACACAACCAGAAAGATGTTTATATGTGTTTTATTGACTATTCAAGGGCATTTGACTTTGGGAATCATAACAAACTATGGATAAATTTGAAAAGAACAGGAATTCCAGGACATTTTATTGGACTCTTGAGGCACTTGTACATTGATCAAGAGACAGATGTGAAAAACAGAACAAGAGCATATTGTGATGGTTTTTTAATCAGGAAAATGGTGCTTCAAAACTGAATCCTTTCCCAATATTTATTCATTGTGTACACTTGAAAATAATCAGAGAAACTGGATTATATGGGAAAAAATGTGAAATCAGTATTGGAGGAAGCCAGATAATAAAACCACGCTTACTGAAAGCCAGGAGGAGCTGAAGCACTTGCTGATAAAAGATCAAGGATTGCAGCCTTCGATGTGGATTACAACTTAATATAAAGAAAACCAAAATAGATAGTGGAACAATAGATAATATCATGATAAATGGGGGGGAAGATTGACATTGTCAAGGATTTTGTCTTGTTTGTATCTACAATCAATGCCCAAGAAAGCAGCATTTAAGAGATCAAAGGGCGCATTGCATTGTGTAAATCTGCTGTACTTCTTTAAAGTGTTGAAAAGCAAGGAGATTACTCTGAAGACTTAGGTATACTTGACCTAAGTCAAGTCATTAGAGCTTTAATGACCACTTACCAATGTGAAAGTTGGACATTGAATAAAGAAGACTGGAGAAATGTCAGTACAGATCAACGATGATGTTGGTAAGGATATTTAGAGACTATTCAAAGAATATTGAAAGCACCACCGACTGCTAAATGAGCAAGCCACTCAATTGTGGAAGAAGTACAGCCAGAATACGCCTCAGAGGCAAGTATGGCAAGACATTATCTCATGTACCTTGGACAGGTTATCAGGAGAGACCAATTCCTGGAGTACCTCATGCTTGCTACAAGGGAGAGGCAGAGGGGAGGGAGGGAGGGAGGAAGGGAGGAAGGAAGGAAGGAAGGAAGGAAGGAAGGAAGGAAGGAAGGAAGGAAGGAAGGAAGAAAGGAAGGAAGGAAGGAAGGAAGGAGAAAAAAAGGAAGGAAGGAAGGATCCATCCTTGAGGAGATGGATTGACACAGTGACTTACCAATGATCTCAAGCCTATGAACAATTGGGAAGATGGTGTAGGACTGGGCAGTGTTTCATTCTGTTGTGCATAGAGGGATAAGTCAGAACTGACTTGGTGGCATTCTAATAATAACAACAGCAGCAGTTGACCACTATCCTACAGGCCACAATAGCCCCAGTCATGCGAAGATTACCTGTCAAGCTGCTAACTGCAAAATCAGCAGTTGGAAATGCCTGTCCATTTTGAGGGAGAACCATGGGACTATCTACTTCCGAAAAGTGTTACAGTCTCAGTCGCTCACAGGAGCAGTCTATTCTGTCCTATAGCGTCTCTGTGCGTTGGCATCGACCCGATAGCAGGGAATTTGGTTTCTGGGGTTTTTTGTGGCCCAAACAAAGTGAACCATTGTAAGTAAACACTACCAAGGAAGGCTAGTATGCATTGAACCACTAATGTAGACACTATACCACTGCTGGGAGCCAATATCAGGACATTCAGTAGTTCAAAATGATGAGGACAGGTGAGTGCATGCACCTTCTGATAAGGGATAGTCTGGGAACTGATGCACAGAAAGATAATTTGTGCTAGCTGTAAACACTTTCTCATAAGTAATTAAAGAAAAAAAGACCATTAAAATCCAGGCTGTACTTTTCTACCTACTCAGGTTTAAGAAGGCAAGCTGGGAGATTTAAGCTAGAAACACAGGCAATCTTGCTGACAATTTGAGTCGTTAAACACTGGAATGGATTACTGAAAGAAACTGTAATTTTCTTCCTTTTTTTTTTTTAAGTACTTGAAACCAAACCAGCTACCTAGCTTCTGGTACATTTTCTTGGACAGATGCAGAAAGATGAACTAATTAACCTTCCAGGGTCCTTCTAGGCCTATTATTGTCACAGTGAATCTATTCACACAGCAGAAGAAAAAGTCTACCTTCCTGCCTTTTATCCCCACACTTAAAATGCGCTTATTACACACCCGCTTTGTGATCCGTACTTTGCTAGGGGCTAGGGATGCAATTCCAGACTTCCAGGAGATCATAGGCTTTGGCCAAATGTTGGATTGAAAATGTTCCATCTAGCACTTAGAGGTTATCGAAGACATTATTTCAAACAATGGATATCTTTAAAAGAAAAAAAAATGTCCTATCCAGAGAGAGATCCTTTGCACATAGCCAGTGCCTGTCTTTTATGCTGACCAAGCAAGCAGGTGGTGCTTTTGTTCAACTAAGCTCATTCACTGATGCGCTTCAGATAGACGAAGGTGCTTCGAGCTGAGTTACAGGTTGCATTTGGGGGAAAGGAGAATTCTCTCTGCCATCAACTGAGAAGAATCTGTGTTGTCTGATTTAGCTTCCGTGGCTAGAGATAACACTAACCTGGACATGGACAATGAGGATATCGGCCAATAAGCACCAAACCATCGATATGGTTTATTGTGCACCCCACAAAGCTGGAGACATACATGAAATGACTGGTTTTATGAAGCTCCTTCTACCAGCACCCGCAAACACTAATGGGAGTTACAAAGATTTAGCTTAAAGGAAGCCTGAAAGCAATCCTTCACCGGGAAAGCAATCATCAAAGAAGGAGTACACAAGTTGGGGGTGGCCGAAAGGACAGTGAGAGGGAGAAATATGAATAAATACAATGTGGACCATTTTTCTCAAATATTTCTAAGGTACATGATGTAATTCAAACAAAATTATAACGCCTTCCAATATTTGACACAATGATATTCAAAAGTTTGGGGAGTAAAGAAACAATGGAGGGAGGCCTCCATACTTCATCTGAAATGGCAATGCACTGAGAGCTGATAATCATCGAGATGGGCCCTAATCACCAGGGCAACCATTAAAAAATTACAAAAAATGATATACTAAAAAATATTTAAATAAATCAATATGGACTTGGAAAAATCCTGAAGTTCAAGTCATCCACAGGGAGGCAGGAAAAGAAAACTATTGGAGTAAGAAACAGAAGACAGAAACACAAAACCAATAATGAAATGCCAGGCTTGCCCTCTAATACATCAATAATTTGCTTAGGTGTCAGTGGTCTAAATGCACTAATTAAATGCCAAACATTTGCGGAATAAGAAATTCCCTTCAAGTTCAATAATAGAAGTTGACTGGAAGTAAAAAGATGTAAAAGAGAATCTATCATACAATTTTAGCAAAAATGGCTAGACTGGCTATATTTGTGCCCCCAAATATGACTTCAGAACAAAGAAAGTGACTAAAGACAAACAACAGGGACATTACCTGCTATGAAAGGAAACAGGCACCAAGAAGGAATATGACTCCTAAATGTTTAAACGCTGAACAAGAGAACCTCGTAGCACCTGAAATGGACATTAGTAGATTTTAAGAAGAAATGGTACAACCCATAGTGTTGGTTGGTGGTTTCCATGCCTTCCTTCTATCCCAGTAACTGGCAGAATTACCAGAGAGCACATCCAGAAGAATTGCTGTTGCTATATGCTGCCCAGTCAGTTCTGACTCCTAGCAAAACTGTGCACAGCAGAAAAAGACCGCGCTCAGTCTGGTAGCATGGTGCCGTTGCCATGTTTCAGTCCGTTGCTGTAGCTGCTTTGTCCTTCTCTCTCCTTGAGGGAGCTTCTCTTTTTTTGTTGCTGTCCCTCCACTTCACACAGCATGGTGCCCTTTTCCAGGGACTCGTCTCTCCTGATAACATGTCCCAAAGTATGTGGCTTCTAGGGAGCAATCTAGCTATACTTCCGCCAAGACGTGCGTCAACTCTTCTGGAAGTCCGTGACACCGCCAATGTTCTTTGCCAACCACCACAACCCAAATGTGTCAATGTTTGCTCGGTCTTGCTTACTCACTGGCCTACCTTCACATGCATGGGATAGTATGGAAACTATCGTGGCTCGCATCAGACACGTTATTTCTCAAAGTGACAGACTTGCTCTTAACATTTTAAAGAGGTCCCGTACAGCAGGTTTGTTTGCTCAGTGTAACATGTTGTCTGATTTCTTGACCACTGCTTCCAGGACCATTGATACATTTCTAAGCAAAATGAAATGAGCGATGACATCCATCTTTTCTCTGTTGATTATGATGTCGTCTCTTGGTCTTGTAGTGAGGATGTATCTTCTTTGCGTTGCGCTGCAATCCATACTCATGACTGCGGTCTTTGATTTTCATCAGCAAGTACTTCATGTGCTCTTTGCTTTCGCCAAGCACGGTTGTGTCCTTTGCATATCACAGGCTCTTGATAAGACTTCCTCAAATTCTGAGGTCAAGTTCTTTTTCATAGTCCAGCTTCTCAGGTCAGGCTATTTGCTTGCCATTCAGATTGAGCAAATGATGAAATTTTGCAACTGTGATGAACACCGTTCCTGATTTTAAACTACACAGTATTTACTTTCTCTTATCAAAAAACCACCTCTTAGTCTATGTACAGATTCCTCATGAGCGAGCACAATGAATTTCTAGACTCCCATTCTTCTAATGCTATCTATAGTTTGTTACTATCCACACAGTCTCATGCCTCTCCACAGTCAATAAAACACAAGTATACCTCTCTCCAGTATTCCCTGCTATGCGCAAAGATCTATCTGCCATCAACAATGATAGCCCTCCTGCCACTTCCCCCTCTGAATCTGACTAGAATTTCTGACAGCTCTCGGTCTGTGATTTCTGCAGCTGCTTTTGAGCTCAGTTCATACTTGCATGTGACATCTGTGATGTTATTCAAAACGTCTGCAATCTGTTGTGCCACCTTTGTTGGGAATGGGTGAAAATATGGATCTCCTCCAAACTATTGGTCAGGAAGCTTCCCTCCAATTTGTTGTTGTATTCATGCGTGAGTCCTTCCAATGCTTCATCAGCTTCTTGAAGTATTTTAATTGATTTTCTCTCAATACGTGGTGGCTTATTTTTAATAATGTTTAATAATGTTTTCAGCATAGCTTAGACTTCTTTCTTCAATACCATTGCTTCTTGTTACCTTTTGAAATAGTTGAATGCTGGTCGGTTAATTTTGGTACAGTGAAACGGTATATTCTTTCCATATTCGTTTGATTCCTGCATCTCTTGATATTTATGCAGGGAATCCCTCAATATTGTAACACAAAGGTTGAACTTTTTCTTCAGTTATTCAAACTTTAGGTATTTTGTGCATGTTCTTCCTTTTTGGATTTATAACTACACTTTTCTGCATATTTCAATTTAGTACTCTACATGGTCTTGCTTAACTTCCTTTTGCAATTTTGTGTACAGCTCTTTGGTTGATCTTTTTTTCCCCACATTTACTTTGGCTTCTTTATATTTGGGAGTAAGATTTGGTGTTTCTTCTGATATACACTTTGATCATATCTTTCTTTCCTGTCCTTTTAATGATTGTTTGCTTTCTTCATGTATGGTATTTTATATATCATCACACAAAGATCATCAGGCCCTCTAACATTATTGTTCAGTGCAACAAGTATGTTCTTGTGATGCTCTTGAATATACGTAAGGCTATATTTTGGCTTATGGACGTGTTTTAATTTCCTTAAACTTCAACTTGAACTGGCATTTTAGCAACTTGATTTTTTTCCCCACAATTGGCCCTCATCATGTTTTTGGCTTAGGATATTGAGCTAATCCATAGTCTCTTCCCAGGTGTGGGAAGCAGAAAATGGGAAGAGAGTGTATATAGATGAATTCTTGTTTCTCAAATATTAAGAAGCCTGACAAGCTGGGTTTCTGGAGTGAACTTAGGCCTTCATCTCTGTGAGTCAGAGGTGAGTCTCATAATAGTGCTACCTTAAAGTCGCCTCTTTTTTTCCCCACTTCAGAATTTATTAATGTTTTTTCATTCTTTTTATAAATGATTTTATTAGGGGTTCGTATAACTCTTATCACAATCCAAATAAATATACATGTGTCAAGCACATTTGTATATTTGTTGCCATCATCAGTTTCAAAACATGTTCTTACTTATTTTGTGAGCCCTGAGTATCAGCTCCTTGTCTTTCTCCTCACTCCCTTCCTTGTTCCCTTATGGACCCTGGATAATTTATAAATTATTATTATTTTCTATGTCTTGCACTGTCCAATGTTTCTCTTTACCTCCTTATCTATTGTCCATCCCCCTGGGCAGGTGTTAGAGATAGATCATTGTGGATATCTCCTTTCAGAAGGGTCACAGGGAGGAGTGTAGTATAGGGTCAGGGTACAGTATTACACCAACCAAACATACAGCTTTCCTCTGGTTTCCTCTTTTATGCTTCCTCACCCTCAAGATCTTGACCCTAATTCTACCTCACAAATCTGGCTAGACCAGAGCATGTACATGGGTACACAGATAAGAGCTGGAAACACAGGGAATACAGGACAGATAAACAACGTGGTACCAATATTAAGAATAACCATACCAGGAGGGTAAAGGAAAGGTGGGGGGGAGGGGGAGAGGGAACCTATCACAATAAAGCCACCTCTTAGCAGCACATGTCTAATTTCTATGTAGCCTGCAGCTTTCACTGTAGGAGCAGACATGTGCCATTGCTCTCTAGGCTCTGAAGACATTCACTACCCCTACCTGCCCAGGGTCCTGATGTAAGGTTACTCCTCCAATGTACTCAGGGACCTTTAGGGTTAGGGTACATCCCACTTTTCTATGTGTGTAATTAGGGAGGTTCGCAGGGTTCCAGAGCAGTGACTTTCAACCTTCCAAACGCCATGACCTTTTGCTATCTTATGAAATGGGAGACTCCTGTGAAAGGGTTGTTTGACCCTCAGAGGGGTCTCGACTCACAGGTTGAGAACTGCTGCCCTAGAGTTGGAAGTACGTTTTCTCTCTCTCTCTCTCTCTCTCTTCCCCACCCTCTCCCCACCCACCCCCACCCCATATCCCACCCCCTGCATAGGCCTGGCTTCTGAAGTCATCTGATCCTGAAGGTGAGCACTTGCATGCTTCATCTTGTCTATCACTTTGATTTTACCCCTCAAATGCATAACTTCCCCTTGGGTTCATTTGATTGTGGGATATACTCAACCTGATCCCTGTGTATTCCATATGGAGAAGCTCAAGTGGATACTCTATATTTATGTTGTTGAAAAAAGGATTATGCAATGAAGAATTCACTAATTTTGGAAAATTCTAACATGCAATCTCGAGTTTTATTTCTATAAACAAGGCCATATTTTCCAACAATTCAATCAACAACTATATTTAATTCATCTCAATTATCCAACAATATATCAGAAACATATTGTTGAAGTTCTCCTGGGACATTCACCAAAATAGCCACATCCCAGCCATAAAACAAACTTTAAAAAAAATAGAAAAAAATAAAACCATGTTGTGTATATTCTCAAACCATAATGGAATCAAACTAGTAAGCAGTTACACACACAAAAAAAAAAAGGAAAAAATATCTATATGTAGTTGAAAATTGAACAGCATATCAATTACCCATGAGTTACAGAGAAGAGAATTCTCAAAAGAAATTAAAAAGTAAACAAAGTCTTCCAAGGAAGATGTCAATGTGAGCAGGTTTAAAATCCTGACCTTCCATATTAACCCCAAGAAAAGCAACTAGAAATTGTGATCTCAACCCTGTAAAAATTCTGAGAGACTCCAGAGGAGTATAGGAACCAAAGAGAAGCAACTTTCAGAAAGGCAGCTAGACTTACTGTTATACCGCCAATGCTAAAAGCAGCTTTTAAATTATAGCAACTCTTCCCCCCCCCCACCCCCCATCTGTCTCTCCCCTAACCAACATGGCAACCATAGTGAACACAACATCTTTTCTCAGAGAAAGGCTTGCTAACAGATTGTTCGGTGTGTCTGTTCTATTGTCTCCCAGTCTTCTTGAAAGACTGGAGCCTGAGTCAGAGCTCCTGCAGAGCAGAGGAGGGAGCAACACGCAAATCACATAACCTGATCTACTGGAAATTAGTGCACGTGAACATCTCCTGTAATAAGTTGAAAAAGCCACACTCATTCATGAAGCTAACACTTTGTATAATTATCCAATGGCCCACTTTCAAAAAAATAACTTATGAGGCATACACAGAAATTGAAACTTTTGGGCCTGTCAAGAATCAAAATGGAGAGAGGAAAATTACCTCTAAGAAAGACAAGGTAACGAACAGAAGAATGACGGGTTTTAAACAACAGTGTTAAACATGCCCAAATAATTAAAGGAAAATGTAAAGAGCCAAAGAAAACTTAAAGAACTATCCATGAACAAAATAAATATGCACAATAGAGACTTTGTTTCTTTAATAAAATAACTTTGTTTGATACACTTTCATAAAAAGACAGATATGATTAAAAATAATCAGTTTACAAAGGCTGAAAAATGCAGCAATTGCAATGAAAAATGAAGTGAGGAACTCAACAACAGATTGGAGCTGACAGAAAATTCAATAATTCAGAAGATAAGGTGAATGAAATTATTAAATGTGAAAAACGAAACATTTTTCAAAGACACTGACAAAAGCTAATGAAATTGCTGAGCACTGTGTGCAAGCCAACACAAGCACCAAGGAAATGCAGTATGAGAAAAGGACAAGAAAGACATTTAAAGAAAATTCTTAATTTGATGAAGTATGTGTACCTACAAATCCAAGAAGCTCAATAATCAAAGTACAAAAAAATAAAAGACATATAAAATCAAAAATATGATAAACATATTCTTGGGAAAAAAAAGATTTAGGAAAGTCATGAAAGGAGAAAAAAAGAAGAAAACAACCTTGAATGTAGTAGGAAGAAGCAAATTGACATACACAGGATCCAAACCTCACACTATATATACAACTTGATTCAAATTGGATCAGTAACCTACCTGTAAGAAGTGAAATCAGAAAACTTTTAGAACAAAATGCAAGGGTTCTATGAGAGATCCTCTGAAGACGGTGGAAAGACAGGCTACCAGGTGGAAGAAAATATATTCAAATCATATATTTCACAAAGTACGAGTATCAACAACATAAACAGAGCTCCCAAAGCTCAATAATATAAAAACAAATGATTCAACTAGAAAATGGAAAAGGGGGGCTGAGCCCTGGTGGCATAGTGGTTGAGTGCAGGACTGCGGCCCATGGGCTTGGCAGTTCAAATCCAGCAGAGGCTCTCCAGGAGCAAGGCAGGGTAGCTCCCACGACCACCAGAGGGCAGTGATGCCAAAAAAACAACAAACAAAAAAAGGAAAATGAGAAAGGGACATAAACATTTAAAGATAATGTACAGGTGACAAATAAGTTGATGGGAAAAAAATGTTTAATATCATTAACCTTGAAAGAAATGCAATATAAAACCAGAATGAGATACCACCATACATTTAACAGAATGGCTAACATTTTAAAGAAATACTTACTACATCACATACTGGCACTCATTCACAGAAACTGCTGGTAAAATGTAAAATTACTCATCTACTCTAGAAACGTTTGATAGTTTCTTTGGGAACTAAATATGCATATATTCTATAACCCAGTAATTGTGTTACTGAGCATTTATCCAAGATAGATGAAAATTTAGGTTCATAAAACAACCTGGTACGGGAACGTTCATACCTGCTCTATTCATAAAGTCCCAAATAAGAGAGATTTCAAGTATCATGCAGTAGATGAATAGTGCAACAAACTGATACATCTGCAGCATGGAATTCTACTCAACAGCCGAAAGAAACAAACTTCATAAATGTAACCATTTTGATGACTCTTTATGAAAGTAGTCTGAATGGGAGAAAATGAAGAAAAAAACTAATCAATGCCCATAGGAAATAGAGACGAGATAGTGTTTGTCCAGTATCTGGAACAGGAGAGGAAGGTTAGGAAATGATGTGGCTAATCACGGGTATCCTGTGGGGTCTTTGTGAGCCCTGAGAGCAATGTGGATTAAGCATTGGACTAGCAACCTCAAAGTGAACTATTCAAACCCCATCACCTGTTTCCCTAAAGACTTAAAATCTCAGAAACTTTAAGGAAAAGTTCTACTCTGTCCTATACGGTCACAATGAATCAGAACTGACAGAATAGCAGATTCGGATTTGAGGTGGTCTTTATGGTGACTGAAATGTTTTGTATCTTCCCTCTGGAAATGTTACTATCATGCCTGCAATTTTGTTTTATAATTTTGTTGGATGTTACCACTTATCTTGGTTATCCGGTGCTCTATTACAGAAATACTACTAGCGCGTGACTACAACGAGCAGAAATACCTACACTTTCCTTGACAACCATAATTCTATAGTCTCTTCAAGGTAGTCTAGCTTTTCCTTTTGGTTATAATGTGGCTAAGTGCCATGGAAGCAGCTCCAACTCACAGCCAAACCTACTATTCATCTGAGGAGATGCTGCCCCCTCCACTTCCCTCCCATTTGATATGTGTGAGCCGACTGTTGCAACCACTGTACCAATTCAACTTCTTAAACATTTTCCTCTTTGGGGTGACCCTCTACTTTGAAAGGCATGTGACTGCTCTCTCCTAAAAACATCTCCAAAAGTTTTAACCCCCTATTCTCTCTTTTAAGGAACATTCTGACTATACTTCTTTCAAGACATATTTTCAATATTCCATTTAAACACCATGGTTTAAATGCATCAATTCTTCTGTGGTCTTCCTTTTTCATTGTACAACTTTCACATACATACCAGGTTATTGAAAATACTATGGCTTGAGTTAGACATATGTTAGCCCTCAAAGTGACATCCTGGATCCTTGACACTTTTAAGAGGTTGTATGTAGCAAATATAGCTAATGAAATATGTCAGTTGATATCTTAAGCATTCCATGTAATGGTTGTGGATACAAGCAAACTTAAATCCTTTGAAACTGCAGTCCTTTCTCTATTAGTCAGTATGTTGTATATTAGTTCAGCTGTGAAGATTTGAGTCTGGATTGATTTGCTATCTGGAAGTTTGATTTTTTCACATTGAATAACAACTCGTATTGAAGGCTGCCATCTTTGATTTTCATAGAAACTATTTCATGTGTACTCATTTTCAATAAAAAACATTGTCACCTACATATTACAGGATTTTAATAAGGTTTTCTCTAATCTTTATGACACTTTCTTCTTAATACTGTCAATGTTCACATTTGTTCAACACAAAGATGAAATACGTATGGTGAAATCGTAAAACCGTGTCATACACCTATCCTTATTTTAAACCACCCAATATTCCCTCAGTGGCATGGGAATGGGATATGATTGCTTATATCAGATGGATCAAGACTGCCTTTTGGTCCATGTACAGATTTTGCATGAATACAACAAAGTGTTTTGGAATTCTCATTCTTCTCAATGTTACTCACACACAATAAAATGCAAAAAGCTTTCTGGTGTTCTCTGATTTCAGCTGAGAGCCATGTCATGTGAGCAGTGATATCCCTGTATCCATGTCCTCTTCTGAACCAGGCTTGAGTTTCTGGTCGCTCTCTGTTACTTGCACATGATATTCTTCGATAATAACTGCATTCTGTTGGGTTACCTTTTTTTAAAATGGCCACAGATAGGGATCTCCTTCACTTGGTTGACCAGGTAACGGTCTTCTAAATTTCTTGACCTAGGCAAGGGCATGGTTTCAATATTTCTTCCTCTAATTGAAGCATTTCAAGCTGCACTATTAGAAACCTTAAAATTTTTCCTTTCTCTATCCATTGTCTACTTGCAAAATCACATCTAGATTGCAGTCATAGAAATACCACAGTGAACAGAGCTTTCTTCCCTCTCGGCCCTCAAAAACCACTTGTCTAACTTCTTGGTACCAGTTCCAGGAGAGTCTTTCTCTCTTCTGTCAGATCTTGGGAATGATTCTTCTCTCTTTTCAGCTTCTACTCTCAGCTCCTTTGGCAAACATGATGTGTATCTTCCCCTTCATTTGTCCTTGCTTATTCAACTAATCTGAAATTTTCTATCTCAAAAGAGATTGACTGAAAGCACACACTTCACTAGTGCTGCCTCAATAATATAGGAGAAAACCCTATTCTCAAAAAGGATTATAACTACAAATATAGACATTAAGATTTAAAACATAAATTATTGTGAAACCCAATTTAACCCACAATACCATTGGGAGAAATTCAATAAAGCTTGCATTGTTTTTTAAAGTGCACATAAGTCCCCAATTGCTGCAAAATTAAAAGTTTGGTTTTTTTTTAAGAAAATCTAACAAGAGGTGAGAATAACCTGCAAAATACAGATATTTAAAGGCTTGAAGATAAACAAGCAGCTATCTAACTGAGAAGTAATAAAGTCCACATAGAAGAAACACACTAGGCTGTGTGACCATGATGTGTTGACAGTATCAGGCATCAAAGAAAGACCCAGAACAAAAAAAAAATCATATCATTGTGAATGAGGGGGATTGCAGAGGAGAGAACCAAACACCATCTGTAGGCAACTGGACATCCCCTTACAGAAGGGTCACAGGGAAGAGATTAACTGGTCAGGGAGCAGTATAGCACCAATGAAACATACAACTTTCCTCTAGTTCTTTAATGCTTCACCACCACCACCACCCACTATCTTGACTCCAATTCTACCTTACAAATCTGACTAACCAGCGCATGTACATAGGTACAGAAAATAACTGGAAATGCAGGGAATCCAGAACAAATAAACCCCTCAGGACCAATATTGAGAGTATCCATACCAGGAGGGAAAAGGAGAGGTGTGAGGGAGGAGAAGGGGGAACAGAACACAATAATCTATATATAACCCCCTCCCAGGGGGGTGGACAACAGTAAAGTGGGTGAAAGCAGACTGACATCAGTCGGTGTAAGACATGAAAGAATCATAATAATTTATAAATTATCGAGGGCGCATGAGGGAGGGAAGCTGGCAACGGGAGTGGGGAAATGAGAAGCTGATATCAAAGGCTCAAGAAGAAAGAAAATGTATTGAAAATTATGATGGCCACAAATGTACAAATGTGCTTGACACAAGGGGTGGATGGATGGATGGACTGTGCTAAGAGTTCTATGAGCCCCAATAAAATGATTTTTAAAGATAATACAAATATAATTCTTCATCACTTAACTTCCATTTGGGCGATGTCTGATCCTGTATATGTACTTGGGCAAAAGCACCCAGCTGTCTGAGAGCAGGAGAGCAGACCCTCATCTTAAAGACAGATACTCACTGCTTCCAGTTGCCATATAGGTTTTCAAAGGTACCTAATGTGGGGAGATGAAGGCCCAAATCCCAATTCCACCCCTCATTTTCCCAAACCTCTCTTCAGCACCGTCAGTCCCTTTGTCCTGTACTAGCTACTCTCTGGACAAGTTCTCCTGGGTGAGTTGCATTCCATGCCACTGACTTAGCAGAGAAGGTAGTGAGAGTCTGGCCAGATGTGGCATAGAGTTCATCTGAGGCATCATAGCAAGAGCTGCCCAGATGACCCACCTCACAGCAGCCCCTGGTCAGTGCCCCTGAAAGCGACTTTTCTCCCAGGCCTCATGAACATAGGTGCTCATACATAATGTCCTAATTCACAGAACGTATTATAAATGTTAAGTGATGTGTATGCATACTTTGAAAGGTGTTCTATTTTCAAAAAATCAAATATGGTTTTCCCTAAGTATTCAATAAATGTGATGTTTTACTAAGGTAACTAAGTATGAGGGTAATGGAGATAGTGAATCAGGTTACATAGGCAGGTCCCTTCAGGGGAGTGTCCTGAGGTTCATGTTCAATTCCATCCATGTTGGTCTCTCAGGGAATCAAGTCAGAGGAGTGCAGAGTTTGCAGTGTCAGTCAATTATAAAAACCAAGCTGTTGCCATACCTGCTAAAACACAGAATTACAGTTCCTTCTTTGAGAGATCAGCTGCAGCTATAGTTTCACCTCAAAGTGATTCCAAGAAATCCACTCCCTTCAAGGCTCAAGCTTCCAAAGGGCACTTAAGGACCAAAAACTCGATCACCCCAACTCCATAAGCCGGAAGTCTGGATGTCAGGAGAATTGAAATGGTTTTTTGGTCATATTTATCTAAATTAAATATTCAAATCTTCATGAAACAAGAAACTCTACTCACAGAAATTCCCCCTGCCAAATTGTGAACCTGGAGTCATAGATCATTATGTCGCTTAAGTTATTAAAAATGAAAACAGATTGGATACATCTTGAACATTTTTTACATATTTAAATCATCCTTTATTCTTTTGGTTCAAAGCTTTTAAAGTTTTTTATTCTGGTGGGAAATATTTTCTTTTTTAAAAAAATCATTTTATTGGGGGGGGGGGGTCATACAACTCTTATCACAAACTATACATACTTCCATTATCCGTCAAGCACATTTGAATGTTTGTTGCCCTCATCATTCTCAAACATTTGCTTTCTATTTAAGCCCTTGGCATGGGCTCCTCATTTTTCCCCTCCCTCTCTGCTCCTCCATCCCTCATAAACCTTGATAATTTTAAATTATTGCTACTTTGTCTTATCTTACACTGTCCACTGTCTCTGTTCAACTACTTCCCCATTGTCCATACCCGAGTGAAGAGGTAATATGTAGAACCTTATCATCAGTTCCCCCTTTCTACACTACCTTCCCTCCTTTCTCCCCTTATTGCCACTCTCACCACTGGTCCTGAATGGATCACCTATACTGGATTCCCCATGTTCTCAATTCCTATCTGTACCAGTGTACGTCCTCTGGTCTAGCTAGATTTGTAAGGCAGAATTGGGATCATGATAGTGGGGAGGAGGAAACACTGAAGAACTGGAGAAAAGGTATATGTTTCACCATTGCTACCCTGCACTCTAACTGGTCCGTCTCCTCCCTGTGACCTCTCTGTAAGGGGAAGTCCATTACCTACAGATGGGCTTTGGGTCCCCAACCTGATTTATAATAATATAATTTGTAGTTCTTTGATGCCTGATCCCTGATCCCTTTGACACCTCATGGTCACAGTAGCTGATGTGCTAATTCCATGTGGACTTTGTTGCTTGTGAGCTTGATGGTCACTTGTTTACCTTCAAACCTTTAAGACTCCAGACACAATATCTTTTGATAGCCAGGCACCATTATTTTCTTCACTACATTTGTTTATGCACACATTTGTCTCCAGTGATTGTGTTGGGAAGGTGAGCATCACGGAATGCCAATTTAGTAGAACAAAGTGTTCTTACACTGAAGAAGTACATAAGTGGAGACTCAATGTCCATCTGCTCCCTTAATACTGAACCTATAAATATATGCATGTAGATCTATTTCCCCATCATCATATATAAATATATTTACCTATGTACACACCTATATTTAGACCTCTATAAATGCCCTTTTTCTCCTATTTCTTTCCTCTATTTCATTTTACTTTTCTCTAGTCCCACTATCATACTCATTTGGGATTCAGAAATTTCTCTTGGTTACCTTACCCTTGATCAGTCCCTACCAGACCTCTCACACTCTCCTCATCTTTAATTTTGAATCACTTGCTGTTTCCTTGTCCCTGGAATGGTCAACAGCACCTCTTTTTCCTGACCTCCCCCTCTCCCTTAACCCCCTGGAACCAATTGTCCTGTCTTTTTTTCTTCCAAACTATTCATCCAGTCTTTCTTCCCTAGATAGACCTGCAGAGATATAATATGCACACAAACAAAAGGACATAGCAAGACAAAGCAGCAAAAGAAAACAAAACAATGGAGACAACTAGAAAAAATGTCAAGAAAAAAATACATAATAATAATAATAATAAAGAAAAACCTGTAAATAGTTCAAGGTCTGTTTGTTGACCTCTAGGAGTGACCTCTGGTCGAGTCCGATGGGGTTCCATGCTCTGGACCCAAAGTCTATCCTTGGCACTCCCTCAGGAGCTCCATGCTCTGTTACCCCCACTGCTCTGCTGCACGTCCTTGTTGTTTGTTTCTGCATGGTAGGGTCAGACCAGGTGCAATCTTTACACTATCTCCAGTGTTGTCCCCCATAGGGCCATGAGTCAGCAAGGGACATCTTGTCTCATAGTGAAGCTAGCCATCGGGTCCTTTCTGTGCATTAGCTGTTCTGTGTAGGAAGATCATCCTCGGGATTTGGTGGGCCAGGGTGCATTCCATTCTCTCGTCCTCCCCCTTCATTTGACCCCATGTGCTCTGGTCAGACATGTCCCTCTTCCCAAGCTATCGCTTTAATGCTATCCCCTAAAGTAAATTGTTTTGCAGGTAGGGGCAGCAGCCCACATAGTTGAATTGAGACTGGGCCCTCAGACCCCTCCACTGGTTCCCCACTTCCTGTCATCACGCCGCATTCACATCCTGGAAAACTGTGTTTAAGTCTGGTCCCTCTTTCCCTGTGGAGGTATAAATAATATCCTCCCCTTGGGTGGGTTAGTGCCCTGTTCCCCCACTATACGTAGCTATCTACACACACACACACACACACACACACACACACATACACACACCACCCCCTTTTTAGTTGGCTACCATAAGAAGCCTTGAATTTGGTCTGGCCTGTGCCGTACTACCTTACCTCACCCCAGGAAATTTTACGTACAGTAGCATTTTCCTAATGCCCCTTTTGTATATTTTTAAGCTTACCTCAGCAGACTCATGATGTACTTGTACTTTTGCACTTGACTTACTTCACTCAGCATGACTTCCTCCAGTTCTTTCCATGTAGTGATATGCCTTATGCGTTCATCACTGCTTTTCAGTGATACATAGTATTCCATTATATGTATGCACCATGGTTGTTTATTCCATTTGTCTGTTGATGGAAATTAGGGTTGTTTCCAACTCCTTGCAATTGCCAACTGTGCCGCAATGAATACTGGAGCACAGATGTCTGGCCGTGTTTTGGTTCTTGCCTCTTCTGAGTATATGCCCATTGCAGGCGGGGGGGGGGGGGGGCGCGGTGTTGGTAGGTCATACAGTAGCTCAAGTTCCATCTGTTTTAGAAATCGATTTCCATAGAGGCTGTACATACCTACAGGTCCCCAACAGTGGATGAAAGTTTCTATCACACCACAGGCCCTCCAACATTTGTTGCCCCCTCATTTTTTGAATTGGGCTATCTTTGAGGGTAGTAGGTGGTATCTCTAGTTGGTATTAGGTGGTATCTCTAGTTGTCTTAATTTGCATTTCCCTTATGCCAATGGTCGGGAACATGTTCTCATAGGCTTATTGGCCATTCAGAATTCTTCCCCTGTGAAACTTCTTTTCAGGTAGTTTTTCTCTTATTGTAAGCTTGCAGAGTATTATAGATTTTGATAATAAGGCCTTTGTCTGATGTGTCATTATGAAAGATGTTTTCCCATTTGCGGGCTCTCTTATTATTCTATAGGTGAATTATTTCAATGTACACAGGTGATTTATCTTCAGTATATTCCACTTGCCAATGTGACTCCTCTGTATTTGTGTCCTTCCCTCTTTCTGACAGCCTATATATTCCCTATGCAAAGCTTCTCGGGTTTGTCCCAATTCCCTCACTAATAGCTCTAATTATTTGGAGTTTTACCACAAAGTCTATAATGTACCATGAGTTTATTCTTGTACATAGAGTGAGGTAAGGGTCTTGCTTCATTTTTCTGCAGGTAAATATCCATTTTTCCAGCACCATTTATTTATAAAAGCACTGCTTCCCATTTGATATTTTTGAGACCCCTATAAAAAATCAGTTGCCTGTATACTGATGCCTTTAATCTCTTGGGTTGTAGCTTTTTCCCATTGGTCTGAATATCAGTCATTATACCAGCACCACACTGTTTTCACTACCGTGGCCGTATAACACATTCTAAAGTCAGGTAGAGCAAAGCCTACCACTTTGTCCTTCTTCTTGAGGAGTGTGCTGCTAATTCTGGGATTCTTCCTTCTCCATATGGAGTTGATGATCAGTTTTCCAATTCTCTGAAGTAGGATGATGGTGTTTGTATCGAGATAGAATTGAACTTATATAGTGCATTGGGTAGAACTGACATCTTTCCTATATTGAGTTTTCCAATCCACAAGCATGGGATATTCTTTCATTTCTTGAAGTCTCTCTTCATTTATTTTTTTTTTGGCATCACTGCTCTCTGGTGGTGGGAGTAGGAGACCCAGCCCCACTGCTGGAATTGAACCTCCATCCCAGTGGGCCACAGTCCCACACACTACCACAACGCCACCAGGGCTCAGCCCATTCTCTTCATTTCTTATAGTAGTGTTCTATAATAATGCTCTATAATTTTCCTCATATAAATCTTTCATTTTGTTAGTCAGGTCTATCCCTAGGTATTTCAATTTTTGCTTGACTATTGTAAAGAGTACTACCTTTGTAATTAACTCTCTTATGATCTTGCCTGATGTGTGTGGCAGACCAATAGATTTCTGTTTGTTGATCTTGTGTCCTGCCACTCACTCTGCCATATTCCTCCATTGATTCCAATACTTCACTAGTGGAGTTTAGGGGATTTTAGATGTATAGAATCATATCATCTGTGCATAATGATAATTTCACCTCTTCCTCAGATGACTAACTTTGATGTCTTTTCTTTGTATTATGTTGTTATCTAGGACCTCCACTACAATGTTAAATAGGAGTGGGGACAAGGGTCATCCTTGTCTGGTCCCCTTTTTCAGTGGAATTGTTTTTGTCTTTTCTCCATTGACTACCACGTCTGTTGGTTTTTCATATATAGCTTATATAATACTGAGAAATTTGACTTCTATTCCTATATCCTTGAAATGGGTATTGGATGTTGTCAAATGCTTTTTCCACATTTATCGATACTATCATGTGGTTCTCATCATTTCCCCTGTCAATGTGCCAAATAGTACTAATGGTCTTATCTATGTTGAACCATCCCTGCATCCCTAGTTTGAATCCCAGGTGGTAATGGTGAATTATTTTTAAAGTGTTTTTTTATTCTGTTGGCCAGTATTTTGTTAAGGATTTTTACATCAATTACTATTAGGGAAATTGTTCTGTAATTCTCAACTCTTGCGGGATCCTTGCCTGCTTTAGATATGAAAGTTATACTAGCCTTATAGAAAGAGTTTGGGAGTTTTCCCTCTTTTTCTATGTTCTAGAAGAGTTTGTGTAGGGTTTGTGTCAGTTCTTCTCTGAATGCTTGGTTCTCTTGTGAAACAATCTGACCCAGAGGATTTTCTTTTGTTGGTAATCCCTTAATAACCTTGTCTATTTCATCCATTGCTATGGGTCTGCTGAAGTTATTGACATCCATCTGGGAGAGTCTAGGAACAGATTGTGTTTACAAATTTCTCCCTGTCTTCCAAGTTGTTGAATTCATTAAAGCACAGGACTTCATAGTACTGTACAATTATACTTTTCATTTCATCTGGGTCCGTTGTAATGTCCCGTGTTTCATCCTTCATCCTTGGAATTGACATTTGTCCCTACCTTTCTTTGGTAAGCTTTGTCAACAGTATATCAATTCTGTTAATCATTTCAAAGAACCAACTTTTAGCAACATCAATTTTTCCCATAATTTTCTTATTTTCCCTGTCTGGTATCTCAGTTCCAATTTTTACTATTTCTATCCGCTTCCTATTAGTAGGATCATTCTGTTGACTCCGCTCTAATTGGTGTAAGTTTTGTGCCAGTATATCATCCACAAGTTGCGCTTCTTTTTTGTGTATGTGCATTTATTGCCATAAGCCTTCCTGAGATAATTGCCTTTGCTGTATCCCAAAGATTTGGGCACATTGTATTTTCATTCTCATTGGTTTCTAGAAAATTTGTAATTTCATCTCCAATATGTGTCAATATCTTCTCCTTTCACAGTAGAGAATTATTCACCCTCCAGTTGTTTGCCTTTGTTTTCTTCACTGTCCTTCTTTTGATTTCCATTCTTACGGCATAGTGATTAGAGAGATATGGCTGTATAATCTCTATGTTCTTGAATTTACTAAAATTTGACTGGTGTCTCAACATGTGGTCTATCTTTGAATATGTGCAATGTGGACTTGAAAATACTGAGAATTTTTTTGTCATTTAGATCAAAAGCTCTGAAAATATCTATCAAGTCATGTCCCCCAATTGTTCTGTTAGATCTATGACCTCCTTGTTGAGTTTCTTTCCCAGTGATCTGGAGAGTGGTGTATTAAACTCACCAACTATAATTGTTGAGACTGCGATTTCTTTTTTTCATCTTTCTGGGCATCTGATTTACAAATTGCATGGGTCTCTCATTGGGATATATATATATATATATATATATATATATATATTCACTGGTTCTTGATCTACTGTTCCCTTGAGCATTATATAATTTCCCCCTTGTCCCTTGTTACAGCCTGTGCGTTGAGATCAATTTTGTCAGATATTAAGATTGCTATCCCTGCCTTTTTCATTGCCATTTGCTTGGTATATTTTTCTTCAGCCATTAATTTTCAACCTGTTTTTCTCTGCAAGCTTAAAATGTGTCTCCTGTAGGCAACAGATAGAAAGGTTATGTTTCCTGAGTCAGTCTGTTAGCCTCTGCCTTTTAATGACTGAGTTCAGTCCATTGATAGTCAGTGTTATTACATCCATCTGTGGACTCTGTGATAGCATCTTGTATCTTTTGTGTTCTGTGTTTTCCTACCTACCTTTCTTATCTGCTGTGTTGTGTGTGTGTGTGTGTGTGTGTGTGTGGTGTTCATTTTTGTCTTTTTTCCACTTGGGTTTGCATTATTTCTCTTCAATTTTTTGAATATGTTACTCCATTCCCTTCTCTTCTTCATCGTGTCTGCTGATAGGTTGGAACATGCTCTTCTTGAGGCAACTTTATACGTGACTATTTGTTTTTCCCTAGCTGTTCTTATGGTCTCCTTTTCCTCGTAGCTAGGTAATTTAACTGTTATGTGCCTTTGTGACTTCTTGGGATTGAGTCTGGCTGGTGTTCTTTCAGCCTCCTGTATGATTGCCTGATTTTCATTTTCTAAACTGGGGAAGTTTTCCTCTAAGAATTCCCTCACTATTTTTGCTGTTAACTTCTTTGTTGTGTCTTATTCCAGCAGTCCAATTATTCTAATATTGTTCCTCTTCATAACATCAGACATGGCTTTCAGGTTTTCTTCAGCTTTTCTGATTGTTTGATTTTACTGTGTTCCCATATGTTGAGGTCAACTTCATTGTCCTCTAGGTCATTGGTGTCATTCTCTGCCTCCTCAAGTCTGTTGTGTCACTGGATTTTGTTATTTAATCCCTTAAATCTTATATTTCCCTTTGGAGTAAGGCATTTATCTCCTCTCTCATTTCATTCATTTTCTGCATTATTTCCCTCATATCCTGTATGACTCCAAGAAACAGTATGAAATTTTCTTTCTGTGGTGGTCAATATCTGCTTTTTCTATGCATACTGTTAGGTTCATGACTTCTTCCATCACTTTCTTCTCTCTCCTGCTTTTTCTTTGAGGCTTTTGGGAATGGCTGCTGCTTACATGTTGTTTTAGAGGAGTCTGGAGTCATCTTCCAGAGTTGAAGAGCACTGGGCTCTCTCTTGGAGGACTCGTATGAGTGCTTTTACAAACTACATGCAGGTAGCTGCACTGGGGGTGGGCAAGGTTTCAGGCTACCACTGTATCTTTCTGTTGTTTCACTTGAACACTAGACCAATATTTCGTTATGTGGAATATAAGTTGGAGAGTACCTTCATGGGATACTGGTTGGGTTATTGTGGGCCCGCAAGGGTGGTGTTTCACTGGCTGATCTCTAAACAATCCGTAGTGGTTTGTCTCACAGTGCTTGGAGCACCTCAGGTGGTGCATGGTGTTTCCCTTCATAACTGGGGTGCCAAGGAGAGTGTGTGGGTCTGCCCTTCTTGGTGTAGAGCACTGTAGCTAGTAGACAGAATTACCCTAGTCAGAGAAATCACCATGGAGGTTAGGCAGATATTCCTGCAGTGATGTGGAGCACCACCGGAGGTGGGCAGGAGTTCCCCCAGTCACTTGTAGGGCCTTGAAGTTTAGGCTAGAGTTCCCCCAGGTGTTTGAAGTAGAGCACCCCCAGCTACTTGGGATATGGAGGAGGTCTGGCATGATTTTCCCAGTTACATGTAAGCCAGAAAATTCAGCCAGGAGGTCCCCCAACTGGGCTGTCAGAGTTACCCTGAGCAGAGGGAAGTAACCTTGAAGATGATAGTGATTTGTGAAAGGAAAGAGAGGGAGAAGAGAAGAAAAAGAAAGAATGAAGAAAACAACAGGAGGAAAAATGTCCAGCAAAATGTGTAGCACTGCTTCATGCCATGTACAGCACTGTCACAGAGACCAGGCTGTAGCTCTCCCCACTGGGTGGACAGTGTTGGCCTAGGCAGAGGGTTGGGGGCTGGAAACCAGCAGTGGCATGTGGAAGGAAGAGGAGAGAAACAGACAAGCAGAGAGGAGAAGATTAAAGAGAGAGAGATGAACAAAAAAGAAGGAAGGGGAAAAACACAACTGTACACACTAAGATTGACTGTGATGGTAAAGAGAGAAGAAAGAAAGGAAAAGCTACAAGCTACAAGATGGCAGATTGGTGTGCCCTTTTAGTGCAGGAACCCAGAGGTACTGGTCAGAAATGTCCTGGTTGGCAAAATCACATTAGAGGCCCAATGGAGTTTTCCTCAGAGGTATGGAGCACTGTAGAGGGCTGTCACAGCTGCCTTGTGTGGTGTGCGGCCCTCCCACAGAGGACAGGCTCAAGTTCCTTCTGCTAATTTGATGAAGTTGCCCTAGGCAGAGGGTAGTGGCATGGAATCCAGCAGTGGCTTTGATAGCGAAGAAAGAGAGCGAGAGAGAAGATGAAAAAAAAATAAAGAGAAAGAAAAAACAAAACAAAACTGAGTCCATTGAGACCAACTACAGTGGGAAAGATAGCAGTGCAAAAGAATGGAGAAATAGAGTGGTAAAAAAGGAGATAACTCAAATTTGATCATCTAACTGAGGAGCTGGAGGAGTTCCAATTCTGCCTCAAGGTAGTGGGGTGCTGTGCCCACTTGTTAGAGGATCCCACTGGTGCTGAGTGGGATTACCCTGGAAGTCAAGATCACAGCAGTGGCCAGGCATGAATTCCCACGGCGGTATTGAGCGCTGGAATGCACTGGTATGCCTGCCTTGTGCAGTATGTAGCACTACAGCAGGTGGGGGGCAGGTGAAGACCTCAGGACAGGCAGGTCATTCCCAACTATATGTAGACTAAGAGGGTATCTGAGTTTATTAATTTATCTAGACTGCTTATGCCCCTACTAACTCAGAGGGTTTTGTTTGCTTATTCCCCCCTTCCTGGCCAGTTAAAATAGAACTAGATTAAATTGGTTCCCTGCCTCTGGTCTCTGACTGCTCATTTAGGAACAGGGTCTTTGCTATGTTGAAAGCCGCCAACCACTGTAACTAAGTTTTGGCATTCCTTGGCATGGGCTCACTTCTTATAGAAATGTATGTTAAGACACTCAGTCTATGTGCTTCCTTGGGGGTTGATCAATGAGCCTAGGAGTTGCTGTTTTTATCCAGAAAATATAATTTATTCTTTTGGACTTATGAGGACACTTGATATGATTTGGGGCCTGTCCCACTGACCCCCAGAGGGGGGTACCCAGCTTATCAGGAAGGTTGTTTACTTCTCAGGCAACTGGAACTGAAATTGTCCCCTGGAATATAACTACCTACTTATTTTCTACCACAATGTGCCCTGACTTAGGTAAATTTCTGGGGTTTTTTCTTTTCCAAATTATGGCTTCCTGCCAGCCCTGCTTCCTGGCCTCTAAGCTCAAGACAGTTAATGGCATGGGGAGCTCTGATGTGCGGTTCTGTGACTAGGCCTCAGAAGTTCTCCTCATGTCTGGGATTATGTCCCCTTTAGGGCAGCAGCCTGGGGAAATCACTACTCAGTGTAAAAGAGCAGAGGTAGCTCTTCAGTAGGAGCAATTTAGTGATGAATCTTGACCAATTTAGGGTGATCTTGGTTCACTTTAGGATTGTAAATCACAAAAAAGTGAGGTTCAGAATCAACCCTAGTACCCTAATTCTAATTTGAGGATTCCACCACCCAGTCTCTTTCACCTTATTGGTCTGGCAGCAGGAGCTCCCGTAGGGTGAGTCTTAACTAGATGTCATCTTCTCCACAACTCCTGAACATGTTTAAGATTAAAATTGGTTCATTAATTGTGATACACCTCATACATTAGAATACCATGCAACCATGTAAATGGATAAATCGAATCTATAGATTCCGGTATAATTTAACTCAGAATTATTGTTTTTAAGCGCATTATAAGCTTGTTGTTTAGAAAAGAGGAAAATGCATGCCTGGGGTTGTTGTTGCCGTTCAATGCCATCCATTCTGTTCTCACTCACCGAGGACCATTCCCATTGCCGCTCCATCTTCACAATTGTTCCCATGCCTGAGCCAATTGTTGCGGCCTCTGAGTCAATCCATCTCCTTGAAAGGCTTCCTCTCCTTTGCTGTCCCTCCTCTTTACCAAACAAGATGTCCTACTCTACAGACTAGTCTCTCCTGACAACATGTTGAAGTATAGAAGACAAAGTCTTGCACCCTGTGCCTCTAAAATGCATTCTGAATATCTTCAATCCAAGACAGATCGGTTTGCCCTTTTAGCAGTTCATAGTACTTTCAGTATTTTTCTCCAGCATCACAATTCCAGCATTGTTTTTTCATCAATCTTCTTAATTCAATGTCCATGTATATAAGGCAAATTTAAAGCACCATGACTTTGGGCCAGGCACACCTCTGTCCTCAAGGTAACATCCTTGCCTTTCAATACTCTAAAGAGGTCTTGTGCAGCAGATTTGCCTGATGCAGCTCACCTTTGGATCTCTTAACGTGCTTCCGTGAGCATGAGCAAAGTTCTTGACAATACCAATCTAGTTCTTATTTAACATGATGTTCCAGTTGTGAGTATTTTGACCTTCTTGACATTTAATGGGAATCAATACTGAAGACTGCAATACTTGATCTTCATCAGCAAGTGCTTCAGGTTCTCATAGTTTTCTGCAAGCAAGTTGATATCATGTGCATATCACAGGTTGTGAATAAACTTTCCTTCAATTCTCATGCTATATTCTTCTTCATAAAAGGGAGATTCACAGATTATCTGCTCAGCATACAGACTGAAAAGTATGGTAAGAAAATACAATACTGACTCATACCTTTCCTGGTTTTTAGGCATGAAGTATTTCCTTGTTCTGTGCTTGCAATTGGCTATTGATCCATGTACCAGTTCCTAAAGAACACAATGAAGAGTTCTGGAATCCTCATTCTTTTCAGAGTTATCCATAGCTTGTTAAGATCTAAACTATTAAATGTCTAATGAAATACAAGCAAACATCTTTCTAGTATTCTGTTTCCAACCTCTGGCATCAGCAGTGATGTCCCTTGTGTCATGTCCTCTTCAGAACCTGGCCTGAACCTATAAGTCTAGCTTATATATGAATGAATGCATTCTAGAAGAACTGACGGGAGCACTGATAGCATAGGGGTTATGTATTGGGCTGCTAACTACAAGGTTGGAAGAATGAATCTACCAGTCAGCTCTGCAGAAGAAAGAAGGGGCTTTCTACCTCTATAAAGAGCTATAGTCTCAGAAGCCCACAGAGGCAGTGCCACCATGAGTTGTAGGGTCAACTATGAATCAACATACACACCAACTCAATGGCAGTAAGTTTGTTCATTTGTTTCAGGAAGAGACACAATAAAAAACATGCCATCAATTATAGCTACTTCAGAAAAGACTCACTATGGATACTTGTGAAATACTTTTCCAAGCTGCCAGAAAAATCGGACACATGAAATACTTTTCCACCCTTCCCTTCCTCCCAAATATGTGTATAACAAAACCTTTTCTTAAAAAATCCGTACTGATACGCAATTTTATGCTTTAAATGCATATATTAAAGAACTCTCCAAATTTTCAAGAACAGAGATGTCACTCTGAGAAGGGAGATTTGCTTGATCCACGCCAGGGTATTTGTCAGTCACCTCACATGCATGTGAAAAGTGAACAGGGAATAAGAAAGATCACAGAAGACCCGCTGTCTTTGAATGATGGTGGCTGGGGAGAATACTGAAAGTGCTGTGGACAGGCTTGAACATCACACATGCAGCAAGCAAAGGGTCATGAAAACAGAAAAGAAAGAAAGTCCAGCCCTGCTGACCTCAGCTGTGTCAGAGTCGGGAATCATCCTCCAAAGGGACTTCAAGAGCTGATATTTCAACCAGCAAAGAGTCAGGGTTTTTCCCCCAGGTGTTTCTGGGTAGACTTGAACTTCCAGACTTTAGTCAGCAGAAAAGCACCCTGCTTGCAATGCCCAGGGACTCCTGCTGCTTGTGAAAATCAGGGCTGACTGAGCTGTGGGCGCCAACCTTCCACATCTATGTTGAGATTTATTCTGTGGTGCCTGTTGACAAGTCTTATTACTAATTAAAGTTTTATTTCTAAATTCTAATAAAAAAATCATGCTCCCTGGATACAAAGTTATTTAAAGCACCTAGACCCTTGTTTGCAAAATATCTACAGCCAATTTTCAATTCAGAATAGGAATGCCCCAGGAGCTGAACCCCCTGTGACAAATTCAGCTCCTTTCTCTGACAGTAGCAGTGTGGGAGACGGATGACTGGGAGTTTTCATATATTAAGATTTCCCCCATTAGCTATTTATAGGAAAATCTTTTAAAAATGTATATGCTTAAAAGTTTAAAGTGTGCTACTCACGACATTACATTGACAAATGGATCCGCTATAGGTTACTCAGTTCTTTCACTTCAGACTTAATTTTATTGCCAGAGGTACCAGAAAAGACAGAATGCTCCAAGTTCCTGATCAAAGCCCTTAAATTTAAAAAGAAGAAGAATTCTTTTTCTAGGTGAAAAAAAAATAATAGTGCTGAAAAATCCTTCAGTAAATAGGCTTTTTCTTTTTCCCTTACTAAAATTTATAAACATATATAAGAAAAATGTCCTTGGAAGGATCATTCTGACCTAGCAAAGGAATAAGTATGATGGAGATTATCTAGATTAAATGGAAGAGATGGTAAGAAAAAAAGTCGTGAGGACCACCTGTCTCTCTGGGCCCCTGTGAGCAGCCCTCTCACATGGCCTTCTCTTTCAAGTGGTCTTACAAATGGCACCATGAGGAGAAATGACTTCAAAGAGACCCACACTGGAATTACACCCTCCCACTCTTCAGTGATGTTCTTTTAATTCTTGTGGACATTGAAAAGGAAGGATTTTCTACAGAACCAAGTGGCTTGTTTTATTGCCAGCTCAAGATTTCATCCTTGCCTACCCATGTCTACCAATAGCAAAAACAGGCCATGATTTGCAACACCATCCACCACCAGAGCAGCCCTCAAGAATCTTAAGATCCACTCCATTTTGTGGACGTCAAGATTGCAATCTTCTACTTTGTCCCCAAATGGAGTAGCTACAAACCATTGCCTAGTGCTGCAATTTATTTTGAGTCACAGTCCACTTTTTAGTTCATCTTTCAATTCCTGTGCCAAAATAGGCTCAGAAGACAGTTGGAATTCTTTCCATTTTCATGAATTATACTGCCTAAACCTGGAAGAACAAAGTGCCTTTTGTTTTAAGTATTTTGATGATAGAATTCTCTTTAAAAAAAAAGAGTAATATCTTACTCTCTTTTCTTATTCTGGTACCTGTGAAAGACATTGGCAAAAACTGGGAATGGAAGTTTGAAAGACATCAAGTGATTCCATAGATATCATGTGATATCTACATAGATATAGATATAATTGTATGTGGATGGGGATGGAGATAGGAATATGGAGAAGGATTATAGATAAATCTCAAATCAACTAACCTCCCTAATTGCTGTCCCTGTCCTCAAGGACTTTCTAATTGACAGTAGACCCAACATCATCAAGTGCTTGGTGATGCAAAAAGTTACAAAGAGAAGAGTAGGGGGGCAGGAGAGAAGGAAAGAATGAGAAGACAGGCAAAAGAAAAAGGACAACCATTGAAAAAAGATACAATAGTTTGGCATGAGAATATTTTAGCCAATAAGACAGGCAAGGATTTCTATGTCCTATATAAAAATCACATCTCTATGTTACAGGTTTAGTGTTAGGAACACGTGACGAGTTTGGTGATTGATACCTATCAGCCACTCTTCGTGAGAAAGATCAGGCTGTCTGCTTTCATAAAGATTTACAGCCTTGAAGTCCTATGAAGCAATTCTACTCTGTTCCATGAGGTTACAATGAATGGAAATCTGCTTACTGGCAATGGGTAGTGGTAGCAGTGTAATTGGAAATATAAGTAGAAGACTTGAGAAATGAGATAAAGATTCTAATGTCAGTTTTATGTGGTGACTTTGGACAAGGTCTTTCACATTCTATGCCTTTATTTCTACAATGAGGACCTTGCACTAGAATTATTTATACATTTCATACAATAGAAAACATACTTTTAAAAATATTTGAAAACAAATATTTTGTGAAGATTTTGATTAAACATGTGTTTCCTTTGAATGATATACATAAGTGTGTACATATATTTCAATTTTGGTATTATTTTACATTCTATTTTGTAAGAAGTTATTCCGTGGAATTTATCTGTGATTTCTGTTCTTGCTGTTGCTGTTATTAAAAAACTTGGCAATATTAAAGGTAGGGAAGGCAGACAGGACTTTTGAGAGTCTCTTAATAATGACTTTCATCTAAATTTGTTTTCTTAAATCTAGTTTTGACAATTAAAATTGAAAATTTTAATTTGCTATTGAAAATATCTTAAGGTATTGTATCAGAAAACATAATGCATGTGACTATCTTTTGTGAACTCTAAGTCAATATAAAATGCACACATCACTGTCATTATTAGTGATGGAAAATTCCAGATAGGCTTCTACTGAGCTTTTGGGGCTGTTCCTCTTCACTTTTAGTGATGAAAAAATCTAGATCTTCAATTATAAGCAAGTTTCTGAGATGAACAATTCATGTGGATGGCCTTTACCTTTGCTTTTAAAATATTCAGTATATCCATATGTTACCTCAGATTCTTCAACGGTCTTATTCAGATCAAGTATTGGCGGTGATTTTAACTGAAGATGCTATCTATTGTCACTCCAGTAGCTCTGGATGAATAAGTTTTAATTTGACCCTCAAGAGTCAGTCTAGCCAAATAATAACAATGAAAATGCATGAGAACAGCAATTTCAACCTGGCTATTTCACAGACAAGCTTATTTTATGCATCAATAGCAAATAAATCAAGAAATTGGATGGACTTGCTGAATGTCTTTCACTGCTCTAAGTAAATCCATCTAGCTAGCGTAACAAGCAGTTCTGAAGATTGGAGTGTAAGCAGAGAAGAAATATTGATTGATTGCTTTATTTAGAGTAGAACTGTAATACCACCTATGCAAGGAATTTAGCATATCTAGCTAGGCAGTACCATCTTGTTGCTATAAGCTTAACTGCAAGATATATTAGGCTCTAGTGTTTGGAGTCTGGCCCTATAACTTAGAGACTTGTCTAATGGCAAAGCCACTCTTTCTTTTCTTTTTTTTTTTTGATAAGTGGTTTTACATTTGGTCAGAATTTACAAATTCTGATATTTGAGCAGACTTCCACCTTAAAATTCTAAAACAACAAAGTGACCTTTGCAGGGATTTTGAGTATCCCTTTTTTCCCCCACTACAGGACTATTCAAAGTAGCAAGTTTTGGTTTTTTTTTTACTATTTTGTTGTTATTGTTCTTTTTGACATTTTTGCTCTGGTCATAAATATATAGAGAGAAGAAGAAGAAGGAGAGAGAGAGAGAGAGAGAGAATGAAACATGTCATCCAAAGTATGGAGAATGTGGCGGTCATGTATTCATGATGTCAATTTCATGATTGGGATGTAGGGGTAGAGTCTAGCCTGTTAATCTGGAGATAGCCAATGAGTAGCGAATGAGGCCTCTGTGTGGGCATGACTTTGTCCTGAGAATGATGGGAAATTTCCCAGTATTTCATAATTGGAGAAGAGAAACTTGACTCCCAGGTTCCAAGAGGATGAGCCACTGACAAAGTGAGATGACAGTATGCCGATCAATGCTGATTCCTGGAGAACGAAGGAGCCAGAGGAGAAGCCACAGAGGCTTTCCCTGATGGAACCAGACCTCTGGGGCTGGAGAAGCCACAGAGAGATCCCTGCCAGCGCTGAGATGCTTCTACCACCAATGGACACTGTTGATGGACTCTGAGTCCTGGAAACAAGGAGCCATGGGGAGACCCCTGCCAGCGCTGGAACTCCTCTACCCCAGCTGGATACACAAGACTCTGCACCCACTGGCCTGAGACTTTGTAAGGTGGAAGGAGACCAGTTTTGGTATCGGACATATGGGCAAATATCGGACTTATGACTTTGGACAGGACTGAGTTGGGATCCTTTCTTGATGCTCCTTTCCTCTTGTATGTAAACCTTCCCCTTATATCCATAGGCATGTGTATGAATTTGTTTCTCTAGTCCACTCAGACTAACAGAGATAGAACAGTATTCCCAAGACACATGGCAGTCTTTGTAAACACAGAAGCTCTGGTCAACTTAAATAATTTGTTGCTTTTCCTCGCTCAGTCCACAACACCCCATAGAACAAATGAATCCTGTGTTTGGGTAATGCAACTGGTGTGGACGGAGGAAAGATCTTAAAAGATCTATCCACCGCACAACATTTGTGCCACTGAACAGTTTTGTGGAAAAGCCAATCTTACTGGAGGCAAGCATTATGGATTCCCATAATGCCATGCTACAGAGTAGCTGAGTATTGTCAATGGCAATGCAAGAGAGAGAGAACATCATAGGACTCAATGCCAAATGTAAGTTTCATTTTGGAGGCATGAAGACGGTTATATACACATGCCGACAAATCACTTCCTAGAATCACCGTACTTTTACACATCATCAACTATGATGGTCCTTGGAATTATTTGTTCATATTCAGTCATAATTCAAAACAAGTGCCAGCCGAACCCATACTAATACTGAAAAAATTTAAAAGCACAAAAGAATAAATGAGAGTAAGAAAGACCTGCCCCTGTGTAGCTGCCCTGAGTAAGAATTGCTTGTTTTACATTCTGTAGTGTAAGCAGTAGCATTTTAATAACATGACCAGGTCCAAGAACCAGGGAAGATTTTATCAACTGAATGGATTTCTAAATTGACTCCCGAGATAACCCAAATCACACAGGTTTCTCTGAGGTCTACTCATGCATTTCAAAGTCTCACGTGGACAGTGTCCCAGCCACTCCCTTCCAGAGCAGTTGAAAGGTTGCCCATTGCTCCTGCCTCCAATTGTAGCACCCTTCACGCTCCAACCACGGTTTCCTGCCATTTGATTGCTGATGTAGGCCCTGCTCTGGGATTTAAGGAACACCAATGGCAAAAGGAAATCTTTACAAATTCAAATAACTTGGTACTTGACACTGAGAAATCAACTTGTCTGAAGTAAAAGGAAGATCAGTGAGAACATGTTGTTCTTAGGCACCATGGCCATTGAGTTAGTTCCAACTCTCAGCACTGCCATCTAAAATGGAATGAAACAGCCCAGGCCTGTGCCAGTCTCCCAATGGTTCTGACATTTGAGCCTATTGCTGCAGCAACTGCGTTAACCCATCTTGTGGAGGGTCTTTCTCTTTTTCAGTGCCCTCCCACTTTTCCAAGCAAAATGTCGTGGAACCCATAGACATCCTTATCTTCCAAAATACCAGAATGTGACGCTACTGTTTCTCAACATCTCCTCAGTCTGTCTAAAATCTCCTAAGGACAGTGTGACTCTTTCTAACCATTTCCAGGAGGCTTCTGTGCCCCGAGGTTTACGTAATGTCAACAGGGTGATGTGGCTATCCTCAGAGGTTCAAATCTGTTCCTTTCACAGATTCTTTGGGTTTTGGAAACCAAGAAGGACCACAGGGCCCTGGTCTGATGGGCAAAGATTTCTCAATGATATACTCAAGATAGCCCTAGCTACCCTTGAAGAATTAAATTGTGCATCATCCGGATGGAAGGGTTTTTTTGGCTCCACTTTCCACCTTATACTCTCAAGCAGTTTTCAATTTTCATAAAATGCTATAAGCCCTCTTGATTGCCCTGTGTCCTTTGAGAAAAATCTATCAAAATTAATGCTTGGGAAACCCATAAAACAGTGGCTATAACCTCATGAGCTGACCTCTCTGCACTGAATCTACCTGGTGCAGCAGATATCTTCAGAAGCTACTGTTATATTGGACTTTTGTTTCCAAGGCACCCTCCTCAGACTAAGACAGATGTATTACTAAGAGGGCCATCTGCTGACCAGAGAGACATGTTTAGACATCTTTTGATTGGCATAAACCTGAGCATGTATGAGTGGAATCTCTAGTAGCAATATATTTTTATTTACCTTTGTATAACTGAATATTCAGGGATGGTTAAACCTCCAAAGCATGTGAATGCACATATTATATGTAGAATTATAGCTTTCAAATCCTCCTAGATAATGAAACTACTACATCTAAATAGTTGTTTTTGGTTTTTTATGGAAATGACTGCTCTAACCCTTTAAAAAATCTACCTGGATTATAACTTGTAGAGGAAAGCAGGAGTCCCTGGGTGGCAGAAATGATTGTTCTCCCAAGTGTTAACTAAAAGAGATAAAGACCCTTCACAAGATGGATTATTACCATGTCTGCAACACTAGGCACAGTGATAGGCACAGCTGTGAGGGTGAAGCAGGACCAGGGAGTATTGCATTCTACTGTACATAGAGTCACTATGTGTCAGAACAGACTGACTCTATTGAAACAAAAAAAACCAAATGGTTGATGTTTCTAGTCCACCTAGAAGTGAAAAGACCTGATCACCTACTTCCAAAACTTCATCAATGGAATACCCAAAGGCACACAGTTCTGTTCTGACATACATTGCATGGCCACAGCTCAGAGTCACCTTGCAAGCCACTGGATATTTCTAGAGAAGAGCAAAGCCACATTAAGATTTTTGGTGGCCAAGCGGTCTACCTCTCGAGCTAAACTAAGGACCTCAAAGAGTAGCCTCACAGGGATCTTCAAACAAATTCTTATTCCCAATGACCAACAGCTAAAACTTCAAATTATTGACAGGTCCTACGTTTTCAGCAACAATTGTAACTCTGACAATTCAGATTTATTCTCTTGCTGTGTGTAACCTTATAACATCCCATGCTTACCAGAAAGAAAGAAAAAAACAAACAAAACCAACTTCTATTAAAACTCCAACTCATTTAAAGTAGAATTGCTCCATTGAGTTTTCAATGCTGATGATCTGTCACAAGAAGATGGAGGTGTTTCCAGGTGGATTTGAACCACCAACGTTTAGCTTAAATGCTATCTGTACTACACAACGACTCCTTAACGGAAGAAAGTGGCATTCTTTCACAATAATTTGATGGAATCAGTTGTATTATGATTCACAAGTAAAATAACCACTTACATTTGATATGAAATCAAGTAGAATGTATTACAATTTATTTTATTTTAATTGCAATCAAATTTAATAGTAATGCCCTAATACCTTTATTTTATTCATAGTTATACTTTTATTTGATGGGCCCAATATCTGTAAGAGACTTTTCTGTGAAACCGTTTTCTGTGTACCTTCTATCTGCACAAACAAGATGAAAGGTTATCTGTTACCTGTGTGATTCCCTCAAGTTTATAGTCCCAACACTAGAGACTTGCAGAAACAGGCAACATCCCTTCCTCTAAATGTTACAGCTTTCACGTGTTTGCAGTAGTTGCAAAGGAAGAATTGTCTTTGTGAACATTTTGGAGCTGTCTCTGCCTCTCCGTTCTGAAAGTCTCTCTCCCCTTGGTGTTTGTCTTAGTGATCTGGTGCTGCGATAAGACAGATACCACAAATGGGAAGGTTCGCTGACATCAAGTCATTTTCCATTCATAGTGACCCAACAGGACAAAGAAGAGCTGCCTATTTTATTTGCAAGACTTTGTATCGTTGTCAGAGTAGACAGCCTCAACCATCTCCCTCAGAACTACTTGTGAATTTGAACCAGTGACCATATGGTTAGCATCTCAGTAACAAATACATTCCCTTACAGTTTAATGACAAGTCCAATTCAGGGCATCAAATAAGGAAGGGCATTGAGAATACAGCCATGTCTCCTTTCAACATTCATAGGACTGACATCCCTGAGTGATCTCCATGTGTCTGGGCATGAATTTCCCCTAAACCTTGGAGATTCTCAGTATAGAGACCCAGATACCAGACGACATGATCCACTAATTTCTCTTGTAGGACACATTTGACCAGGCTATGGTCCGATTAAGGGTGTTGCATCCCACTTGGCCCCCTCACAACTGAATGGCTGATCACATCAGATCATATCCTGGGATATTAATCATCACATTACTTCCAAATTATAGGATGATGCAATTGCCCGATCAAGTGATTACATATTTTGGAGGAACACACCTTTCTAATTCCATCTTACCGGAAGAGATAGCTGCAACAATGGGCTCCGTACAGCCATTGTGAGGGGAGTGCAGGACGGGGTGATATTTTGGTCTAAAGTACAAAGGGTTCCTGCCAGTTGGACCTGATTTGAAGGCACCTACCCACAGCATCTTAGCACTTAGTGACTATTCTGACACCTGAATGCCATGTATCTAAACATGAGTAAAAGCTTCTCATGATTTATCTTCTGTGTCCCCGGTCTTAAACAACAGCATTTATCTCAAAGAAGTTACCACAACATGTGTCTCTTCATTGTTTTATGGTCCGAGGGCTGCCATAACAAGGTGCCACAAATTATTGACTTAAAACAACAGAAATTATTTTGCCATTCTAGGGATTAGAAGTCTAATTAAAAGGCACCAGTAGAGTCATGCATTTTCTGAAGGCTCATATGTATTCCTTGACTTTGGGCAGTATAATGTTCATCTTTTTCAGTTGTAACGTGTTTACCTGTTTTCATTCCTTATAAGAACCTCATTCCTGTTGGCTCAGGAACCACCTTTCTCTACTAATATAAGTTTCAGAGATGAAGACCTCAATGCACCTTTTTAGGGAGACACAATTCAAACCATTAACTAAATTGGACTGAATAATAAAGTTTCCAGGCTTTGCGTAAATTGTGAGAATGACATGATATTTTAGTATCCTTGCAAGCCACTTATATGACTTTTCTGGTTCTCCTATGACAGACTAAGGAGTCCTGATTGCATAATGGTTATACATTGGACTGTTAGTCACAAAGTCAGCACTTTGAAACCAATAGCCACTCAGCAGGAGCAAGGCAAAACCTTTTACTTCTGTAAATATTTAGAGCCTTGGAAACTCACTGGGTAGACTCACAGGCCTCTCTGAGTCAGAATTGAGTCCATGGGAGTGAGAATTGACCAAAGAGAATGTCCAAACAGGATGTCTCCACAGCCCAGCTACGACAGCTCTACCTAGGAGTGTTTAGGAACAGCTTCTCAGGTGCATCCCCCAAGATGTCAAAACAGAAATGTGCTACTACCTGGCAAAAAAAAAAAAACAGAAAAAATGATCCCGATTGGTCTCATTTTTGTATTACAGTATCAAAAGAAATTAAATAAAGGCCTTTGATGCCCAATAACTAGGTTTTATACTTGAAGTAATTGAGTGAAAATGGTCCACATAAAAGGCTTTTCAAAATTGGCCTCTTTAAGCAGGTTGTTTCCTTAAGGAAAACTACAAGTTTTTAATTTATAAAGTGCAAGCAGTTATGTAAGCACCTTTGACATGCTGCTTATACTCTTCATGACAGGAACTTGATAATGCCACCTGTTTATTTTACTAGAGGGCATGCAAGGTTGTATCTGCATAATACACATAGGAAACTACATTTCTCTCATCAGCAAGTGGAAAGCAAAGATCTTGAGACTTCTGTTTGCTCTAATGAAAGAAGAAGTGACTAGGATGTTGTGCAGTACTATTTTGTTAATGGTCTTGGTGGGATTTGCATTTGATTCCGGCAGCATGGGAATTCAGATACATAGTTGTTTGCTTCGTGATTTTTCCTCTACCATAGATGAGGCTAGACCTTCTGGGCTTGCTCTGATTTTCCTAAGGATGATTTTCCCATGTCTCTTCCTATTTAGATTGACACTTCCTCTCCTTCCCAAACAAGGCCACAGATGCATTTTCCAAAAGCAAAGGGAATGAAATGCTAATGTTGAGTGATAATTTTGATAGTGTGTAGATAGTCTTATTTTGCTCTGCCTACCTATCAGTATTTTTTTTATTTTGTTTTGTTTTGTTTTTTTGGGCATCACTGCCTTCTGGTGGTGTGAGTAGGAGGCCCAGCCTTTGCTCCTATGGAGCCACTGCTGGAATTGAACCTCCATCTCAGTGGGCCGCAGTCCTGAGCACAACCACTACACCACCAGGGCTCAATCCTACCTATCAGTATTTTTAAGGGACCAAATTCAATATGACGCACAAACGTTTAATGTATTGAGTTTAACCAGCGACACTTTAGGAGAAAGACCTGGTGATGGACTGCTAAAAAATCAGCCACTGAAGACTCCACAGTGCATAGTTCTAATTTGTGAGTTGATCATTCAAATGCAATTGGTTATAAAGGACCAAAAGTGGGTTCTAATTTTCTGAACACATTTAGAAAATTGAAAAATAAAATCATTTTAAGGTCTACTCTGAAGTTGGCAGGAATGTAAAATTAAATTTTAAGATAGTAAAAACAACTTAATGAAGGATAAATTAATAAGAATTCAGAATTTAAAATTTTTTCTTTAAATGGTTATAGCTATAAAAATAAACATGAATCTATGGACTGAAAATTATCCCATGAGTGCTAACAAAGTAAGCTTTGAAAATAAAGTTTAGGGAAAAAAAGGAGGCATTCTTCCATTATAGTGATGAATTCTGAAGGGGAATATCATTCTCTCACATACAAAATGGTACTGAAAATTTATATGGACAATTTACCTACCAATTAAAGGGAACATCATCAAGGCTTCTGATCTCAAAGTATTTCCTGCTATCTGAATTGGTTTCCTCCTAAAAACAATTAGAATAGCATATATAATATACAAAACAAGCATTTTCAGATAGTGTATAACAGGCCATATGCATCATTGATCCCTGAGAAAAAGGGAATCAAATAATTAAGCACTATAGTTGCCCTTAGCTAGAAGAAGTTTTTACAAGAAATGAGACAGAAAAAGAAGGATCTCATTGAACTGAAAAGCTAGGGGTATATAACAGTTACGTAATCTCCTGTCAATTTGTGAAGGGGTAGAGTCTAGCTTGTCAATCATGCCGCAGCTTGATGACCTCATGTGGAGGCGTGAAGGAGACAAATAGCTCACTGGAGGCCAGCTACTGCTCTGCTTGTTTCTTTGTGAGACATTCCTGTTGACAAGTTACATGGAGCTACACTGATGAAGCCAGAGCCTTGGAGCTGGAGGAGCCATGTAGAGACCCACGCCAGCACTGAGATAGTTATATCACCACTGGATCCATAAGATCTTCCATTCACTGGCCTGTAATTTTCCTGCATTCAGTGCCATTACATGTGTTGCATGAGTCTGAAGGAGAATTTACAGACTGGTATCAGACATATGGACTAATATCAAACTAATGTACTTTATCTTGACTGGGATGGAATGTTTTCTTAATGACCAATTGCTCTCTGATATAACGTTCTCTCTTATACACATGAGTGTCTATGAATTTGTTTCTCTAGTTAACGGAGACGAACACAGGGTAGAAGTTTAGAGAGGACAGAATGAATTAAATATGTGGAACAGGATATCGGGGAACATGACTTGGAGGACCTAGATACATGCAGAAATGTCTACTCAAATAATTGCTTGAACATGCCTAAACATGTATATGGCAAAGCACTGTAATATTAAAAAAAGAACCAGAAAGTAGAAGGATGAAAACTTAATTAAAAAAAAAAACAGTACAATGGGGAGAAGGGGGGATAGACCAGAGCAGTTGAGACAAATAACAAAGCAGTACAATGACTTATCAATGATTATATTAAATAAAAATAGCCTAGATAATATAATTAAAGGGTATATGTTCTCAGATTGGATTTGAAAAAAGAAAAAAACTATACAATATATCTGAAAACCAACTTTAAATATAAAGACTAATATACATCAAATATAAAAGACTATGATAGGAAAAATGCAAGCAAAAGAAAATTGGAATGGTTATATAAATGCCAGACAAAATATGATAGAGTGTCAACAGTTTGTGGAAAACTGTGATTAAAAGATAATATAATTTTTCCATCAACTTTTTGAAACTCTCTCCTGGGTATTAGAACACAAAATATGATTAGATAATCTCAGAATGAGACAGGTGTCAGCTCCTCACAATCCTAAAGGGTAATAACCTCTTTTTAACCCAGTGTGATAGTATCTTTTCTTTAATTATCTTGTTTAGTTAATTCATAGCTCATGAACTCATTTTGTTTTAGTTTAAGTATATTCACTGCCGTCGAGTCAGTGGGACTCACAGTGACCCTGCAACACTTGCTGAAAAAGATCAAGGATTCCAACCCTCAGTATGGACTAGACCTCTGTGTAAAGTAAACCAAAATCCTCACAACGGAACCAATAAGTAACTTCATGGTAAATGAAGAAAAAGTTAAAGTTGTGAAGAGTGTCATCACTCTTAGGTCCATGACCAATGCTCAGACCATGCTCATCACTCAGAAGAACAAATGACTCAAAGTCATGCCCCATAGGCATGTGAAAGCTGGGTCCTAAATAGAGAAGACTGAAGAAGAACTCATATGTGTGAATTATGATACTTGTAAAGAATATTGAAAGTACCGTGGATTACCAAAAGAATAAACAGAACTGTCTTAGAAGACGTACAGACAGAGTACTCCTTGGAAGCAAAACGGCAGGACGTAATCTCACGTACTTTGAACATATTATCAGGAGAGTCTAGTCCTTGGAACAGGACATGATTGATACAGTAGAAGGCCAGTGAAAAAGAGGAAGACCCTGAACAAGATTGATTGACACTATGGCTGCAACAATGGGCTCAAAGTAAGAACAATTTTGAGGATGACACACAACTGGGTAGTGTTTCTTTCTGTTGTACATAGGCTCCACAGACCCTGTCAACAACCACTGTCGTTGCAGGTACAGATCATTTGACTGACATCAGGCTGGTTCTGGATCACAGAAACAGTTATCTTCCTCTTTCTCCCATGAATCAGCTATTGGGTTAGAACCACCAACCTTATGGTTAGCCACCCATTGCTTACCCAACAGTACTACCACGGCTCCAACACCTAATAATAGATCTTTGAAATCTATAAAATAGAAATTGATGGAATGGGGGGGGGAGCAGCATGGGTCAGCACAAAAATATAGCTAAAAAATTTTCAACAGTGGTGAAATAAGAGGGGGATTTTTAAAGTTTGTGGCAATAAGAGATAATGGAGTTTTTCCACCAAATTTTTTTTAAATCCTTCACACAAAACATTATTAATCAACTAGACCAAACTGATTGCATTCATAAACAGAAAAGAGTATGTTCCATTAAATATGAAGTGCCCACCAAGATAAGTCTTATGTTGGGCCATAAAACAAGTCTCAATGAATTTAACTCAAGTAAAGTATTTTTTCTGACTGCAGCAGAATTGAATTAAATTTTTTAAGTTAATAGTATCTGGAAAATTGCATACTATTTGGAAGTAAATAGCATGTAGCCAAATACTTCAAATCCCCCTAGAAATATCATATTGTAAAGGAGAAAATATTTTTAACTAATTGACAACAAAAATACAACCTATCAAAATGTATGCAACATAGCAAAAGCAGTGCTTAAATGGAAATTTACAGCTCCAAATACATTAAAAAAGGAAAGCAGCCTAAAGATAATTATATAAAAAGTTTAACTTCAAGTAAGAAAAATGTGGCAATCTATTAACAGATTAAACCCTAGATTAAACCCTACTAGGAAAGTCTACTTTATCCTATTGGTCACTGTGAGACAGAATAGGCTTGATGTCAATAGGTTTTATACATTGATAACTACCAATAACTGCTGAGATATATTAAAGAAGATATATACCCTATTAGTCAATCAATACAGTTCAGATGTCAATTCTTCCTAAATTACTCTAAGAATTGAATGCAATCACCATTAAAATCCCATACGGTTGTAGTAGAAATTGACAAAATGATTCTAAAATTTAGATGTAATTGCAAAAGCCTTAGAATATTTTTGAAATAACTTACAAAGCTATATATAGTGATCAACTTTACTATGTCTACATATCAACCACCACTTGTCTGTCAACCTGTGGTGTCTTGTGCATTGTGATGGTACTTCAAATGCCAGCTGCATCATCCAAAATGAACAGGTTTCAGTGGAGCTTCCAGACTAAGATAGAAGGACTTGGATGCCCACTTCTGAAGAAGCAGCTGCTGAAAACCTTAAGCGTGGCTTCAAACCATTGTCAGATACTGAAGGCCTAATGAACAGAAGCAGAACCTTGTTGAAGATGGATTATGGAGAATGGGCACACTCAGGTAGGAGGGAACTTACAATGTGATTGAATAGAAGCTGATCTCTTGAAGTGGAGTCACCTTTGGTGACGCAAGTTTGGTAAGCCTTGTTCCCATAGAGCCTTCAGAGTCTTCCCTTATTGATGAGGCACCAGTCGAAGAAAGAGAAACAGTTACAAATCTCTGTTAATTGTCAGAACTTGGAAAGTGCACGATATGAGTCTAGAAACATTGGAAGTGGTAAAAACGAAATAGAATGCACAAATATCAAGATCTTCAGCATTAGTATGTGGAAATGGACTGGTATTTGGCCATTTTGAATCAGATGACTTACTACACCCAGAAAAACACAATAAAACAATAGTATAGCATTCATTGTCAAAAGCACTATTGCAAAATCAATTGTAAAGTACATTGTGTCTTTGATAGGATTATATGTATTTGCCTTCAAGGAAATCCAATCAATAAAAAAATTACTCAAATTTATGTAACAATCACAAAAGCTAGTAAGGCAGAAATTGAAGAATTCTACCAACGTTTTCAGTCAGAAATTCAACAAACATGCAATCAAGATGTATTGATAATTATTGGCAATTAGAATGCAAAGATGAAAACAAAGAAGGAGGAACAGTAGTTGGAAAATATAGACTTACTGATAGAAATTAAACTGGAGATCACAAGATGCAATTTTGCAAAACCAACAAAGATTCGTTCATGGTAAATATCTTTTTCCAACAACACGAAAGGCAACTAATTATAAATGTGAGTTTCTATAAAATGAGTACACAGAAATCAAATTGACTACATCTCTGAAATGAGATGATGGAGAAGCTCGAGTATAGCAGCTAAAATCAGTCCAGGGGCTGATATTAGTGGCACATACTATAAAGTTGAAGAAAATTAAATCACATTCACTAGAACAAAATATAAGGTCAAAATATGAACTAAAATTTATCCTCACCTGAATTTCAAGAATATCTCAAAATTGATGCATTGAACATTACACCTGAAGAGCAGCTGGAGGACATCAAGGATGTCATTCATAAAAAAGGCAAAAAAAAATTTAAGACCAAGAATAAAAGAAGAGAGCAAAGTGAATATCTGAAGAGACTAAAACATGCTCTCAATCATAGACTAGCGAAGGCAAAGGGAAGGAATTATGAAATCAAGGAGCTGAATAGAAAATTTCAAAGGGCAGCCCAAGAAGAGAAATTCCAATATTATGATGAAATGTATAAAAGCACAGAACTAGAAAACTAAAAGGAAAGTACATGCTTAACATACCGGAAGCTGACATGGCTCATGAAAAATTTGAGCCTTGAGTTGCAATCTTGAAAGATTCTATGGGCAAAATATTGAATGATGCCAAAGGAGTAAAAAAAAAAAAAAAGATGGAAAGAATACACAGTACCAAGAAAAACTAGTTGACATTCCATCTCTTCAAGAGGTAGCATATGAGCAAAACCCAATGGTATTGAAGGAAGAAATTCAAGCTGCACTGAAAGGGTTAGCCAAAAAACAAAGCTCTAGGAATCGATGGAAGACCAACTGGAGAAGGTTGGAAGACCAACTGGAAGCACTCACTCATCTATGCCAAGAAATTTCTACCTGGTCAATTACCTGTGAGATCCACATTTGTACCCATTCCAAAGAAAGATGACCCAACAGAATGCTCAATTTGCAGAAAAATATTGCTTACATCACATGCCAATAAAAGTTTTAGGGAAGATCATCCAATAACAGTTACAGAAGTACGTTGACAGAGAGCAGCCAAAAGTTCAGGCTATATTCAGAAGAGGGTAGGGAACAAGGGATAGTATTGCTGATGTCAGGTGGATCTTGACTCAAAGCAGAGAATACCAGAAAGATTTTCACTTGTGTTAAATTGACAATGACAATGCATTCAACTAGATGGATCATAACAATCTATGGATAACCTTGAGAAGATTGGGTTTTCCAGGACACTTCATTGTGCTCACGAGGAATTTGTATATGGGTCAAAAGCAGTTGGGTGAACAGAACAATCAACTATGGAATGGTCTAAAATCAGGAACCATGCATTAAGGTTGTATTCTCTCACCATATTTTTTCAAAATATATGCTGAGCAAATCATCAGCAAAGCTGAAAAAGAATGTGTAATAGAGGAAGGCTTATTCACAACCTAGAATATGCAAATGACACAAATTTGCTTGCTGACATTGAGGAAGACTTGAAGCACTGCTGATGAAAATCAGTGATTGCAGTCTTTAGTACAGCATATAACTAAATGTTAAGAAAATCAAAATCTCACAACTGGACCAATGGATAATATCACAATAAACAGAAAAAGCTGAAGTTGTCAATGAGTTCAAATTATTTGGATCCACAGTCTATGGTCATGGAAGTAGCAGTCCGGAGATCAAAAGAAGGGTTGCAGTAGGGAAACCTGCTGCACAAGATCTCTTGAGAGTATTGAAAAACAAGAATGCTACTATGAGGACTAAGGTGTACCTGTGTCAGTCACCTAATCTGTGGTCAATTTGAGGATTAAGAGTGTTGGGATGGAGTCTAGTCTGTCGATCTGGAGCTAGCCAATGAGACCTCTGTGTGGATATGTCTTTCTCCTGAGCCTTCTGAGAAATCTGGCTGTATTTCCCCCTTGGAGGGCAGAGACTCACTCTTCCTTGGGAACACTCTACTGACAAGACAGAAGGCTCACTCCCTGGGAGACACTGTAGCTACAAAACACATGGCAGCATGCTGATAGACCCTGAGCCACAGAAAACGGCGGATCCATGAGGAGACCCCTGCCAGTGCTGAGATACTTCTACCACCACTAGATACACAGGACTCTGCACACACTGACCTGTGATTTCGCTGGTGTCATTGCATGTGCTTCATAAGTCTGAAGAGGACTTATAGATTGGTATCAGGCATATGGGCTAATATTGGACTTATGACCTTGGACTAGACTGGGCTGCGATGCTTTCTCGATGTTCAATTGTTCTTGTAGATAAACCTCTTTCTTGTACACATATGCATGTTTATGAATTTGTTTCTCTAGTTGACTCGAACTAAGACAGCACCCAACCCAAGCCATAGTATGCTCAATTGCATCATATGCATGTGAAAGTTGGACATTGAATATAAACGACCAAAGAAAAATCAATGTATTTGAATTGTACTGGAGAAGCATATTGAAAATGCCATGAACTGCTGAAAGGACACACAAATCTTTATTGGAAGAATTAAGGCCAGAATACTCCTAGGAAGCAAGATGGCACAACTGTGCCTGTCATACTTTGGAGACGTTGTCAGGAAAGACTAGTCCCTGTAGGAGGAAATGATGTTGGGTAAAGTGGAGGGGCAGCAAAACAGAGGAAGGTCCTCGACGGTTGACATCATGGCTGCACCAATGGGCTCAAGCCTAAGAACAATTGGGAAGATGTGGCCCCTGATGCAGGACTGGGCAGCATTTCCTTCTTTGTGCATAAGGTCGCTAAGAGTTAGAATGACTTAGGGCTATAATGAGTTACAACAGCAGCAGCAATTTAGCAACTCTGTTATTATCCAACATGCCCTACATACACAACTGTGGCAGTCATGTCCTCATGTGTCATTTTCCAGACTGGAAGTCTAGGGGTGGAGTCTAGCCCGTCAAGTTGGAGACAGCCAATGAGGCCTCTGTGTAGGCATAGCTTTCTCCTGAGAATTCTGGAAATTCTTGTGGTATTTTCAAATTGGAGAAAATAGATTTGACTCAGTCTCTTGGAGTCAGTCTACTGACAAGATGAGATGACAGCATGCTGATCAATCCTGATTTCTGGAGAATGGAGGAGCTGGAGGAAAAGCCACAAGGGCTTGCCCTGATGGAGACAGACCTCTGGGGCTAGAGAAGCCACAGAGAGACCCCTACCACTGCTGAGATACTTCTACCACCAATGAATACTGCTGATGGTTCCTGAGCCCTGGAAATGAGGAGCCATGGAGAGACCCTTGCCAGCACTGGGATACTTCTAATTTTTCTATTGCCGCCATACACACAAGACTCTGCAACCACTGGCCTCTGATTGCCCTGGTGTCATTGCACATGCTTTGTAAGTTGGAGACTTTATAGACTGGTGTTGAATATATGGGGTAATATCGGACTTATGGCCTTGGACTGGGTTGGGATGCTTTCTCAATGTTCCATTCCTCTTGTATGTAAACCTTTCCCTGATATCCATATGCATGGCTATGAATTTGTTTCTCTAATCTACCCAGAATAACACAGCAACTTTGAAAAAAATGTTTTGATTTGTCCATACCCTCTTAGCCTGGTCACAGAAGTACAAGGTTGCAAGCATGTGAAGAAGGGGAGAAAAGGGGCAGATGGAGAACAATCAGAGTCCCCACACTGGTTGGTGAAAAATGGCAACAAGTGCCAGGGAACACTGCACCTGTATCACCACCACCACCACCACCACCAAAACCCTACGGGATTTGCAGTGGTGGGGAGAGCAAGGTAGTGAAGTGGGGTTCACCATTTCACACATATATCAAGCTGTGCTGGGGTTTCCCAACAGGATGGATGAGTAACTAGCATTGAGAGAGGGAGACACTAGTATAGAAGACAGGGAGTGGCCCCAGCTCTTGAACAATGCTTACTTTGCACCCAAATCTGGTTTTAGAAATTGAAGTATGTTTTCTAATTGTTAACCATGTTGATAAATGAGGAGTAGGTGTACTTGATTTCAAAACAAGCTCAGAATGCTGTGCTTTGGCATAAGAAAGCTCAAGAAATAATTGTGATCTTGAGTCAGAGGAAGATTTTTTAAGAAGTTATATATAAAAAGCACAAATCATGAGGGGGGGAAATGACAATTTGAGCTGCATCTTGTGTTTAAAATTACTCTACAAGAAACACTGCTTTTTTAAAAAAAAAGGAAATGCAAAGACTTCAAGGAAATTACTCACAAGAGAATCATGATTTATTTAAACTTTTGCATGAAGAACTGTTTTCCTTATATTGGTTATCATTTTTTGTGTGTTTTCTTTTATCTAGCAGGGTTGGGGGCAATCTACTTAAAATTAATATTGACTTATGTGGATAGAACTTCAAAGATAAAAATTAATTTATACTATCATTAGAGTTCTTAGTAGTAAATAGCTTGTGGTGTTTTTCAAATATATATTAGAAATATATACATGGAGGTTGGTTTTTCTTGAATCATTAAGTAGTTTTATGATTATACAGAAATAGCAATGTTTACTACTTTCAACTATAGCTTCATGTAAGTGCATTCTAGTGTCTATAATCAATGAAATCACATTATTTTTAATACATTATAATGATAAGCAGCTTAGTGATCATATCCTGCCCACCCTTTTGCAACTTCATATCTAGAGTATTTTGTCAAAATCTGAAAAACAAATGTACTGATCAAAATAGATTTCCCTTGCTTGACTTCCTATTTCATTGGAATCAACCCTGCAACATTAAGCACACTTCCTCATCAATATGAAAATTAAACTTCAGTGGCTGACCTTATAAACAGATCAGAGAAGGCAGGACACTGAGAATAAGCTAATGACATTTCCAGATAATCGAGCCCAATCAAAATGTAGTATATGAATGTGCAATGTACTGAATAAATTAAAGTCAAAGGTGCAGAGCAAGGTTTTACATAGCCTGTTCTGAAAAAGAAAGAGGGACCCAGTACATCTTGATTACCTTAAACAAGCAACTCCTTCCGTGTTCTTTGAAGAAAGTGTAAGTACTGGCCAACTGTTCCCCATTATTCCCCAATACAGGCACACCAGGAGTTCATGACCAAACCAATTTAAGATAGTATTGAATTAAACCACAGAAAGCTTTTCTCCTATCAGGAATCTCATAACCTTTGATATGATCATTTGCATGTGATCTTTATTGGAGCGATGTACGAGTGACAAGAAAGCTTTAGAATTATTTATCCTTGGGCTGAGATCCTGTGGCGCAGTGGTTGTGTGCGGGACTGTGGCCCACTGGGTTGGCAGTTCAAATCCAGCAGCAGTTCTCCAGGAGCATGGCTGGGCCGCCTACTCCCACCAGAGGAAAGTGATACCCTCCCCCCAAAAAAACAAAAAATAACAACAAATAAACAAAATAAAACAAAGAATTATTTGTCCTTATGCATACATTTGTCATCAGTGATCATATCAAGAAGGTGAGCACACAAGGTTATGATTTTTAGTTATTAAAGTCTATTAACTGAGCCCTTGAATACCTTGTGGTCCCACAAGCTGGTGTGCTTCTTCCATGTGGCATTTATTGTCTCTGAGCTGGATGGCCACTTGTTTATTTTCAATCCTTTAAAACCTCAGATGCTACATCTTTTGATAGCTAGACACCATCAGTTTTCTTCACCACCTTTGCTTATGCACACATTTTTCTTTGGAGATCGTGTCAGGAAGGTGAGCATCATGGAATGCCAATTTAATTTTTTAAAAAAAGGTTCTTGCACTGAGGAAGTACTTGAGTGGCGGTCCAATGCCCATCTGATGTCCTAATACTAACTCTATAAGTATATGCACGTTGGTCTACTTCCCCATTGTCATATATAAATAAATTCACCTATGCACATGCCTGTATTTAGACCTCTATGAATGTCCTCTACCCCTCAGTCCTTTCCTCTATTTCCTTTTACTTTCCTCTTGTCCCACTATCATGCTCAGCCTCCATTGGGGTTTCAGTATTTTCTCTCTGTTAAATTACTCTTGATCAATCCCTATCAGACCTCTCACACCCATCTTGTCACTGATTTTGAATCAATTGTTGTTCCCTTATCCCTGGGCAGGTCAACACCAATGCCTTTCTCCCACCTCCCCATCTTCCATGTCCCCACTGGAACTACCAGTCCCATTATTTTCGCTTCCAGACTGTTCATCCAGCCTATCTTATCAAGATAGATATGCAGAAATAACAATATGTACCCAAAAGAAGGCATCCTAAGATGAAGCAACCAAAGAAAATAAAACAAGGATGACAACAACAAAAAACTCCAATGCCCAATATATATATATATATATATATATATATATATGCAAAAAATAAAAATAATAACAATATTAAAACCTGAAACTAGTTCAAGGTCTGTTTGTTGACCTCCAGGAATGTCCCCTGGTTGAGTTGGGTGGAGTGCCACACCCTTGCCCCAAAGTATATACATGGCACTCCATCAGGGACAACATGCTCTGTTATGTACTCTTAGTGTTTTGTCATGATGTGGTTGGGTCACAGAGGTATAATCCTGACCCTGTTTCTCCATTGCTGACACAAAAGGGCCTTGGGTCAGTGAGGGTTGCTGTATTTCATAGTGGGGCAGACCATATGATCCTCTCTGCACATCAGATGTTCTGAGTGGGAATATAGTCCTGAAGGCTCGGTGGGCAGGATGCACTCCATTCTCTCTTCCTCCCCCTTCATTAGGTCTCATGGCGTCTGGTCAAGCATCTCTCACTCCCCAAGCTGCAGCTTCAGTGCTGACCTCCAAAGCAAGCTCCCTTGGGGGGAGAAGTGGCTGCTCCTGTATTTGGGATTTGGGCTGTGTATTCAGCTGGCAGTCAAAAGATATTGCATCTGTGATCTTAAAGACTTGAAAATAAACAAGTGACCATCCAGCTGAGAAGCAATAAAGTGTACATGGAAGCACATCAGCCTGTGCGACCACGAGATGTTGAAGGGATCTGGTATCAGGCATCAAAGAATTAAAATTATTTAATTATAAATGAGGGGGAACACAGATTGGGGACCCAAAGCCCATCAATAAGTGAAGTGACATCCCCTTACAGAGGGGTTGCAGGGAGGAGATAAGCCAGTTAAGGTACAGTATAGTAACAATGAAATATGCAACTTTCCTCTAGTTCTGAAATGCTTCCTCCCACCCACTATCATGGTCCCAACTCTCTCTGACCAGGGGATGTACATTGGAGTCAGAAACATGGGGAATTTAGGATAGATGATTCCTTCAGGACCAGTTTTTGGGAGGGATCATACTGGGAGGGTTGACGGATAGTGGAATTGAAAGGGGGAACCAATTTCACAGCTCTACATGTAACCTCCTCTCTGGGATACAGACAACAGGGAAGTGAGTGAAAGTATACATTGGACAGTGTATGATATGAAAAAGTAATAACAATTTGTAAATTATTAAGGGTTCATGGGAAAGGAGGTATGGGAAGGGAGGAGAAATATGGGGAGCTGGTACTGGCGTCCTAAGTGGAGGGTGGATATTTTGAGAGTAATGATGACAACATGTGGGCAACTGTGGTCTGCATACAATTGATATATGTTTTGATTGTGATGGGAGTTGTATGAGTCCCCAATAAAATGATTTAAAAAAAAGGAAGGGAAAAAGGAGCTTATACTAAGGGCTCAAGTAGAAAATATTTAGAAATGAAGATGGTAACATGTGTACAAATGTGCTTGATACAAATGACGTATTGAATGTTATAAGACCTGTAAGAGCCCCCAATAAAATTATTGGCGGGGGGAAAGAATTATTTGTCCTTGAACCTTTCTCTCCAGTGTCAGCTACTGATATTTGTGCTGAAAGACAAATTTTGGAAAAGCTGACTTAAAAGAGTGCATACTTTCCCAGAGAAATCTTTTTTTAAAGATGTCAACACTCACCCTCTACCATCAAGTCAATTTCGACTGACAGCAACACGATAGGACAGGCAAAAAGTGCCCAAATGGCTCTCTGAGACTCTCTTTATGGGAGTGAAAAGCCTTGCCTTGCCTTTCTGCTGTAGAGCAGGTCATCGATTTCAAACAACAGATCTTGCGGTGAACGGCCCAGTGCATAACTACTGTACCACCAGGGATCTTCTCAGATAGACTTTAAATAAATATGTGCTTCATCCACTGTCCTTCGTAAATGTCAGAAATGCATCATTATTTTATTGCCACTTCTGAGTCCCTTGCAAAGCTTTCATTTGTATTCCTGCTTGCAATTTGCTTTCAATAATTATAAGGGATGTGCCTACCATTTGGGTTCCCTTGGAATGATGATCACTTATTCTCTGAGCCTAAGCCAAGCTAGTGTGGTGTCTATCAGTCAGCTGTGTCCGCTATCCGCTGAAAAGCTCTTGTTTAAAGAAGAAACGGTTGCTGGGAGGAGGGGGAAAAGAAACACCTCTCCTTGGGTCTCTAGTATTTCTGCATGTCTTATGACCAGAGGCATTGGCAGCTTTTATCACCACTATCTTTTCAAGGGCGTTTGTAGAACAAATAGCCTTGGAAGATATAGTGTCTCCCTCCAGGGCAAGGAAACAGATTTGTTTGCTGTCTAGGCTAATAAAGATAATGTCTCCCTCCAGGCAACGTTGGGCATGTTTGCTCGCAGTTTCTTCAAGAGAATGGTTCCTAAGCTCAGAGTTTCCCAGCTGCGGTGCAAACCTATAGCAAACAGTGCCTACTCAGGCTGCTCCACAGCTCACCCGTGGTCCTGGGAGGAGCGGAGACTGATGTGAATATTAAGTGAATGCTGCCTTCTGTGACCAGAGTCTCCTCTCCTGCACACATGCGTGAAATACTTGCAGAACAACTTCCTAGATACCATCTAGTCAGTCCCAATTCATAGCAACCCTATGGACAGCAGGATGAAATATGGCCCAGTCTCGCCTCACCCTCACATAAGTCTTCTGTTTGAGGCCACTGTTGCATAGCAACTTCCTAGCTTGCAAACTTGGTAAACTTTCAGACTCTTCCATCTTAAGGGCTGTGCCACTTAACAGGGAGGTGGATTTTCAGTTGAATATCTACCCACACAGCAACAGAACAGATTTGAAGATGCCAGTAAAGGGTTGCCTGGCACAGACAGTGAAAATGACTTTCTTGTTACAAGTACCATATATATGATCTTGGTTCCCAGAAATGATGAATGGAAAACACAGGAAGAAATTGGTGACACAAACAGGATATGGGATCATAAAGGTCAGTATACGCTTATGCTGCTCTTGGTAGCTGCTTTCCTATAGGTTCACACTCATAGAGACCCTATGCACAGCAGAACCAAACACTGTCCGGTGCTGTGTCATTCTGTGTCAATCGTTGCTGCCACTATGTCAGTCTGTCTCATCAAGAGTCTTCCCCTTTCCCCATGCTTTTACCACGCATATGTTCTTCTCCAGAGACTGATCTCTCCAGACATGACCAAAGTACAGGAGATGAAGTATAGCCAACCTTGCTTCTAAAGAGGGTTCTGGCTCTACTTCTTCCCAAAATTATTTGGTATTGTTTTTGGAAGTCCATGGTATATTCAATATTCTTCACCTGCATCATAACTCAATAAGAAATAATTATAGACTTGGCTTGCTATCAAGCCAATTCTGATTCAGTGTGATCTTTTAGGATAGAGTGGAAGTAAGCAATCCATGGGATTTCTGAGACCACTGGATAAGATGAAGCTGTGTGCTCCAGTCAAGATTTTTGGTCTCAGAAACCCTAGGGCTGATGCTGAGTCCAACACAGGGCAATATATATATACATATATGTATACATGTATAAGTGTTTGTGTACGTATATGTATGTGTATGTTACAATAATATGTATATCTATATAGTTCAAGCATTATAATGTACTAGAATTAAATTGCACTTATGACCAACTGCTTGTTTCTTTGTTTATTATAGATCTTATCATTAGTAATATGTTGCAGCATATAATTTGCTGATGTTATCATTCTCTCACAGATATTCAATTTTATGGTTTACTCTTTGAAGCATTGCCAGATTTATAAAGATGATAATGAAAGACAATGATAATGAAAACTATAGAGAAAATGAGGTGTTCCACTTATGTCAGAACTGATTTATGGTAGAATTGTCATTGGAACGGACTGTCGTAATTCACAGATGACCTGTGTATAAGCATATACTCGTACCCATATTTATGACAGTGTTTCAAAAAGCTTGTGAGAAAGTTCCTTTATTTTTAAAATCCACCTCACAAATATTGACTCAAAAGCAATGAGCTGATTATAGAAGAAGACTGAGTGCCACCAGTGCTTCTTAGAGAGAGTATAATGGTTCCTAAGACTAGCTTATAATACCTCATATGATGATGTGCAGAGTAAAACTACTTCATGGGTTTTCCAAGGACCCTTCAGAAACACATCATCTGGTCTGTCTGCTGAGACAACTTGGGGTGAATTTGAACCTTCAACTTTGGGAGCACTAATTAAGTGCTTGACCATTCACTTGGAACAGGGACTCCCCAGTGATGATTACCTGTTTTAAGAGGAAGATTTGCCTGACTTATTTGGAGACACTGAACTGATGGAACCCTTCAAAACAAAGAACTTTCTCCACCAGGAGAAAGGAGAAGTGTGCAAAGGAGATATCAGAGAGATTTGAAGCATGAAAAAAAGTCCATCCATTGTTCCTGGAGAGCCCCACCCCCCACAGGATACATGAGAAGTAGTGTGGACGACACCCACAAGCAAAACCTGACTTCAGAAGATATCCATAAAAGAAAGGAAGAGCCGCATCCTACAGTCCCATGGAATTGAATTCAGCCAACAACCTAAATAAGTTTTATAATGGCTGCCGCTCAAAAATCTCCAGAAGAGAATGCAACCCAGCCCACACCTCAACTTCTTGAGACCTCAGGGACTCTTAGGCAGAGAGACCAGCTAGGTCACCTTATACAGAGAGTAGTGAACTATGGAATCAGGACACAATAGGTGGCATTGTTAGAAGGATTAAACTTGTCAAAATTTGTATAGCACCAGTAGAAATGTCACAACCAATAAACTTTCTCTTTAACCGTGGGTGTACAGTTTGTATGATGGTTCCACATTTGAGACTTCAAACAATGATGAACTGATAAGCAAACCCATGGAAATGTCACCAGTTTTTTTTAATTCAAGTGTCAGTTATTTGCCTACAGACATTTTCTAGTAAGTGAAATAACTTGATGAATAATTGAAACTTCACTATTTGATACCTTTTCAATTATTCAATAACCAAAAGAATAATAGTATCATTGCCAGAGAGTTTAAATAAATATGTGTCTCCTGAATTTATTTAACTCTTGTACTGTGACCACAATGTCAAGGCAGCAACAATTGACAATGACATCTGAAAAGCTTCCCCTGAATTCCTCTTTGAGGCATTAGCTACAAGATCATTGTGGGTTTCGGAAGCTCAGAGGCTAGTACTTGCTTCTTGGCTAGCAGATGACCAACTCCATAGGAAAGGTTTTTCTTATTACTTTTGAAAAAGGGGAGCCAACTTACCTTTGAGAATAAATTCTTCTGACAAGTTAAAGAGTAAGAATTGAGTACTGTACTCTGTGATATGAGAAGATGATAATATAAGGATCTGAAAAGATGATAATATAAGTTTAAGTCACAGCAAGATTTTCTTCATCAGCAGATTGTTAAGGTTAGTAACTACAAACAATTTCAAAATAAGTAGCTCCTCTATCTATCTATGCTCTCTCTATCTCTTTGACCTATTTGGTAGCTGTAAGCCAATAGTCCAGAGAAGGGAATTATTCAAGGATCATTTCCAAAACTAAAATTTACCATCAAGCCAATGGACTTATAATGATCCGATAGGAGAGAGTGTTGAACTGCCCATGAAGTGTCCATGATTGCCATCTTCACTGGAAAAAAAAAAGCCACCTCTTTCTCTCTTAGAGCAGCTGGTGAGTTTCAACTAGCAACCTCCGGTTATCTGCTAGAGGCTTTAAACACTTCATCACCAGGGTTCCTGTCAAGGACCATTCCCTACCCCCACCAAAACAAACAAACAAACAAACAAACCAAATACATCCCATGGAGTTGATGGCAGACTCCCAGCAACCCTATAGGGTGGGGTAGAACTCCCCCTGTAACTCTTTATGGGAATAGAAAGCCCCATCTTTTTCCTGTGGTGCAGATGATGGTTTTGAACTGATGACCTTTCAGATCACAGCCCAAAGGGTAACCATTACACTGCCGGGGCTTCTTTTTGACCATTAATAAGGTTTTAATTATTGTTGTGGGTTGGATTTTGAAATGTTCTTTTTGACAATAACTGTGACACCAATAATCTTCAATTTGCCATGCCCAGAATAGTAAACTGTGTGAGTTATCCCATTAGAAACCACCATTAACAGTCCATTTCTGTTCACCAAGCCTAGATATTGATCTTTAGGCATCCGATTTCATTTTTTTATAACTAGATTTATACTTTCCAGATTCCACATTATGATCATCAGTGAATGTTAGCATTCGTTTTTCTTTTCTCATTTTGTACCATCATCATGATCTTTGATATGTCTGAGCCCATTAATATAGCTCATTGCTATAGATGTTATAAATCCACTTCATTGAGAGTCTATCTTCATTGGTCCTCTGCTTTACTAAACATGATGTCTTTTATCAGTGATTGATATTTTCTCATGATGTATCCAAAGTAAATAAAATGAAGTCTCACCATCCTTGCTTCTAAAGATCATTTCAGTTGTGTTTTTTCTAAGACAGGTTTATCATCTAATCTTTATTTCATCTCTTTTGCTTTCTGTTTTTTAGGTAGCAAGTTAGATGATTGATTTGAGATCTTTTATTTCAGCATAGGCATTTTCAGTTATCAATTTCTCTGTGGTACAGCTCCAGCTCCCAAACATTTTGATATATTGTCTTTTCATATTCTTTCACCTGAAAGTATTTTTTTTAATTTTCCTTGTGATTTCTTCTTTAAGCTTACTGGTTATTGAGGAATATGGAAATCAATTCCACATATTTTCACTTTTCATAATTTTCCTGTTGTTCTTGTTAGTGCTATCAAGTCAGCTCCAATGCATAGCAACCTTATGCCCAACAGAACTAGCATTGCCCGTACTGTGCCATTCACAAAAGTGTTCTATACTGAGCCCACTGATGTATCCACTGTGTCAATCTGTCTCCCGGAAGGCCTTCCTCTTTTTCACTGCACTTCCACTTTACTAAGCATGATGGTCTTCTCCAGGGACGGTCTCTCCTGACAATGCATCCAAACTATGTAAGATACAGTCTTGTCAATCTTGCTTCTAAGGAGCATTCTAGCCTTACTTCTAGGTTAGATTAGTTTGCCCTCTTCGTGGTTCATAGTAATTTCAATATTCTCCTGCATCACAGTTAAATGCATCTGTTCTTTTTTAAGTCTTCCTTGTTCAATATCCAACTTTTATATGTATATGAGGCAATGGAATACCATGGCTTGAGCCAAGCACACCTTAGTCCTCAGAGTAACATCCTTGCTTTTCGTTACTCCAAAGAATTCTTGTCCAGGATACTTACCTAATACAATTAAGTCTTTTTTATCTCTTGGCTATGGCTTCCAGGAGCATTGATTGTAGATCCAAGCAACATAAATGCTTGAGAACTCTAACCTTTCCTCTACCTATCATGATGTTACCTATTGGTCCAGGTGTGAGGGTTTTGAACTTCATTGACCTGTGATCCGTACTGAAGGATACAATCCATGATCTTCATCAGCAAGTGCTTCAATTCCTCTTCACCCTCAGAAAGTAAGTTTCCTCCTGCTATTCATTTATAATATTCATTGCTTATGATTACATAACATACTTGACTAAATTCAGTCTTTTTAAATACTTTGAGGTTTGATTTATAGCCTGGGATCATTCCATGGGTGTTCAGAACATCGTTTCTGATATTTCACTGAAAACCTCCAGAATGAAAGAAAGCTCTGTTCTCCTAAGAGACACAAATGTATTCTGATTCTATTTGCCTTACAATCACAGCTCTGCTAGTTGTCATAAGTGTTATGCTTTGCTGCCCTAGCCACACCTACTCTCAGTGAGCCGTGTGCCATGTGGTCAGTAAGGACAAACAGACACTATTCCTGCACTTCTGAAAATTATAGTTCTTATCTCATTGTGTTAGTAAAACTTATACCCCTCTTTTCTCATAGAAACCACAGTGCTCATAGAAACCGCAGTCAAGAGATAAAAAGACATAGTGCATTGAATATTACTGCCTAAAAAACAAGAACTCTGTGGATTCTTATTTAATAATCCATACTTCCAAGATTGGTCCTTTGCCACCTTTAATAATGTGATGGTAGCTTAGCTTCCTTAGTCTTGTTTGTGAAAGCCTATGTAACTTTCCTCAGCTGTACTCACTTTTACTCATTGGTGCATGTAATGTTCTAGCCACAAGTGTCTAGGCATGTCACAGTCAACTCCAGCTTGTTGTGTACTCAAGGAATCTACTTCTGAACATAGTACCAGGGAAATCTATGAATCTTCCAGCATGTCATCAGTTCCACAGAAAATAGACCAAGCTTTCTAATCCCATTTAGAGTTACAATCTGAAACCCACCAGGACAGTTAAACCCTGTCCTATACGATTGCTACATGTTGCAATCAATTTGATAGCAGTGAGTTTGGTGGTTTTATGTATTTATGGTTTGGGGTATCTCTTATTGACCCTAATGGTCTTCTATGGCTTTGTTTTATTTTCATTTCCCTGAAAAAATTTAAACTATGTGCTATTCCATGTCTTAAAACTTTAATTAATCCTTCTCATACTATATTGCCACTGTCCCTACTAGGCCAGCCACTTTGAACTCTTACATATAAAAGTTCTTTAAAGACAATAATTCTTTTTACCATTGACTTTGAATCACCTACAGTATTCTGCTTAAGTATAAGACACTCTTTGGGCAGTCAATATGTAAGTGCTTAATGAGTAATTTTTACTGAAGGTTAATTTATTGTTCATTGTGGGAACTGGATGGCTGTGAACATGAAAATTAAATCAATGTGCTCAGGGATATAGGGGGAAGCCATTGCAGGAGTGGTTGCTGAGGATATAAAAGATACATTTCCCCACTTACAGAATTAGCAATGACCATTGCCTAAGCAGAAAATGATATAGTTTATACATTCTTGGATAAGCATGATGGTTAGGGTCTTAGACACAAGACCTTGTGACAACAACAAGGGTTAGCACACATGTATGTAAAATATTAAAGAACACATATTTTAGGCATTGTGGGATGTATGGGTCCTAGACCACTATGTAGTTGTGCCATTATAGCACTCAAGCAATCAGAGACAATGCATGAACTAATGAGTGGGCTATGTTCTAATTAAACTTTGCTTTAAAATATGGGGATAAGCCAATTTTGCCAACTCCAGGTGTGCGGGATGAACCTAGAATGCACTGTTCTTGCTCTTTTAGATAGAAGCAAACACCATAGTCAAGAAGTAATGTTTCAAAGGAAAATGGTTTCCATTTCTAAAGCCTACAGTTCAGAAGTACATACCCATGAAGCATTCTGCTGACCAAGGAAATCTTCTAACTCCACACTTTATGGCTTTCTCTTGAGTGGGAGGGTCACAGGCAAGGGAAGGTCACAGCCAGAGAGAGAAGGGCTATAAGAGCCATGCCTTCTTTCAGAAGAGGCTCAGAAACCCCTAAGTCTACGCCCAGACTCTCAATCCCTCTTCCTTGTGGTTTACCTACAACAGGATATGTCATTTCCACTTCTCTTTCCTTGCTCTCTGCATCATTTGGTGCCATCAAGTAGGCGCTGACTCACAGGAACACATTACACACAGCAGAAGAAATCTGGATTTCCTCCATCCTTCCCAGCTTCTTTTCCGGGTTTCTTTAGCACGTGGAGCATGTGTCCAGTGACTTGATGATTTTTATGTATCTAAAGATGTTGTAAGGAGCCCTAGTGACATAATGTTTATGAGATGGGCTGCTAACTGGAAGATCAGCAGTTCAAAATCACCAGCAAACTCCGAGGGAGAAAGATGAGGTTTCCTACTTCTGTCAAGAGTTGAAGTCTTCAAAACTCACAGAGGTGGTTCTATCCTTTTCTAGAGCCACCAGTTCTGTCCTGTTCTATAGAGTCGCAATGAGTTTGGGTTTATTTTGGTCTATAATTGCTCTCAAGCCAGAATGCCCATGAGAAGTAAGGATGGCAAGACTCCCTCTCATGTACTCTGGACATGTCATCAGTCCCTGGAAAGGGATACCCTGCTTGGTCAAATGGAAGCATGGTGAGAAAGAGGAAGACTTTTGAGGGGAGAGATTGACACACTGGCTTCGGGAAGGGGTTCAACCATAAGACTAATCATGAGGCTGGTGTAAAACCAGGTAGAATTTTGTGCCATGGTGCATAGGGGTCATTATGAGTCAGAACTCATTCAAAGTCACCTGACAACAAAGAGTTGCCATTGTTTTGTGTCTTCGTGTTGATTCTGATTCATAGTGACCCATTAGGATACAGTGGAACTGCCAGATGGGATTTCTTAGGCCAAAATCTTAATTGAAAAGGATTAACTGACCTTTCTCATAAAGATCTCTGGGTGAGTTTGCCCCAACTGAATGACTAATTATGGCCTCACCAAAACTCCTTAGTGCAGAAAATCATCTAACCCTTTTTAAGAACTTAATGGAAGAGACTTAGTCACACTGAGAATTTATTTTATGCACAAAGACCCAAGAAGAATTTCTCTATTTTAATGCTAATAACAGTCACTAACATTAACAGAAACAGAGAATATTGGTGTACACACACACACACACATCCAGTTACATGCACCATCATTTTTGATCGCAGGGGTAGTCTGTGTGGTCAAACAGAACATCCTCATTTAATAAATGTAAAACCTAAGCTTGCAAGAGTTTCTGTAGCTTGCCATGAAAGGCAATAACAAGTAGATTATACAGTTGAGAAGACAGAGCCCGGGGCAGGGCACACATATCCATGAGTTACTGGCTCTAGTTATAGCTCAGATGTTCCAAACTGCTGCTTTCCCACTTTAAATGAAAGGAAAGCCATGGAATTCTGGGACTGGTGGTTGAGGGTCTGAGGGTAGTCTTGCTGGAAAAATGAAGCTCACATCCGGTCCCAAAGGAAAGGAAGATTAGGTGAGTTGGTTGTCATGATGTGATGATTGCCCCTAATCCCCATGAGAAAAGGAAGGCTGATGTCCCCAAATGAAAGTCTCAAGCCCCAGCTCCAGTGAAGGTCATTGGAGATGATATGCAGAGGTGTCCTGGGTTCCCCAAGAACAGTCTCTAAGGAAGAAGATGGCAGAGGGTTTGAAAACTACTTCCATGAGTCTATCTACATCCTGCTTACAGAAGAAATGGTTGAAGGGAAGGGGCTATGGAGAGCGTGCTAAACTGGAGGAGAAATGCTCGAAGCAGAATTCCTTGTGCTGCAAAGGAGCTGTACAATCTTTCCCTTTCTGTCCTCCAAAAAAAGGCTTTTGATTTTTTTTTCCTAAAGGGCACAGTGCTTAAATCATTCCAGCTGAGGCTGCGTCCTGCTCTTCAAAGGGGTCTCAGAGACTGCCCTTGGGAGAGTGTGCCAGAGAACATTAGCTTCTCAAGCTCTAATTTGAAAAAATGTTTCTAATTCAGACCCTACAGTTTCCTTTAGGAAATTCCCCGGAATAATTTCTAGTTATACTTCCTCTTGGCACTATATTTAATCCTACCTTTCTTTTTACTCCTCGATGCCGGCCGCGAGGAACCGCGCCAGTCCCATTCATCACTTAGCTAAGACATAGAAAGCATATTGAGTGATTTTTGCCACTTTCTGAGGGGTTAAGTCCTTCATCTGATCGCTCTATTGTCCACAGCAGCTTTTTGGCAAGAGTTCTCACAGTTGAGAGTAAAGTAAAGGTCACCTTCTGCTGGTCATTGAGGTGTACTTAAATCCCATGCACCCGGCGGGCCATTTGGAAGATATCTGTGTGGACTCACAGCTTTCAGGTAACTCAAGACCATGGGACTCTGATCTCATTTGGACAGTGGAAATAATTGTTCTGGTGTTTTCTTGTTCTGAAAAAAAAGTGAAATAAATGAGCTTTGGATTCTAACCATCCTTCCATGCGCTTGAAGGCAAGGATCAGTCAGCCTTTCATGGATGGAGTTGACCACACTTGAAAAGCTCAGGGAATATCCTAAAATCAGAACCAAGCCCTCTGCCATCAATCACATTCTAATTCGCAGTCACCCTAGAGGGCATAGTAGAAGTGGTCCTTTGGGTGTCAGAGTCTAAAGTTTTATGAGCATGGGTTGCTTCGCCTTTCTCTCTCAGTGTGAAAAGTGACCTCCCTGTTAGCAGCTCAACTCATAACCCACTATGCCACCAAGACTCCTTGATGCTACAAAACTAGAGTGGCATTATGGGAGTACATTAGATTGAGGCCGTCAGTGTGTCCCTGTTCCCACTGCTTGCTGACACTGCCGTGATTATTCTCCAAGGAGAACTCTAGTTTTACATATTTACTCATCATTAATCTTTAAAAAAGCCATAGGATGCCTAGCCACAACAACACAGACCTCAGTATGTTACTAATGTGGGCCTTTGAGCCCCATGTACGAGAGAAGGAAACGCCACCGGTCCTTCACCATCTCACAACTGTTCTGTACCTGAGCCTCTTGCTGTAGCCCCTTGCTATTGCATCTTTTCAAGGGTCTTCCTCTTTCTGCTCCTCCTCATTACCAAGAACTACGCCCTTCTCCAAAAATAACATGTGAGAAGTACATGGCGCACTCTTGCCACCCTTGCCTCTAAAGATCAATGTGACTGTCCTTTTGAGACAGATCTGTTTGATCTTTTGGCAGTCCATGGTACTTTCAGTATTCTATGACAACACTATCATTCAAATGTATTGATTCTTTTGAATCTCCCTTAATTGATGTGAAACTTTCACATGCAAATGAGGCTATAGAAAATACTATAGATTGGGCCTGGCACACCTAAGTCCTTCAAGTAACACTCTTGTATGTTGTTAGTTGTGGTCAAATCAGCTCCCAACTCCTGCAGACTCCATGCTATGTTACAGAGTAGAATTACCCCTTATGAGTTTCCTTGGCTGGAATCCTTATGGAAGCAGACTTCCAGACCATGCTTCCAAAGAACTGCTGAGTGTGTTTAAACTGCCTCCATTCAGTTAGCAGCCATTAGCTAGTGGCTTGCCTCACCCAGGGTCCTTATCCCTGATTGATAAGAAATAGATGATTTGGGTCAATTAGTGAATATAGTATAATGGTTTCACCTTTCCCAATACCATCAATATATGTTATCACAACCCCTAAATATTTCACATGCTTCACATGCAGTTGGAATAAAATACTGAGATCTGGAAATCACTTTGGTCTCTTCTTAAAGTGTATTTATCTAGCCTCAGGCTGGAGCTGAAGAATAACAATAATGTGTCTCAGATTCTAGAATAAAACTACACGTCAATGTTGAAAGTATTGCTTAAGTTACTTGTTTCGGGAGGTGACTCAACACTTCTGGCATAAGCTGAAGATCAGCTCAGCTGAACTGCATTTGCATCTGGGATATAAGAAGCTTACCGTAAGCATTCTCCTGTGATCATTCATCTGTTGAGGGGAAGGTAAACCTTGACTAATTCTTTACACTGATTCCTAGACATCCCTGAATTATATGGGAGGAGGGAGCCAGGAGCTCAGCAAGCTTGGTGTCAAGGAAGGCGAGCACCTAAGCCTTCCTTGACTGATGAGAAGTTAAAGGTCTCCAGGAAGGAAATGCCACTGCCTCCCGTGATTACCTTGACCAAGGTGGCATTTCAAAGAAAATGGTGTTGTTCTCTGCCCTTCTCCTACCTAATTCCGACCCCCAGAGTGTCCCTGTCTTGTTCTGTCTCCCCATAATGGTATTTCCCCCTAACCCTATCAGACTAATCTTTGCCAAGCCAACTCTGATCTGCTCAAAAAACTCTATTGACTCCCTGTGATCTTAGAATACAAGCCAGACTCTAGTATTATGAATAAAATTACATTTTCTCACACCCTAAAAATAGAATGTTGAAGTCCTAATCCATGTGACTGTGATCTTGTCTGGGGAAATAGGATTCTGCTTTGAAGAAATCATCAGGCCAATCATACCGGCCAATCATAGTTTAGGTCCCTGTCCTAAACCCTTATGAGTGGGGAAACACATGTAACGATATGTTAGGGGAGAGGGGTAGAAGGGAGATTGAAGAGATCGTGTGACAATAGAGGCAGAGGCATCTCTAGCTAACAAAGGAACCGCAAGGATTGACTGGAGTCACCAGAAGAAGAAGGGACAGTTATTTTTCCAAAGCCCTCAGAAAGAATCAAACAAACGTCTGTTAATGATAATCAAGATAGTCACTGGATGGTGTTGTGGCTGCCCTGAGAAAATTAATGTACCTGGAAATCCAGATCTCTTCATAAATTAGCCCTGCCTTTCTAGATTGACCTCTTGCACTACATCCAGAAGTGTTGTTTTAAGGAAATATCACCGTCGTGTTCCTGGAGAAGGACACAGAGAGGAGAGGGATGGCATGAGACGGATGGACACTGGTGCAAAGGGGGTTCAGTATAAGGGAGACTGTGAGGCTGGAACAGCACTGTGCATGTTTTCCCTCCATTACGCATCTCATTGCCATTGAGTTGCTTCTGACACATAACAACTTTACCAGGCAAAGTGGAATTGCTCCTAGGAGTGTTGGAGATGGTAATGCTTTGCAGGAATAAAAAGCCTCATCTCTCGCCAACAGAACCACTGGTGATTTTGAACTGCCAACCTCATTCTTAGCATTCCAATGTGTGACCCACTATACCACTAGGGATCCCTAACTTGAAAAGTACAGATTAAGAAATAATATGACAGGTCATGAAAGCATAGTTTTCCCACCTACAATTACATCCACATCCCACCCTCAACTTCTTTTGAACTAGAGCACAGCTTTTCACTTTACCTCATATTGGGTAGATGGCCCCCTCAACTAAGATGACAACCCATGATCTCCCATCTCAAAGAGATACCACTAATTTTTCATTTGTCAGAGGCCAAAAAGGCATGGAGGGAATGATTGATAATGAATCTGTCCAGTAGGATGAGGACTACAAGAATAATCTTCAGAAATCTTCTAGAAGCCATGACAATTCTAGGGAATTGAGAGAACTGGTGACTAGGGATGCTGTCGCCTGACCCATGCTGACATCACTAACTGATACAAAGGCACATGCATCTAAGACAGAAGGAGACTTGATCTAAGGGACGTCTGCATCAATGTTGCTGAATTATTTCATATATACATATTTAAGTTTTGGTTAGTTGCTTGGTCTGCTCATAACTTGCTTTCATCAAGCTGTAGTGCTGAGAAACTACACTGCAGACTATTTTGCTAGGCACTCTCTTCTGGGTCTTGGCCAACTGGTAACCTTCTCAACCTATCTGTGGTATCTTCAAAAAGGCCTGGAAGTTGCTGTAGAATAACATTATGCCTTGTAACCATTAAGGAAAATGCAGCATATTAATGTCCTACCCACATAACCCTGGGTCATCCTCTTTTGCTGGAAATTCTAACTAAAACTGGAGAACACAAAGGGAACTCCAAGGTGCACTTTGCTAAGATCATTCTATCCTCCCTAATGTCTTCCCAAAGTGACAGCAGAAAGAGAAGAAGCCAGGTACAGCTCCCAGAATCTGATGATCACACCGCTATCCAGGGCTACCATAATTGAGGTTTAATGTCCAGAGCTGCTGCATTTTATAAGTTCTCTGTATGGAAAATGCAAGCCTCTGATGGGCAAGATGAATGGTGCACAGTGTATATAATATTTATTAAACCTCTTTTTATATTGCTCAGCAATCTGTGCTACCATCAAACAAGTTGAAGTAATTGACATTTAGCACATCAACCTGCTTTTGACTGAGAAGCATGACATTCATGTAGATAGTAAACATTGGGCAATTGCTGTAAATGTCTCCAAATTTAACACCGTGACCTTTTCTCAGGTAAATGTTTTTGGATAAAATGTAAATAATGATTCACTGTATGTCAAATACCACAGTATGTCAAGTGCTGCGCAATGTCAAGCTCACTGTCTTGTTACCCTCCAGAGGTTCATAGATTGGTTGACCTGTTGCATCTTTCGGTGAGCTTTATGTGGAAACTCACTGTTATGCATTGTAATTCATTGGCTTCTCGAACTCCCTCCCCACCCCCTCCACTGCAAGTTTTCTGGTTTAGAAGGAATTGTGGTTTGGTTTCACTGTTTAATTAAATTAAAGTTGACATTTTGAAAATCCATACTCCGGTATGATTAAAAAAATTAATTCTATTTCAGAGGCCTGTATGCACACTGTGCCTCCAAATCTCTAGGAGCCAAGACTTCAAGTCTTCAAATAGAATATAGGAGTTAAGGGCCCATGCTTTCACCTTCCAATCTCTCTGGGCTCTTCTCCAATCACATAACAAATGCTAATGGTATCAAAGCATAACATAACCGCATCTAATCGTGCTGCTCTATAAAAATGCATCCTCATTCATCAACATGAAAAGGATCACGCTAATTAATAGTCCAAGTGGTCCTTCCAACTGCATGACTGTATTGAAGTAGTTCTCCTAAGAAGAGCTGGACTTTTCATTGAATGAAGTCTTAGTACCTACCAAACACAGATGAAATATGTCATGCAACTTCCACTCCTGTAATTTAACCAAAGATTCTAGACAAATGATTTTATAGCTGCAGAGGTGGCTCAATTAGAGTTTATTAATAAAGCAGTAAAAGTAGGCGTGCAATGATAGGCTCAGAAAAAAAATAGAAACTATTAAAAGTAGTTTCTAGTTTTGAAAGTTAAGATAGAGTGAAACCAAAAGTCCAAACTCACTGCTATACTGTTAACTGCAACCCATAGAGACTCTCTAGGACAGAGGATAGAACTTCCCCCTGTCCATTTCAGAGACTATAGCTCTTTACAGAGCTAGAAAGCTTCATCTTTCTCCCACCAGCAGCTGATGTTTTCAAACTGCTGCCCTGGTGATTAGCATGCATGAGGTGCCAACTGAAGTTAGATAGTTTAGTTAAAATCCTAGAAGAGAATTCAGAAAGTTCATGAAATAGATGGGAGAAAGGTTCATTTTGTCTATGGGATTCTCTTTTCATTTTGAAAATCCTTTATTAGACAGTTTTCCAGCAGAATTTTATTGACTGCCAGTATGAGCAAAGGTGTTCTGTAGGCAGTGGAGCTAGGACTCTGGATTAAGGTTCCTTCTCTCATGAAGCTCAAGTGGACACGTGTTTGTTGCCGACACTCATCTGCTCCAACTCATGGTGGCCTTGTAACAGAATGAAACCTTCGGTCCTCTGCCATCTTCATGATTGTTGATATGTTTGAATGATTCTTGGTTACTGTGTCAATTTATCTCCTGGAGAGTTTTTCTTGCTTACACTTGTCTTCTGCATTGTTCTAGCGAATGTTCTAGCGGCATTCCTTTCAAAGCTAATTTGTTTATTCTCTGGTACTTTACAATATATTTAATATTTATCGCCAACACCACAATTTGAATAAATCAATTATTCTTCCATATTCCTTATTTTGTTGCCCAGGTTTCATATATATATATATATATATATATATATATATATATGAGGTAACTGAACAGATTCATGGCTTGAATTAGGCACACCTCAAGCATCAAAATGACATCTTTGCTCTTTAAGGTGAAAACTTGTATTATGCATATCTTCTCAGTGTGTACAACACCAGAGCTATTGAATTCTTAGTGGCCATTTCTCCCCACCATTCTACTTTACATGTAGACAAGTTTAGTTCCAGTATTAATCCCAGTTTAGTCCCAGTATTAATATATGATTTGTCTAAAACTACACACTTATATGGCATAGCTGAAACGCTAACTAACTCTCTACTATTTAGAAGAGGCTTTGGTGGTGCATTGGCCAACCACTTGGCTGAGAACCAAAAGATCAGTGGCATGAATCCAACAGCTGCATCTCAGGAAAGAGATATGGTCCTGTTCTAAAGACTTTATCCTTTGGATATCCTAGGGGGAAATTCTGGTCTTTCCTGTAGAGTCATTGGCATGAACTCATTGACAATGGGCTATGTGTACCATCATTTACGGGGACTAATGGTCTTTTCACTGAAGTTCTGGTGGTGCAATAGGTAGAGGCCTCAGGTGCTATCCAAAAGGTCAGTGGTCCAAGCCCATGAGCCATGTGATGGGAGAAAAAGATGGCAATCTGTTTCTGACTCTAAAGATTTGCAGCAATGGAAACCCTAAAGGACACTTCTACTCTGACTCAGACTTGTGTTTGGTTTGGGTTTGGGTGGGCTTCTCGTGCGGTTGCCTAATGCATTCTCAGGCACATTCAGAATTAAATTAGAACCTAGTGCCTCTTTGAACTAATCTGAATTAATCACTTGCTCCTCATGCAGTTGCTCTGAAAACACAACAAACTCCATCCACACCTTCGTGTTTCTAGCCGTGCTGTCAGACCACTGCTAAAAATAATACCCAGAGTTTTTTTATACTGCTCACTTTTGTCCCAGGTATATTTCTAAGTCCTTTACTTATATGAATACATGCAATTCTCACAGTAAGCCCATGAAGCAGGGACTGATATCACCCTCATGTTTCAGATGAAATAACTAAAGCTCAGAGAAGCAAAGTCACGTGCTCTTAGAAATTGTTCAACAAGTTCACGTGAGACCATGAAAAAAGAATGTGCTTACCATGTGGATTGAGGCTGTGAAATTTCCACAGTAGGTTATGAAAAAGTGTACATTTAGAACGAACTACTTTAACATGTAAGTCTAGAGATAGTTTCTGTCATGGCTAGTCTGACCAATGGTGACCCCCTGTGTTACAGAGTAGAACTGCTTCATGGAGTTTTCTCAGTTGTCATTTTTATGCAAACAGATGGCCAGGTCTTGTCCTCCACCAACCTGCTGGGTGTATTTCTTGTGATTTCCTCTAGGTTAGTGGCCGAGGGGAAACTATGCACCACCCAGGGCAACCCTTCATGAAGTATTCTAATTCCAACGAACATGCTTAGAACCATGGAATAAGTCATAGAACAGAAACTGACAAATCAGCGCATAATGAATATTGAAGAGGGAAAAATGCTGGAGAGAAATAATGAGGGGAAATAAGGAAAGACATTGTCCAAAGCACGCACAGAGAAAGCGTTAGCTGAATTTTTTTATAATATGAAGCAGGGCTTTGTGGACTTGAAAATGTGGTCCCAGATACAGTCCCCTTTGGCTAACATTGTGGTGAGTGGGTTCCAAGTGCAGAGAAATATTATCTTGAAGTGAAGGAAATAGGAAAAGAACTGTGCAAACAATTCTCACTACTTTTCTGACTAGAAACACAACTTCCCCACTGCCAGAACCTCCCACAAATTATCCTCGCAACTGAAAAAGCCAACCCATCGTTGGAGTCATTATTTGTGCTTGTCCTTTATATGAATGTGTGTATTAAAATAGCACTGTCATTTTATAGGTAAGGTCTTAACTTCAGAGGATAAACAGATGTCTGATTCATAAAGATAATAATGAAAACTGAAAATAAAGGTATTCAACTTATGTCAGGATTCAGTGGAACTGAACCCTGTTGTACATTGGTCACTGTGTGTGCTGATTGGTATCTGCGGGATTTCATATCATGAAATCTTCCCTAAAGTCCTAAACCTAGCCTACCAAATCAGAAAGGTCCAGAATGACACCCATGCCACCAACTCATGAATGGATGACTCTGACCAGCACTCTTGGCTGCCAACTCCTGCGGCAATAGGGCAATTGACATTAGCAGGAAAGCTCTATTCTTAATAGAGGTCTTAGTAAACTGATTCAAGCAAGACAAATCAAGTGAAAAAGCCCAATAATCTTAGAATTATCAAGATATCTACCTACTTCTTAGGGGAAAAATCCACCAAAAAACCCACATCCTGTCCAAGGAAAACACATCTCGACAGATGATCTTACAGCCCTTGTTGACACTGGTCATCCATGAAATATCTTATGCCCCCCAAAGGCCAGAAGAACAGGGTACAGAATTTTAATTATTTATCCTTCACTTAGACCATTGAACCACAGTCTTCTTTAAGGTTAAACACAGATTTTCAGTTCAATTCACTAGAAGGAGTTCACTTGATGACCTTTGAGAAATCAATTGCACAGTATCCTAGGGGGGGAAAAAGATGATCTCACTCCCCTATAAGGTGGGGAATTTAAGACGCAGGTGCTATCCCTACCAAATATGTGGAGAGGCTACCTTCATAGTGAAGTTTAATTACAGATGGTTATGTCCTAGCAGGAAAATTCAAGTCTCCAAGGAGAGAAGATAAAGGGATGAATACTGAGAACCAGCACTGGATTAGCACTTTCCAGAAACATTTAACAATTTTTATAAACCTCATTTTGGCCTTAACCACACATTTGTTTTGACTGCTCTTGAATAAAAATTAAATTAACTTTTTTGATTAAAGTCTTTACTGAAAAGATAGATTTTTTTTCTTAATAATAAGAGTAGTTTGTCTGGAGACAAAATTTTACAGGTAGTCATGGAAACATAATATTCAGGGTCTATATCCAGAAGCCACTACCCATCCACCAGTTTGTCATATTTGGTGGCTTGTGAGTTGCTGTGATGTTGGACGCCATGTTACCAGTACTTCAAATACTAGATGGATGACCTAGGATGTACAGATTGCAGCAGAGCTTCAAGACTAAGACAGACTAGGAAGACAGACCTGGCTGTCTACTGAAAAGACCAATCCCCAGAAAAGGACATCAATCTTGGTAGAAGAAAGGTAAGCAAAAATTGAAGGGAATCTTCAGTGCACTGAATTGATACAAAGGCTCGTACATTGGACACAAAACATGCTGAAGATGGGGCAGTGCATGTACAAGGGATCAGTCACTGTGAGTGAGAGCAGACTCAAAAGCAGATAACTACAGCAGAAAACCATGGGTTGTCACCTCCTGTGGCGGGCCTGAACCCGACTTCTATATTTGGAAGCTCCTTTTATAAAACTGAACTTTGTTCTTATCTTTGTATCTCTTATCAAGACCAATGGGTATTCCTGAATGACCCCCGAATCTCCTTCCCAGAAGACCCCTGACACACATTCAGCTCCAGCCCTATAGACACCATTCATTTTAGCCAAAGAGATAGTACTAGTCCCTTCAAAGAATTCATATAGACTGTTACCAAAAGCTAAGACAACACAAAGATCCCAGCCCATTGCCATCAAGTCAGCTATCACTGATGGCAGTGGCCTCGTGCTACAGAGCAGAACGGGTCCAGAAGGTTTTCTTTGACTGCCATCATGCCAGAAGCAGATGGCCTGATCTGTCTTACTCGATGCCACAGGATTTCAGATGGCCAAATTTTCTAAAAGTTGTTAAGGGAAAACACTTGCACTCCCCAGGCATCTTTGGCCCTGACTACTAATCTGGGTGGCATTTATTAATAGCATGAACCAACCCATGAGGAAAACAACTGGGTAAAAAGTGTCTGCCAAGTGAGTTTCTCTATAAGCTGCCATCTAGGTGGGCCCAGACTCACTGGATACAACAGAACTACTATGCTCCATAAGATTGTCCTTGGATGAGTTTTAGAGGTACATTGCCTGGCTTTTCGTCCTAGTTCACTATCATCTGAAAGATCCATAGAAACCTTTTCAGCATGGTATCAACATACAAGCCGCTACTGACAGATGGCTGATGGTCCCTCAAGAGGTGTGATGGCTGGGAATCAAACCCAGATAGGGAATACTGATGGCACAGCTGTTGAAGGGTTCTATTGCTAACCCTAATGATGGCAGTTTGAACCAACCCAGCAGCCCCACAGGAGAAAAGCTCTCATCATATGCCTTTAGGAAGATAAGAACCCTATGGACCAGTCCTCTCCTGTCAAACCAAACACTTACATTGAGCCAATTCAAATTCATAGCAACCTTACAGGACAGACTCGAACTGCCCTTGTGGATTTCCAAGGCTGACAATCTCAATTTTTATTAGAGCAGAAAGCCTCGTCTGTCTCCTTTAGAGAGTCGAGTAGTTTTGAAATGCTGACCTTGTGATTAGCAACACAGAGCCTACTCTGCCACCAGAATTCCTTCTCCATTGGATTACTATCAGTCAAAATCAACTTGACAGCCCACAATCTCATGGAATTCTTTCATGAGAACTGTAGAAGATGACCCTTGTCTCATAAGGAGAGCTCAAGTTTGGAGGATACTTGAGAACAGGTTCATCAGATAGATATGGAGGTTTCAGCTTGCCCTAACTTTCTTCTGTCTTAAAGAAGGAGTTGCTTGTTGGTTACCCTCCGGCTCTCAGCAAACAACTCTGAGCCCATCTCCTATCTGCCTAGCCAGCAGAGTTAAACACTGCTTCTCAGGACAGCCTTATATAAATAAGTTATGGACAATATATTGCCAGCTTGCACCACCTAATAACGTCATGTATTTTTTATGTATTGTTGGGTTTCATAAGTTGGAGGCACATACATTGAGATGGATAATGGTTGTGCTCCTTATTTTATGCACTTAAGCTTCTTATTGAGAACTGCTTTAATCTTGCGTGGTATAATGGTGAGTACCAGAGAGGTATCTCTCTTGCTCTTTCTGTTAAAAAAAAAATCCTGATTTGGATTTTAACGTGCTTGCTAATTCTGCTTTCACCGGCTTACACATTTTTATTAGTATAATTATTTTGGGGAAGCATAAAGCAAAAGCTGGAATCTAAGGAAGTTCTTATGGCATCAGTTCAGAAGACAATGGGAAGAACCCTTGTGGTTTGGAATCTAGTCCTCAAAATTCAAAAATATTTTGATGTCAGGGTGTTTTATAATCATTGTCTAGAAGAGATCTAAAACAAGTGCCTGGAGACGCTCAAGTTTGAACCAATAGAGCTACATTTCAAGGTAATTTGCATTGGCATCAAGGAGTATTAGACGATTTAACCATCATTAGTTTCAAATTGTGATACAGATTAAGCAGCTATTGGATTCTAAATGCAAACACAATAGCCAAACACAGCACCATTATTTAATTGTTTTAAATAGACTGTAATTTGAAATATTTCTTGTATGGCAGCTTTTCCCAAGCCCTCTTAAGCAAGCAGCGCTGCAAATGTGAGAACAGGCACACAGCAGTGTAAACACGCCATTAAACAGCAGAAAAGAGAGTTTAAGCAGATTGCTGATTTGTTTTATTTTTTTTGTCCCCTGCAACTACAAATCTACATTGACATTCTGACAATTCTGTAGTACACAGAACTTCAGGGATAGATGGGACCATAAAAGACAATCGAATCATCTAGCTTAGCAGCTTTATTTTTCTGAAGACCAACTTCGGTAGGCAAGGGGATTGGCCCTCAGCTCAGTGGAGGAAAATGTGTGGTAAGAATGCAAAGGTCTCCTACTCAAATACTCCTTCCACCAAACCTACTCAACCACTGAACACGGAAAACCTAAGTGGTGGCATGTGAACAAAACGGTTTTTTTCATGCCACTATCAAGCTATCATGCAATCTTTTCATGCCCTTTCTCCCCATGAACTTAAAAAAGTCGTTTCATTATCATATATTTTACATCCTGTGCATTTTAATCATTCCATCTTAAGAAGAGCTATATGATCATAACTACAACCTATTTCAGAACATTGTCGTCTCTTCTTCCTTGTTATTATTTCTCCAATTTCCCCTAATTACCCTCTCCATGCCTCTAGGTAACTATTATTCCAGTTACTGTCTCTATATAGTTAACCATCCTGGAATTCATAAACAAAAATTATACAAAACACAAACCAAAAGCAAAGAAACAAAATAAATAATGATGTCTAGACAAAACATAGAAAAGCCTCAATAGAAAAGAAAGTAGAAAATATTAAAAACCAAACACCTTTAAAATGAGTCAAAAGGGAGAACAAATAAGAAGGTATCATATTTTAACCTAACTACATCAATCATAATTGACTTTACAATGTACTCTGCTTGACTGCAGGACTATTCACATCCCTGGACTGTGGTCAGAAAGGAATTCACTGGAGTCTTAATTCATGTGGGAACCTTGCAAATGGATGGATTTTAAGCTTCATCCACAGACTTCTGACAAAACCACGTGTTCACAATTTGAAGCCTGATACTGTTACCTTCTTCACATTTGAATTTTATTACTTTTAATCATTAGATAACATGTGTGGGTGTGTTTCTCCCATGGGAACTTAGTTCACACCTCACTTAAATGACTGCTTGTTTGAAGATAAGCTGTTAAGACCCCAGATGCTGCTCTTTCAGATAGCAGGGCACTTTCTGGTTTTCTTACCACATGATAACTGTGCCCATATCTTCAATGATCTCTTCATGAGGATGAGTACCAAGCAAGTCCATATCATAATAATTAATTGTTCTTTGATTGGGCTTAGAATGAAGTGAGATCCCCAAATCCATTCATACAGATATGGTTTATATATGTCTCTGGTTGACTTCAGAGACACCATCATAGTTTATAACAGAAAGCATTGGCAAACATCCCACTGGACTTTCAGTGATTCTATTGATAATGTCAATAATTTAGCCAGTGGTACAGAATTTAAAACACTATTGAGAAAATGAAAGTATGTAAGTATAGACCAACTTCAGATTGTAATACATGAATTATTGACTTGTACAGATTAAACACCTAAGTGGATGAACACTATTTACACAAACAATGGGGGTTGGTGATAGAGCAAAAATTTCTTAACACTCATTTCACAAAAGTACAACCATGCCTTCCACATGAATATATGTCATAAGATAGCCAGGAAGGCTTTAGTTCCAGACTACCGTGTCTTGGAGGACATCCTTAAAGCAAGAGATTCAAAGCAAAGTCCAATGATGACAAATTCTACAACATTGGATTAACTATCTACTTTTCCTCATATTTGCATATTTCAGTCTTAAGTCAGTTTGCTAAATCTGCTACAGGTGAATTAAGGTATATTCCAGTCCAGTTAGTGCAGTTTTCACACTGAATTCTTCTACTGTGTCCTATGATGGATGCCCGTGTGCCTCAAAAAGACAGAATCTAAAATTCCACGAGTCTAAAGCACACAACATGGATGACTATGGGCTGGATAGGAACTAGGTCAAATATGTCCACTCAGGAACATAATACATGCATGCTCTCTTTGAGTTCTATGTAAATATTGCTATGTATTTTTTACCCAATGGGAGGCTACTCCACTCAGTTTATCCACAAATATGTAAAATTGCCTTTTCTGAGACATACATGCTCCATCACCCTATCTTTGCTTGGATTTTCAGTAAGGATAACTTATGATGCTCATCAAAGTGTCTAATGATTTGGGATGAATTGAACACAGTGCTGTACAGTAGCAACCAAATGATCTTCTTCCCACTGCCTCATTATGAATAACTGACCTCAGCTGAGGTGAGCTATCCTCTGTCGAAGTGTTTTTTAAGATGTACTTCTAAGAGTGACAATATATGGACACTAGATATGTGCACTATCTCATTAGTTGGAAGACAAGATCAGAAGATTACATGACCTCAGAGCAGTAGACTGCGTCTGTCTTGATGTTTATCCATGTAATAGGGGAGTCATACAACATTTGTTCTTTTGAGTTGGATTAATTTCACTCAGCATAATGTTTTCTGATTCTATCCATGTTATGGGGTATTTCCTGGTCTTGCTGCTGTTTTTTAGGTATTCATAATATTCTATTGTGTGTATTACCAGTTTCTTTATCCATTCTTCTACTAATAAGCATTCGGTTTTCTTTCAACCTATTGCTATTGTGAACAGAGCTGCGATGAACATGGGGAAGCATATGTCTGCTCCTATTCTCTCTCTTACTTCTTTGAGTTAGATGCCCAGCAAAAGTACTGCTGAGTAGTATGGTATTTCTATTCCCATTTGTTTTAGGAAGAGCCATAACTCTTTCCACAATCGTTGTACATATTTACAAGCCCATCAGCAGTATATAAGTGTTCCAATCTATCTGCACCCTCTCTAGCATCTCTTGTTCTCTGTTTAGTTTTTCTTTTTTGAACTAGGCTGGCAATGTGGATATAAGGTGATATTTCATCATTTTTTTGATTTGCATCTCCTGGGTAGCTAGTGATTTGTGTTTCCTCATGTGTTTTCTAGTCATTCAAATATGCCCTTTGCGAATTGTTTATTCATGTCATTTGCCCACCTTTTTATTAAAGCATAAAATTACAATGTGTATTGAGAGCTACCATGTTTAAGACATTATTTTAAACTTACTGCATATGCAATCTGATTGAATCACCGTATATCCCTTGACTAGGTTACTGCTAAAAGCATCTTTTTTCAAATAAAGTGACTAAGACAAAGAGACCATAAATGTGTTTTCCTAAGTTCACACTGTTTTATAAAAATTAGTAAGTTTGTAACTTATTTTTTAGTCACAGTAAGTCTAAATTGTGTTCAAAAGTCTAGCCTTTCCCTAAAGTTTTCCATGCAACATTCCATAGGGAACTAATTGTAATTCCTTTCAAATGGTAAAAATTCAGTTCCTTCAAAATTTCAGATCTCATTTAACGTGACATGTTATAATTTGTGTTACTCCTTTAGGCATGTTTGAATTTTTCCATAGCTATTTTTAGCTCTGGGATCTCAAAGTTACTTGAGTTTGACTTGACTTAACTTACTTTGATATTTTATGTATTTATGATACAATTTTTGTTGACATTTTACACATTCCAATGTATTCATTCACATAAAATTCTGCTGTTCAGTCTCATTGAGGAGGGTTATATAATCATTGGTGCTCTTGGCTATTTTTTCCCTCCCTCCCCCGCTTTCTTTGCCCAACTTTTAATTGGATTATTAGTTTTTGCCTTATCGAGGTGTTGCAGAATTCGATGGATTTTTGTAACATCCCTTGTCCATCATGCCTTGCAAAAGATTTTTCCCAATCTGTGAATTCTCATTTCACTCTTGATGATGTCTTTGATGTGCAAATGTTTCATTTTTTGGTTTTTTTAAATAATTTTATTGGGGGTTCTTACAGCTACTACATCATTTGTATCAAGCACATTTGCACACATGCTGCCACATACATTTCCAAACATTTTCCACTTGAGCCCTTGGTACAAGGTCCTCTTTAAAAAAAAAAAGCTTTCCTTTCCCCTTCCCCCCTTTTTTTAATGAATCATTTTATTGGGGTCCCATACAACTCCCATCACAATCCATACCAACATCAATTGTATGCAGACCACATTTACACATCCATTGCCATCATCACTCTCAAAACATCCTCCCTCCCTCCAATCCCCCAGTATCAGCTCCCTATATTACCCTTTCTCCCCCCCCTTCCCCTTGAACCCTTAGTAATTTACAAATTGTTATTTTTTTTCATGCTGTACACTGTAAAATGTGTCCCAACACTCGCTTCCCTGTTGTCCATGTCCCAGAGTGGAGGCTACGTGTAGATCCCTGAAGTTGGTTCTCCCTTTCTATTCCTCCATCCCTCCACCCTCCTGGTATTACCACTCCTATTACTAGTCTTGATGGATCAATTATCCTAAGTTTCCCATGTTTCCAACTTCACTGTACATCTCCTGGTCTAGCTGGATTTATGTGGTAGAATTGGGGTCATGATAGTGGGTGGGAGGCAGCATGGGAACTATAGGAAGGTTGCATATTTCATTGCTACTACCGTATATCTTAACTGGCTCATCTCTTCCATTTTTAATAGGCCCCAGTAATCTATTTTGTTTTCCACTATATTTACTGCCTATATTTGGTAGATTGTGTATGGTGTCCATTAGGACCTTTAAGGTTGTCCTAATTTTCTCATTTGGTGCACTTTAGAGGTACGAGGCTTAAATTTAGGTCTCTTATCCATTTTGAATTTGTTTTTGTGCATAGGGCAGAATATGGGACCTATTTCTGAACATAAAGAACCAATTTTTCCAGGACCATTTGCTGAAGAGGATGTCCTTTCTTTGTTAATAATTTTTTGTCTTTTGTTAAAAATCAGTTGCCTGTAAGTGGATGCTCTTATTTCTGGGTTTCATACCCTTTTCCATTGTCTATATATTTATATTGTGCAAACAGGCTGTTTTGACTACTGTGGGTATGTAATAGATTTTGAGGTAGAGTAGTGAAAGTTCTCCTACTTCGTTCTTTTTTAAGAGCTTCAATTCTTCTCATGGGTCTCTTCCTTTCCGATATGAAACTGGTAATTAATTTATCCATTTTTTTAAAGAATGAAATTGGGATTGGGATCGGCATTGTTTTGTGTGCATAGATTGCTTTAGATAGTATTAACATTTTCACAATATTACATTTCCTATCCATGAACATGGGATATTATTCCATTTCATCTCTTGGTTTCTTGTAATAATTTTCTTTAGTTTTCTTTGTGCTCATCTTTTGTTTCTTTGGTTTGGTTTATTCTTAGATATTTCATCTTTTGCTATTTTTATTGTTTTTATTTCTTCCTTTCTTGGAACTCTTTAGCTGGTATACAGGAATCTGATTGACTTATGCTTGTTAAAGTTATATCGTGCTTTCTTACCAAAACCTTCAATTATTTCCAAGAGTCACTTTATGGAGTCCTTGGGGTTCTCTCTATATAAAATCATATTGTCTGCAAATAGTGAGAGTTTCACCTTTCTCTTTGTCCACTTGTATTCTCTTGATTTCTTCCTGTTTTCTAATTATTCTGGCTAATACTTACAGTACAATATTGAATATTAGTGGTGATAAGAAGCATCTTTGTCTAGTTTTTGTTTTCAAGAGAAATATTTTCAGTTTTCCCCTATTGAGCATGGTTCTGGCTATTGAATATTTATATATAACTTTTGTCATGTTGAGGAACCACCATTTTATTTCTATTTTATTGACTGTTTTTATCTGAAATAGGTATTGGATATTGTCAAAGGTTTATTGTATAGCTATTGATTTGATAATGTGGATCTTGTTCTTTGCCTTATTTATGTGCTAAATTACAGTAATCATTTTTCAAATGAACCATCCTTACATCTCTTGTAAGAATACAATTTGGTCATGATGGTTTTGTTTTATTTTCTCTTGATGTGTTGTTGGATTCTATTGTCCAGAATTTTGCTAGGAATATTTGTGTGTATGTTCATGAGTATATTGATCTGTAAATATTTGTCTTTGTGAGGTCCTGACCTGGTTTTAGAATCAGGATTTTGTTCACATCATAGAAAGAGTTTGAAAGTTGGATGATTGAGTTAGGATGGGTTGACTAGAGAAACAAATCCAGTGACACTCGCATGTGGAAGATAGAGTTTTATATCAAAAAGTCATTATATATTGAGAAAATCATCTCAATCCAGTCCAACTCAAGTTCATAAGTCTAATACTAGTCCGAAAGTCGCTCTTCAGATTTACACAGCCACAAGCGATGCAGAAACCAGGATGATCACAGGCCAGTGGGTCCTAAATTGTGTTTTTCTGACAGCAGTCAGGGTCCGCTAAGAGGAAAGTGTAAGCAGAGAGAGTGAGGGAGGTTTCCATGACTTTCCTTATGAGAATGACACACCCACAGGGAGGCACCCATGGGGCTGTGGCTTGATTGACAGGCTGAATACCGCCTCTATATTTTTATACATCTTCAAGTTGACATGAAATTATGTAACTACCAACATGACCTTATTCCATATTCTGGAAGAGTCTGTAAAATTGGTGACAGCTCTTTCCTGAAGTCTTAGTAGAGTTCTTCCTCTGAAACCATCTTGTCCTGAAATTTTCTTATTGAAAGTTTCTTGATTACCTTTACTATTATTTTTTTGTTAGGAGTCTGCTCATGTTTTCTACCTCTGTCTGTTTTAGTTTGGGCAGGTGATATATTTCCAAGTATTTTTCTTTATTTTTGGAGGGGGAGCCTCACTGCCCTCTGGTGGTGGGAGTAGGAGTTCCAGTCTTGCTGCTGGATTTGAACCTCCAACCCAGTGGGCCGCAGTCCTGCGCACAACCACTACGCCACCAGGGACTCAGCCCCAGTATTTTTCTATTTCATCTAGATTATCAAACTTACTAGAATCTTTCATAATAATGTATCATTATTATGGTATTGTGTTGCACTTTTCATCTCTAATTCGAAATATTTGAATTTTATCTTTCTTTTTCCACATTAATCTTTCCCAAGCCTTGTCAATTTTGCTAATCTTTTCAAAACATCAACTTATCATTTTGATTTTCCCACTGTTTTTCTGTTTCCAAGTTTAATCATTTCTGCTCTAATCTATTATTTCTTTTCTTCTATTATTGGAGGATTTACAGTAGAATCCCGGTACTCAACCGCTTCAGTACTCAACATAATCGGATTTCGATAAGAAATGTCAATAAAACTTTGCATGGGAATTTGAACAAAACATCAAAATCCGACCTGATGTGTGTGATTTTTTTGTGGGGGAAAAAAAAAAACATTTCGAGTTTCGGTCAGTTGAAATTGTTAGTATGCGTTATTTATACCTTTTCTGGATTTGTTTCAAGCATTTTGCTATAATTTTCTTAGTTTTTGTGGTTCTTTTGTACTGTTTTTAGATTAAAAACATGAGTCCTAAGAAAGCGTTTAAAAAAAAAAGAATCATCTTGATAAGGAATTGGTTGGCTGTGTTATCAATTTTATTGGTGATATATATATATATATAATTTACTAAATCCTTTTATAAAACAGTTAAGAAACACCATCAGCAGACCACATTAGACAAAATTTTGTTTTTAGAGAAATACAGTCAGAAACTAGTGAAAAAAGACAAACAAAGGAGGGAAAAACTCCTGAAACACAGCTACTTGTTGACTCTGGAAGGGAATTACGCATCCAAACAATGACTGGTGCCATACCTCCTCACCACGTCTGTGTCCACAGATCCACATCCTCATCAATCTCAGGTATGGGTCATATCATAGCGGTTAAAACCCTTTTGAATGTTAATTTCTTATTTAAATTATATTATTTGATTCTAAAGCCATTTACTTTGAAATTTATGTGTAACGTTTTGTATAAAAAGGCAAGGCTAGGGTAAAACCTTGGTGGTTGAGAATGGATTAATCCGCTTTCAGTTATATCTTATGGGAAAAAATTGATTTGGAACTCGACTGCATCATATCTTGGCATTCCTTCTAGAACAGATTTGCATCAAGGACCAGGGTTGTACTGTATATTGTTGTTCTTTATCTAGTTCTTGGAGGGGGTGTATTAAGCTACCCTTTTGTGTTTCCCCACTTTTTGCATGTATACATTGAGTTCTATCGATTGCCCTCTGGCAACTGCTTTTGCTGTGTCCTAAAGATTCTGGTATGATGTGTTATCATTCCCATTTATTTCAAGGAATCTCCTAATTCCATCCCTGGTTTAAATTGCTATCTAATCGTTTTTAATGTGTTGCTCAGCCTCCATGCTTTTGTCTTTCTATCCCTGATTTGTACTTTTACAGTTTGTGGACTGAGAATCTGGATTATAGGACCTCAATGTTTTTGAAGGTGCTGAGCCATGTTTTGTGGCCTAATGTGATGCATTCTGGAAGGTGCATCATGTCTCTGGAGAAGAATGTATACTGTATTGTTGTCATATGGTGTGCTCTGTAATTTCCAGTAGGTCAAGTTGGTTGATTGTGCTGTTTAGCAATTCTGTTTATTCATTGGGTTTCTTTCCTAATGATTTGTCTCTCCTTGAGAGTGGTATGCTGAAGTCTCCTACGATGATTGTCAAGCAATTTATTTATTTTTCACTCTCTCTGAGACTTTGATTGATGTATTTTGAGGGCCTTCCATTGTGTGCATATATGTTTATTAAAGGTATCTATTTCAGGATTATTGTTCCCTTAATCATTATAGAGTGCCCATTATTGTCTCTCATTATGTTATACGCCTGAAAGTCTATTTTATCAGATATTAAGGTCACCCACTCACGCCTTTTGATCATATTGACTTGGTATATTTTTACCCCCCTTGATTTTCTGTCTATTGTCACGTTTAAGTTTAACATGTTTCTCTTGTGGAAGCATATACAAATCTTGCTTTCTAAGTAAGTTCGCTTTTTAATGGTACATTTAATCATCAATATTTAGTGTCATTATTGGCACATATGGAATTATTGCTATCATTTTGTAGTGTTTATGTTTGATTTCTTTTGATTAATTTGTTTTCTTGGTGTCTTTGTTCCTCCACTATTTCTGTTTTGTTTTGAATGCTACTTTCAGTGTATTGCTTTCTGGGGGTGAGTATGCTCTGTGATGCTCTAAGGTCCATCTTTTCTTTTATTTTCTGTCCATAGAAATCCAATTAATACTTTTGCAATGCTGTTCTCTTTATGAATTCATTTAGTTTTTCCTTATCTGGAAATACCTTACTTTCTCACTCATACTTAGGGGGATAATTTTGCTGTAAATAGGATTTGGGGTTGGAAGGGTTTTTCTTTCAGAATTTTATGTATGTAACCCAGCTGTCTTCTTGTCTGCATAGTTTCTGCTGAGAGGCGTGAGCCTATCATTATCCATCTTCTTTGTAAATAACTGTTCTTTCTTCTCTAACTGCCCGCAGGCTCTTCTGATTTTCCTTGAAATTAGAGAGTTTGGCTATAATATAGGGTGATGTTTCTCTTCTTGGAGTCAAATCCATTTGGGGTTCTCAACTTCTTGAGTAGTTATTTTCCCCTCCATTGTGATGTTGGGGAAGTATTCTTCCATGATTTCTTTTTCTTTTTTTTGGGGGGGGGGCAGTCATCACTACCCCCTGGTGGTGGGAGTAGGAGGCCCGCCTTACTCCTGGAGAATGCTTCTGGAATTGAACCTCCAACCCAATGGGCTGCAGTCCCACACACAACCACTACACCACCCGGGCTCAGCCTCTTCCATGATTTCTTATACCATTTTCTCTGTAAATCTTTCTTTTTCTTCTAGGTCTGGGATCCCTCTTATACATACATTGTTCTTCACATCATTCTCAGGCTTTACTCTGATTCATTCAACCGTTCGTTTATCATTCTTGTTTACTTTTCTCCTCAAATGTAGTCTAAGTGGTTATTTTTGAGGTCATTCATGTGCTTTTCTTTCATTCTATTCCTTGGGTCCTTTTCTATGCCGCCTATTTCTGCTATCTCATTACGATTCTGGGATTACTGTTGGTTTAAGGATGTTAGTTTTTCAAACTTTTCCTTTGTTTTCATAAATATTCGCCACATCTCTTGAAAGGACCCTTATATCGATCCTCTGAATTCTGTTTCCAGTAGTACCAGATCCTCTTTTTGCAAAGTACTCCATTGTATTTGGGTGATTTTTCTGGGGTTTGTTTTTCTGTTTTTTGGCGTGCACTTGTTTTTATTTATTTGGGGGTTTAACTGTGTTTGAATATTGTATTCATAGTATTATACAACTATGACTATTGTGTGAATTGTTAGGCTTTTGGGGGTAATTGGTTCCCTCCACTGACATGTGAAAGGCCTACTAAGAGCTGGAAAACATGGTGATGAAAATGGAGAAAGGGGCAAAGGTGGGTAAGTGCACACAGTAGGGGTGGGAAACATAGGTAGCATAAAACAAAATTAATAATAATAATAATAATAATAAGCTGCTCTCTGGCGATTGATTTATATGGATGAATTAGAATTAATAGGTATAATGCAAATATACTCCATGGAGAAAAGTGAGAGAGAGCAGAAAAAAACAGTGTGTGAATGTTCAGGCACAAGGAGAGACCAAAGACTCAGATGTGTCCTGGATATGGGTATTGAAGTTCTGCTGCTATGGCAGTAAGAATATGAGTGGGTTTGTACACTCAGAGGTGGGAGAAGGGCCTTATTGGGGGTGGGGGGGCTTGAATATTCTCAGGAGAGAGGGGATGTACCAGAAGAGGAAGTGGAAGATGACTAGAAAAATAAAATAGGTGTTATAATAAGACAAAAGTGTTTTTAAAACCATGAAAATAAAATAAAACCACCTTGTGGGTGAAGATTCTGCTCATCTGGTAGTGTTTTTGTATGCATGTATCTGCTATATGGAGGCATGTGGCAGATGAAAGGGAAACCAAACCCAATGCAGGAAAAGTTCTGTTTTATAAAATGGAACAAATTGTAGCTTGGTTACAGAGACTGTCTGAAACCAAGCTGCCTATGTGATCCACTGTCCATTCAGGGCCCTTAGCAGACAGTGAGGTAAGAGGATTTCATGACTAGGTTGTCTCAGGGACCAGAAAAAATTAGCTGTGATGGGGAGGAACAGGGCTTACAGAAGCAGCTCGTGCCAAAGTAGAGTCTTTCAGCAGGCACTGTTACTCTCCGCCCTTACAAAATATTGGTCTATTTAGTGCTAAATAGATTTTCTCATTGCCAGGATGATCAGGATATGCCTCCTAGTGGAATGCTATAGTTGTTGTGGAGACCTTTAAGAGTATATTATCTAACAGTCATATTTCTCTGTCTCTCCTTCTCTGAACTCTTTGAAACATCCTCCACCCCCTGCCATATACCCTACTGTGGTTAATAAGATCATCAGTATTAGGATCTGATAGAATAGTTCTACTCAACAAGCCTATGACAATATTAAAAACCCAGATGTATATCTTACAATAGCTAGCAGTTTTTGAATACTCATGATGTGTCATACTCTTGATTAATAATATATATTGTGGGGGAATGGGGAGAAAGAGGAAAGTAAGTGGGTGTTAACAAACCCAGAGACAAGGGAACAACAAGTGATCTAAAAATCAAATGGTGAGGAGGGCATAGAATTCCTATGACTGGGAAATCCAAGAACTAAAGAGTGAGCTAACACAAACTAATAGTAAGCTCTCAGATTTCGGCCAGAGAATGGAGGAGGCAGAAAACAGGACAAGTGACCTAGAGGACTCACAAGTAGAAATTAATAAGTGGGAGAAAAAATCTAACAAGTCTATGAGAGAAGCAGAAGAAAATATTAGATGCCTGGCTGATACTAGGAAAAGAAACAACATTAGGATTATCAGTCTGCCGGAGGATGAGGCATCAAGAAAACCAACATCCAAAATAGTGAGGGAATGCTTAGAGGAAAACTTCCCTGGCTTAATGAATGAAAGCCATATAACCATACAGGAGGCGGAAAGAACAT
>PVJH01000913.1:133292-176101 GCA_004026705.1 Nesogale talazaci
AAGGCAAACAGATAAGAATATGCTCGGACCTATCAATGGAAACTATGAAGAAGAGGAGAGAGTGGAGCAGCATATTCCAAAAATTGCAGAAACATGATGCAAACCCAAGAATACTCTATCCAGCCAAATTATCTATCAAAATTGATGGAGAAGTAAGAGTCTTTCCAGACAAGGAAAATCTCAGAGAATATGCCAAAAGAATTCCTATGACTTGATCAAGGGCAATGTAATTGAGAGGAATTACTGAAATCCAAATGAAGACCAAACATGACTGTGGGACAGTAGACAAAAGGAAATAGAGGAAAGAACTAGGAGACAAGGGGAATTTATCGAGGTCTAAATATAGGCATGTGTATATGAAAATATATTTATATATAATGATAGGAAAATAGATCTATGTATATATATTTATAAGTTAAGTATTAAGGTAGCAGACAAACACTGGTCTCTACTCAAGTACTCCCTCAATGCAAGAACACTTTGTTCAAATAACTTGACATTCTGTGATGCTATCTCCCAACACAATTGCTGAAGACAAAATTGATGCATAGCAAATGTGGTGAAAAAAGCTGATGGTGCCCAGCTATCAAAAGATATAGATTGAATATAAACAAATGGTTATCTATCTGAGAAGCAACAAAGCCCACGTGGAAAAAGTGCACCAGCCTGTGTTATCAGGAGGGGTCAATGGGGTCAGTTATCAGGCATCAAAGATGCAGAACAAACAATCATATCAATGTGAATGAGGGGAGTGCAGAGACCGAAGGTCCATCTGTAGAAAACTGGACAGCTCCTTACAAAAGGGGCACAAGAAAGAGACGAGCCAACCAGGGTGAAGTACAGCACAAGTGAAACATAGTTTTTAATGCTTCCTACCCCCCCACTATCATGACTCCCTTTCTATCATGCAAATTCAGCTAGACCAGAGCATATACATGGATATAGATAAGAGCTAGAAGCACAGAGACTCCAGGATAGATAAACTCTTTAGGGCCAATAATGAGAGTGGCAATATCAGGAGAGTAAAGTTCAGGTAGGGAGAGAAAGGGAAAACCGATCACAATGATCTACATATAACCCTCTCCCAGGGGGACAAACAACAGAAAAGTGATTGAAAGGAGACATCAGTCAATATAAGACATGAAAAAAATAATAATTTTTCAATTATTAAGGGTTTGTAAGAGAGGATGGATGGGGGTGGGAAGGTGGTGGGGGGAAATGAGCTGATACCACAGGTTCAAGTAGAAAGAAAATGTTTTGAAAATGATCATGGCAACAAATTTATAAATGTGCTAACACAATGGATGGATGGATGCATTTTGATAAGAGCTGGCTGAGTCCCAATAAAATGATTAAGGAAAATAAGTTCGTGAAAAATTCTATTGCTTTTTAATTCAATTTTCTATTAACTTTGTGTAGCTTCCACATTTACTTGAGGGAATCCTTTTATACACTATGTTGTTATTAGGTGCTAAATTAGTCCTCAAAGTAACAGCCTTGCTCTTCAATACCCTAAAGAGGGCTTGTACAGAAGATTTATCTAATGAAATATGCCTTTTGAGCTCTTGATTACTGTCTCCATGAGCATTGTTTTAGATCCAAGCTAGACAAAGTTCTTGACAACTTCAACCTTTTATATATTCATCAAAATATTGTGTATTGGTACAGTTTTGAAGATTTGAGTCTTCTTTCCATTGTAACCTGTCCTGAAGGCTGTAATCCTTGCTCTCTCTCAGAAAGTGCTTCAATTCCTCCTCACTTTCAGCAAGCCAGGTTGTGTCATCTGCAGACCGCATTCCTCCAAATCTGATGTCACATTCTTCCTCATGCACTACACCTTCCTGCATGAGTTCCTCAGCATACAGGTTGAATAAGTAGAATGCAAATTTTTACCTTACACAGAAACATGCACACAGCTTCTATTGAATCCTAAGCGCGTGCACACACACACACACAAAAAAAACCCAATGTGGATCGCATTATATAGTGTACAAATGAAGAACCATCACCCATCTATCAAGCTATCAGTTTGTTCTACGGGAGTAGCTTACATGTCACTATGATGCTATTCCACTAGTACTCAAATATCAGCTGGGGCACTCACCCACCGTGGATACATTTTAGTAGAGCTTACAGACTGGGGGAAAAGGATTGTGATGTACTTCTGAAAATTAGAAAATCAAATTCTTTGGCTCATAAAATGATCCAGACTATTGTTCAATTCCGTGCTTGAAGATGAACTTCATAGTTTGGAAACTACTCAAAAGGCACAAAAATTGATCCCAGTGGCTGAAGGTCAGGGATAAAGTGTAGGATTGGCAACATTTCATTCTGTTGTTCATGGGGTCACTATGCGTCAGAACCCAGGCAATGGTAACTCGCAACAAGAGATGAAGGAAGTGTTCAGGGAAGTGTTCAGCGGATGGCAGATTATCCAGCTCACCAGTGATGGAGTGAATTTCTGATCCCTTGCAGATCCCAGAGTCCTGTCCCATTGAGACTGTGATCTAATCTGCCAGAGAACATTTCCTCTCAGAATATGCCGCCTGTGATTGGCAATCCAACCACCACCCAGCAAGATCTGCTTTGCAAAATAGCATGATCAGCAAAAAAAGAAGAAATAATTCGCTTCTTAATCACGAGGTCACATATGGGTTCAAGTCCAACTTATTTAGAGTTTCACTTGGAGCCAATCTTGGATTTTTTTTTTTTATCTTCTAGTGTGTACATAGTAACCTGGTGAGATTTGAAAGTTCTTCTTTGGCTTGCTTCAATCATTTGCATTCAATTTCATATGCAAATGAGTTGGTAAATAGCTAAATGCCAACTCACAGCAAAAACGCAAATCTGATGCATCTGTAATGAATGCAATTTTTATTAGCAGTCTATGGTCCCAATGAGAACACTTTTTGCGATTTAAACTCAGAGGCATAATTAGTCTATTTTCAGTAAATGGCTACTGTGGTGGTAACAAGTTTATAGTTTGTCACATGTGTGGCAGCCCAAGTGGGTCTGTTGCTGTTCATTTTTAATAAGTCAGATACATGGACGGCATTCTCTAGCATTAGCATCCTGGAATAAATTTATCGATGTGCAAGGACATTTACTTAATGGCACAAATTAAAGCATTAAATAAGAAGTAAATAGCAATATAGTCAATCATGAAGCATAGCTCACAAATAAATAGGAATGTTCTTGCACACTGTTCTTTGCCTTGATGCCTGTAAAACGACAAAGATATGCTATGCTGTTCATAAGTGTCAGAGGGACTGACGTCACCATACTTTTGCCCTTTAGAAAGAGAAGTTTTTGCACCGATAAATAAGAAATCAGAGAAGATGAGCCTAAAATGACCCCCCTTAAGTGCACCTGGAAATAGTTTGGAGTCCTGTTTCCTAAATATTGTTTTTGTTAGTTGCTATCCAGTTGGTTCTGTAAAAGGAGCCTGATGTACAACAGAAAGGAAAACCACCTGGTCCTGTGCCTTCCTGACAATTGTTCATAGCTTTAAGTTCAATGTTTCAGCCCCTGTATCAATCCATTTTTGTCCAGGGTCCTACCCTTTTTTTTGCTTCCTTTCTAGCAAACATCATGGCCTTCCTCAGGGCCTAGTACCCCTTGTATGTGGGCATGCCTAAATGATGTGGTGACATGTATTTAAGTAAACATTGCATTCTTTTGCTTCAACTTCTATAACCTAGATAATGAGGTGATTTGGTAGAGAATGATGATAGTAACCTTTTACCTTTGTTATAGCTTGAAAGGTCACTTGGCTTTATGGACTTTTAGAGGCACTTGTTTCAAGTAATTGTGTACTATATTTCAGTGAAATCAGATGTATAATGTCAGAAGAGGAAAGATGCTCCCAACTAATTTTGCCCCACATCTTCTAAAGTGAAGGTCACAACAATGCATTTTCACATTCACTTATTCTGCTCAATATATTATATCTTGGATGCCCGTAGGATGACAGAAAGCAAAGTAATGAATCTTCTGAGTGATCCTCAAGCTCGCCCTATAACCCGCTGTATTTTCTTAATTCATATTGCTCTGTAATTGTCTGTTTTCTGTGTTGCCTTGTCCCCTGAAGTAGATGCTCCTCGGGCTGGTAATTGTCTCTGATTCCTTGCTGAATCTTGTTTAGGTTGCTCTTTCAGTTCTCATTGTTTAAGTTCACAGTGTTTGACACATAGAAGGCATGCAGCATATATGTGGAATGAAGGGAGGAAGGGATGGAGGGAAGAGGGACTTGAAGGAAAGAAAGATGGGAGGGAAGGATGGAAAGAGGGGGGAAGCAGAAAGAGAGGGAGAGTGTAAGGAAGGAAAGAAGGTGAGAGAAAGGGAAGAAGAGGAGGAAGAAGGAAGGAAGGAAGGAAGGAAGGAAGGAAGGAAGGAAGGAAGGGGATTCTGCCACCTTCTTTCCATAGACTAAGAGATGTGATTTCTGTGATCTCACCACTGCCCACAGAGAAAGGAAATACCAGTTTCTAGGTGATTGTACTCATGCAGATAAAGGTGAAGATATTCACACAGATGTCAATGCTAGCAAGAAAAGACATCAGTGCAATCTGACCTACTGCTGCTATAGAAATTAAAGAAAACTCCTCTGGCTACAATATACTCGGCAGTCATTTGATTAGATTAATCAAGCATGGGTTCATATTGATCATTGCTTTCTAATGATAATTTTAAAAGCACTCTAGTAGTGTTTCTTAAGTGTGTAGTGTAGGACAAATATAATGCTAACCAGTGAATGGAAAAAAAATGAGCAGTCATCCATTCATTCAGAGTTGACTGAGAATTTAGTGATTTGCCAGATATTTGCCAGGTACTGACCACTTCCCTGCCCTCAAGATAATGACATTGCCCCCTGGAAGCCAACACCCGCGATCCAATCAGAAAACTATCAGAACACACCGAGATGAGTGTAAACGCTTACTCACACAAACAGTGTTGGGGTAGGCCGGGGAGGTATTAAGTGCTTACAATGAGTCAGGCACTATGCTAAGCATTTTATGTGCATTATTTGATTTAATCACCATTGTACTTTTACAGGGTCACTATGAGTCAGAATCAAATTGACAGCCATGGGATTATACTTTGTACTCATTGTCACTAAAATTGCCCTTTAACAGCAGATAAAGCCTGGTCCTAAGCAGATAAGTAGCTTGCCCAAGTCACCAGCTAACATGTGGTAGTAGCGTTTATTAAGGGTGGGGAAATAACTTGAACCAAGGATCTTTCTAGCTCCCAAGCTATGTACTTAAGTATCCTGATGTCTTCTAATCACCTGCCTTTTTTTTAATGGAGGAAAACATTCTACAAGAAGGGGGACCGATTAAAATTACAAGAAAGGTTTCACATAAGAGATACAGGTCTCAGAGTGTCATAAGATTTACCTCTTTCAAACAGATGGAATAAAGAGCTGCTATCGAGGTGGGGAGAAAAGACAGTAAATCCAAAAATGTCAAAAAAAGTTTTATGCAAAAGAATGCGATCTCTCTTGAAAGAAATAATTTAACAATATTCAAGCTTTTGGTCCATTCAAATCAAACTTACTGCCATGAGTCAATGCTGCATTATATAGATGCTGCAAGGCAGGCTAGACCTGTCTCTATCAGTTTCTGAGACTATGATGCTTTCCAGAAGTAGAAGCCCCATCTTTCTCTGAAAGAGTGCCTGCTGACCTTGCAGTCAGCTAAGCATTCAAAATGTAACCCCTATGTCACCACAGTTTCTGAATTTTAGGCCCTTAAAGTCTACCAAAACCAATGTCTAAGATGCCTAAGATGGCAGCCTAGAACTCTCAAACCATTTCCTGGCCCTGCTAACTATAGTATATCAATTCATTCATTCTGTTTCTACAACGTTTTCATCTGTTTTCAATTTTTAACTGACAACACAAAAACCTAAATTCAGAACTCCCCCATTCCTTTCTGGAATGAGGGTTCCACCACTATCTTGCTGTGTGACATCAAGTGTCTTTAAGCCTGAGGTTTCCTGTCAACCAAGTGACATAGTAATTAAAATCATGCTCACAAAGTCACTGTATACATTCAAAGTTCCTAGAAGCTTTTCATTATCTTTCAATTCCATCTTTCATTGAGGTTTTTAAAACCTTTCCATGTTTTTAATTTACATACATAAGTGTCTGGAAAATGGGATCAACAGCAAAAATATTAGCTTTGACATTTTATCTCCTTTCTTTATGATTATCTCCCGAACATCATTACTCAAATTATGACTAGAGTAGTATGTTAGTCTGGGTAGACTAGAGAAACAAAATCATGGAAACTGACATGTGTATAATATAGAGATCAATATACAAAAGCAATTGAACATTGAGAAAGCATCCCAGTCCCCTCCAGCATAGCTCTAGCATAGCTCCATGTGTCTGACCTGCAGGAATATCTCACAGGAAGTGTCTCAATGTCCTGCCTCCAGTGAGCTATTTATCTCCTTAGCAACTCCAAATGATGTCATCAAGCTGTGACCTGACTGACAGGCTAAACTCCACTCCTTCACTCTTAGGCCTCAAATTGACCACAGGTTATGTAAGTCCCACAGTCTTATCTGTTGTTTTACTCTGCTGCCACGATAAAATCCATACTGTTTAGTTTGCTATTATTGCTGTTGTTGTAGCCAACTCATAGCAATTCTAAGTACAACAAATGAAACACGGCCCGGTCCACCTTCCTCACAAGTGCTGTTACATTTAAGCTCTTTGTTGCAGCCTCTGTGCCACTGCATCTCATGAAGGGTTTTCATCTTTTCCACTGCCCACCTATGTTGCCAAGCATGATGTCCTTTCCAAGGGGCTTTTCTCTTCTAATGCATCCAAAGTACACAAAATGAAGTCTTGCCATCCTTGCTTCTGCCTATACTTCTTCCAAGACACATCAGTGTGTTCTTTTCGTATTCCTCAGTAGTTTCCATATTTTTCACCAACCCCATAAATTCAATGTAATAATTCTTCTTTGGCCTTTATCACTCAGTATTCAATTTTCAGATGCATATGAAGTAATTGGAAATACCATAGCTTGGGTCACTTTAATCCTCAAAATGACATCACTCCTCCTCAACACTTCCAAAGGCCACGTGTAGCAGATATACTCAATGCAATGAATCATTTGATTTCTTGACTGCTGTTTACACAAGCTTATCCAAGCAAGATGAAGTCCTTGACAATTTTGCACCTTTCTCCATTTATCATGATGTTGCCTCTGGATTGAGTTTGAGAGTCTGAGTGTTCTATAGATTAGATGTTAATTCATAGTCAAGGCTGCAATCCTTAATCTTCATCAAGTCCTCCTCATTTTTGGTAAGCAAAGTTTTGCAATCTGCATATAGCAGATTGTTAATAAGCCTTCCTTCACTCCTGAGGCCAGCTTCTGATATTAACCTTGTTAAGTTCATCTCTTTAAAAGTAACATTAAACCAATTAGCTCCTATGATGAACCACTAAGCATTCTAGATGTGCAACAAGAGAAGCTACAGAAATCAACCTCGTAATCCCACATCTGAGGCTCAAGGTGAATTTTTGACCAGAGATAGAGATTTAGAGCACATCATTGTATGACCAGGTGAGACCATGAACACGGGTAAGACTGTACACAGAGAACACAGAACATGAGAAGAAAAAGGATCAAGAATAATGTCAAAGGGGCTCTTCAGCATTTATTGAGTAGACAAATGAGGAGGAATTTATGAAAGAAACTTTGAAGGAACAACTGAGATAAATAGAAGGGACCTGACGTGGATACCATTTAAGGTAAAGGAGATGAAAGGACAGTGACCAATGCCATGGATTTACATAGACTTCCCACTTAGAGCATTGGGTTATGTGTGTCATGGCAGGGATAGAAACTGACTTGATGCAGCATGAAAAGAGAACAGCATGTGAAAAAACAAAAGCAGGAGTTAAAGGCTATCATGATAGATTGAAAAGAAATTAAAGCAGTCCATGATTTCAGTCTCCTTGGATCACCAATCAGCATCCACAGAAGCAGCAATAATAAAAATCCAATGGTGTATTATACTGGGTAATTCTGCTACAAACAGCCTTTTTAAACTTGTAAAAGCAAAGCTATCACTTTGAGCACGAAGGCGCGTCTGACCCAAGCCATGATCTTTCAAATTACTGCCCAAACACACAAAAGCTAGACAATGAAAAAGGGAGAGAGACGAAATGATGCATTATTTAGTGCTGCTGAAGAATGCTAAAGAATATTGACTACATCACAACTGACAAAAGAATCAACAAGTGAATCTTAGGGGGGCGTGGGGTGAGAATCAAACAAAAATGTCCTTTGGAAGGACTTTGCCTTGCTAATTTTGGTCATGTCTTCAACAAAGGGGAATTTTGGGAAAGGACATCATACTTGGTAAAGTATCAAAGAAAATGAGAGAATCCACCATTTGACACAACAGTCAAAATGATGAGAACCAACACACCAACAATCATGGAGCAGTCTCAGGATGAAGAGCACTGTGCTCCATGAGAAAGCTGAGTCCTCTTAGTGGCAACTATCAGTGTGTAGGTGCTTCTTAGCAAAGAGCTAAAGTTCTTTCCCTATGAAGTAAAGGGGTACATTTCTCTTCAAGAAGGGAAAACTTTATTTGATAGTAGCTTTCAGCTCCACCTTCTCACTAAAACACTTCAAAATTACTTGAAAAACAATGATCCCTGGATCAAATGCCAGAGATCTAATGCAAATGGCTTTGAGGAATGTCTGACATCTATACGTTTTATTTAGCTTAAAAAGTGATTGAGGTCTGCTGTCAGGTGTTCAAGCTTACGTTGCAGTAAAAGAAAACATGCACAAGCTTCACTATGAATGCATGGAGGTAAGCTGGGATTCTTGTTGCAAGGCAGGGACTCCCATCTCCAGCCCCCTATTTTTTATTGTGAATTAGGTGAAGGTTTTGAGTAGATCATCAGTTGTACATTCAACAATCTATATACATTTTGTTCCAGCCTATCCAATTTAAATCATTCAACATACCATTACTTATCATATTTTCTCTCTGTATTTCTTGTTTCCATCCCTCCTTCTTTTCCAACTTTGTGTGCTTAAACCTTGGGTAATTGATGTCCTTTTGGTGTTTAATGATTTTTTTCTTCTTACATGGGTCTCAGTCCAGATCCAGGCCTAAAATGTGAGGAAGGGTCATAATCTCTTGAGGACTCCACCAGTCTCTCTCTGAAACATGATCTCTTTTATGACTTTGAGTTTCATTCCACATATTTTTCCACTTCTTGCACGTTATCCTAATATGGTCCTTTTCAGGCCAGTTGGTAGAGCACCCCAGACGTCAACTTGCTCTTCTGATCTCGGGATTATATACTGATGTTTGTGTGACCCATTAGTTCATTTGATGAATTTTTTCCATATAACTTTCCATTTTCATCACTGTTATTTCCTCCAAACAGAAAAAAAGCATTTTTTCCACCTTAGATGGTTGCTTTCAGTTTTTAAGACCCCAATTGCTACTTACCAAAGTGGGATATAGAACATTGTTTTGGGGAACTATGTTATGCCAATTGATCTTTGTGGGCCTGCAGATAATTTTCCTGAGTACTCAGTCCAGAGATTTATTCTCTCAAGACATTTGGCTATCTCTAAGATGTTTTCATCACTTTGCTTTTGTATACTTCACCAGAATCAGAGATATAATTATAGCAAAGGGGAGCACCAAACTCAATTAAACCAAATGCTAAACCTTTGCATCTATTCAAATCATATTGACCCCATAGGACAGATTAGGGCTGTCACTCTGTGGATTTCTGGGATTGTAAATCTTTATGGGAGTAGAAAACTTCATCTTTCTTCTTTGAATTGCTGATTTTAAAAATAGCATCCCAACAAGGGGTCTACTGCATCACCAGACTCCTTAAAGATAATACAAATATTTTTGGTGAAATCTACACATATTCATGGGTATATTCCTATTGTCCCTCCCACACCTGTTCAGCCTGAATATGTCAGCATCTGCTCATAGATCATCAGTACTATGGGACTGTGTACTTAATAGTGTTGTTAACTCTTGCAAATCTCTCAGTCTCTTTTCTGGAGAAGATGAACTTCCCATAATAGCAACAAGCATGCTTTCTGTATATTTCTCAGGAACTGATGAATACCATCTAGTCATGCCCTTACAATCTCTCTGTAAAACCAAAACTACTGGGGTTGAGCCCTGGTGGCGTAGTGGTTGAATGCAGGACTGTGGCCCACTGGTTTGGAAGTTCAAATCCAGCAGCAGCTCTCCAGGAGCAAGGCTGGGCCTCTCACTCCCACCAGAGAGCAGTGATGCCCCCCCAAAAAAAACCCCCAAAACTACTATCATGTTGCTTTGAACTCATAGCAACACTGTAGGACAAAATAGACCTACTCTTGAATGCCCTCAAGACTGTAAAGTTGGCAGGAGAATCCTTATCTTTCTTCCTCATACTGACTGGTGGGTTTGAACTGCTGACCTAGCAGTTATCAGCCCAGCACTTAACACACTGCATCATAATAGCTCTTTCCCCCTATAAAGTAACCACCATCAAAAAAGGTCAGGGTGATTTCTACTCATGGTGACTGTGTTAGGCTGTGTTGTCTAGAGAGACAAAGTCAGTGACACTCATACATGTGTTTAAAAATGTGTATATCAAGAAGTAACCTTGTATCAAGAAGGTATCACAGACCAGTCCAACCTCAAGTTCATAAGTCCAATGATAGCCAGGGCCCTCTTCGGACTACTGCAGCTTCAGTCCAATGACACAGAAAGACAAAGCGGGATGCAGGGAAATCATAGGGCAGTGAGTGCCGTGTCACAGCGATCCAAGGTTGGTGGAAACAGGGCAGCATGTCGATAGTTGCAGGGTTGGCTGGCCTACATGGGGTGCCCCTGGAGGCAGACACGGTGTACCAGCAAGGATGATGACAAAATGCAAGAAAGAGAGGCAGGGGAAGTGGGGGTCAATGCAGAGTGTCTCTCTTACTAAAAGGCTGTGATCCCAGGAGGCACCATCAGGTTGTGACCTGATTAACAGATTAGACTCCATCCCTCCACAAGTGCAAGTTGACCTAAGATCTAATGAGTGCACTGAGTCCTGCATCTCAGATTGGCCTGTTCTTTAGGATTCCTTGACTGCAGTCTTCACAGAAACGATCTTCCACTGGGTGAGTAGGAATCCCTAACTTCAGGTTAGCAGTCTCTCAGAAATTGCTTGCACTAGCCATTCTTCTTCCTGTGATATGAAGATTACAACTGTTCTGATTATATAAATAAAGACAATGAGGCTCAAGGAGATTAGTTCTTTAGTTGAGTTTACCCAGCTGATAAAGCTTTACCAGATTCCAGGAAGCCAAGCTGTTCCCTCCAGTTTTCCATCTGCCTACATGCTAAACTCTCCATCCTCTTGCTTTTAAGTCATCAGCCTCGCCACAAAAACGCTGTGGTTGACCAAACAAAATGAACAAAATGACTTAATCCTTATGTTTTCACACACAAAGGAAGAAAGACCAGAGGTGAAGGCATAAAGACTCAATAACAATACAAAGTGGTGCGAGTTATAGCTTCCACTGGAATCTTCAGGAGTGCCAGGTTGTAAATTTCTAAAGTTATCCTTGCATCATTTACTTGGATAACTATATACAGCAGAAATTTAATTAGCAGATGCAGCATAATCCATATAAACCAATAGACAGATCATTAATTTTGCTTAAACCAACCCTGAAGCTGAATAGCGCTTCTATCCTACCTTTTCAAATGGCCCAAAACTGAATGGATACAATGACATAACCCTAAATAATGATTTAGTAGCAGCATTACCAAAAGTTTAAGATTTTCTCCTGAATTGACAGCAAGATCAAGAGGCCTAAACTTGCACATAAATGAAAGTTTAAAAATTATCCAAAATGGTTGTGCAGGAGGGTATCACCTAAATTGTAACTGCCCTAAATTGTAACTCATTATAACAACATTTCCTCTCATTGCACACACACACACACACACACACACAGATCCTCAACCCATCCTACTGTCAAGAAAGTGATTTTTACTCATACTGACCTGACATGAGGTTTCTGAGGCTGTAAAACTTTACAGGGAACAGATAGCTTTATCTTTCTCTCACAGGGCAACAGAGGGGTCTAAAGCACAACCCTTAAAGTTGGCACCCAAATGCTTATTGGTCAGTGCTAACAGGGCTCCTTTGTTTTTAAGTTGCAGACAAGAGTGCATGGACATACATATTCATGTGTGTGGGGAGCACTCCTTACATTGTTTTGAACCATTTTAGTGGGGGCTCGTACAACTCTTATCACAATCCATGCATCCATCCATTGTGTAAAGCACATTTATACATGTGTTGCCATCATCCTTCTCAGAACATTTTCTTTTAACTTGAGCCCTTGGTAACAGCTCCTCATTTTTCTCCTCCCTCCCCCACCCTCCCTCCCTCCTGAACCCTTGATAATTTAGAAATTGTTGTTTTTTATTCATGTCTTACACTGTCCGAGGTCTCCCTTCACTCACTTTTTTTGTTGTTCACTCCCCAGGAAGGCAGTTATATGTAGGCAGTTGGAATCAGTTCCCCCTTCCTCCCCCACCTCTCCTTACCATCCTGGTATCGATATTCTCATTATTGGTCCTGAGGTGTTTATGTGTCCTGGATTCCCCGTGTTTCCAGTTCTTATTTACACCACCATACATCCTCTGGTCTACCCAGATTTTCAAGGTAGAATTGGGATCGTGATAGTGGGGAGAAGAAGCATTAAAGAACAGGAGGAAAGTTGTATGTTTAAGACTGAGGACCATAGATCCATACCAGCATCTACAGACCCACCCACAGCTAGTACATTTATTTAGTGGGGGTCTAAATAAACAAGGGACACTTTTTTTGAAAAAATTACAAGTGAAATGATGAAGAATATGGTGGGCTTTCCCCACTAGACTGTAACAATATTAAGATAAATAACATATTACTCTTCATTTTTATAACAGTGTTGTTTTTCAATTTGTATCAGGGTTTTGGGGTTATTTTAAGCTTCTCTAAATACACGGCTGCACAAATTTTCCAGAACTTATTTTTGAAAAGAGGAAGAAGGGGGAAAATGTTAGCTCTTCAACATGTAATTATAATTGGCTATGCTTCTTTTCTTTTATTAAGTGATAATTTATGAAAGACTGCTCTAACACACTCCCTTTGGAAAGCACAGAACAAGGAAATATGTCATCAAGGCAACGTAATCAGAATATTTAATTAGCATGCAACCGTACAAGGAGGAAATCATCTTCTAGCATTTGTGTGCAAAAGTCAACAACAAGACTCTATTTAAAAGACTACATGATTTAGAAATAACTTTTAATGGAGGTAAGAAGGTCGTTAATAAAATATTTGCTCAATCATTCTTCTATTTCCGACAGCAAATACTAAGCGTGACCTAGAACTCATTTGAAAGCAGACTGCCTCTGATTTTCAAATCAATTCACAAACCTTCTACATTCTCCAACGCCCACATAGGTCACACACTCCCCATCTCAAATGCATCTCTATTCACACCCACCTGTAAGTGTCTTCTGTTCCCAAGTCTTCCCTATGGATTTAGGGCTATCCTCCACAACCAGGGCTTGCTTATTTTTCATCTAAAATGTATATCACATAGGAAGTAGGTAAAAAATTTACTTAGTGTGCAACATCAATAGTAAAACGCAGGTGAGAAGATGAAATTGATTAAGAATCAAAAAGTAAAACTGAGCATTGAAATAGCAAACATAGCTCAGACTTAATTGAATTGTGTGTGTTCTTTTGTGCATTCATGCACATGAGGCAGTCTAAAGTTTCTTAATATGTTTTAAAAGCTGTGTAAGTTCCTAAGAGTTGGAGTCAATGAGATGAATTGGTGTTTCACGAAAGTGTCAGCTTTTTGCGCCAGCTGTCCTAACAGCAGCAATGGCTTCACAAGCTTCCTTTGCTTTTTCTTACAAAAGTCCTGATGCTGAATTCCTCTCTCTTGAAATGATGGACATGATGGTGAGATTGTCTCAATTAGACACACCTGGATCAGGGGCAGGGTGGAGCCCCACCTCTCAATTGGCCCACAGCTAGATGACACCTTGTTGGGGGTGAGGGTGTCGTCTTTTGTATAAGAGTGAGATTAAGCAAAGCTGAATCCTCTTGGGCCCTTTGCCTTCTCCTGTAGCTGGGTCTTGCACCTGGTTCCTAGATCTTCTGCTGTATCCACTGCCTATACCAGGAGACAGAGGTGGACTGCCAACGCTGGGGTCCTGTTACTGAGTTGGGATTCATTTATCTTAGATTCTGCCGGTCCTGCCCCCACTGTCTCTGCTTCCTAGTGTCAGCTTCCAGGAGTCCGAAGAATCTGACTTAAAATTGACTGTACTTGCCTAGTACAACAACTGTGTAAGCCATATCTTAACCTAAACCTCTTTCTATACACAAACACATAGAAATGTCATTGGGTTTGTTTCTCTAGAGAACACAGCCTAATGCAACAGGCAACTGAAGCTGCAGACCTCAATCTCTGCTTTATATTGAGAAACTTTGCTTTTCCTTATATCATTACTTCTCTCTGCTTCTTGAGAGCATGTCCAGTATAACTAGTTTCATTCTCCAGGGGTCTTGTGACATTAGTATGAGCCTACAATATTGCACTAAACATGATGAAAAATATGTGAGAAACATGAGAGATTGGTTTTTACTAAAACAGTCAATCTCCTGGAGAGATGACCTGCTCGTGGTGTTTGGGGGGGGGGGGGAGGTGTCCACATATAAGTGAATAAATTCACAGAGCCACTGTACCAAGAAGAATTAGTTGATATGCCACTATTTCAGGAAGTAGCATGTGAAACACAACCCATGGTGCTGAAGGAAGAAATTCAAGCTGTGCTGAAAGCATTAGCCCCCAAAAAAGGTCCAGGAATTGATGGAATACCCATTGAAATGTTTCAACAAGCCAACAAAGCACTGGAAGCACTTGTTCAGCTATGCTAGAAATTGGAAGACAATTACCAACTGACTGGAAGAGACCCTATTTGCATCCATTTCAATGAAAGGTGACCAAACGAACTGCTCAAACTATAAAATAGTATATTGATATCACAATAAACTAACATTTTTTTCATAAAATCATTCAACAACGATTGCAGCATTATATTGACAGGGAGCTGCCAGAATTTAAGCAGGATTCAGAAGAGGACATGAGACAAGTGATATCACTGATGATGACAGACAGATTTTCACTGAAAGCAGAGACCAGAAAGATGTCTGCTTATGTCTTATTGACTATTCCAAGGTATTCGATTGTGTGGATCATAAAAAAACTATGATCACCATGATAAGAATGTGAATTCCAGAACACTGGATGGTGTTTGTGAAAAACCTGTTGAGGGATCGAGAGGGGGTTGTGAGAAGAAAACAAGGGAATACTGAATGGTTTATAAAGTCAGGAAAGGTGTGTGACAGGCTATCCTTCCACCATACTTATTCAATCAGTGTGCTTAGCAAATAATCTGACAAAGTGCTTTATAGTAAGAAGAAGGTGACATAATTAATGATCAGAGGAAGGCTTGTTAACAACCTGTGGTATGCAGATGACACAACCTTGCTGGCTGAAGAGAGGAGGAAGTGAAGCACTTGCTAATGAAACTCAAGGAATGCCACTTTCAAAATCGATTACAAGTCAATGTAAAGAAGACTAATTTCTCTCATCTGAACCATGAGGTAACATCATGATAAATAGAGAAAAGGTTGAAGTTGTCAGAAGTTGCTTAGAACTACAGTCAATGCCCATGAAAGCATCAGGAAAGAGAGATCAAAAGATGTGTTGCATTAGATAACTCTGCTGCACAAGACTCTTTGAACATATGGAAAAGCAAAGGGGTTAGTTTCAGGACTAAAGGGTACTTGACCAAAGACATGATATTTTCAGCTGCCTCTTAAGCACATGAAATTTGGAAACTGGATAAAGAAGACTGAAGACTCAATGCATTTAGATTGTAGTCCTGGAGAAGGATATGGAAAGTACCACAAATCGCTAAAAGAACAAACTGATCTATATTGAAAGAAGTGCACCCAGAAAGATCCTTTCAAGGCAAGGCTGGGGAGGCTCTGTCTTACATGAAGATGTCAGGAGAGACCATTCCCTGGAGAAAGATATCATGTTTGGTAGAGAAGCAGTGAAAAAAAGGAACGCCCTCAAGCAGATGAATTGACGTGGTGGATGCAACCATTTGCTCACACATGGCAACATTTGTGAGGCTGGTGCAGGCCTGGGCAGTGTTTCTTTCTGTTGTGCGTAAGATCCCGGGGGTCAGAAAGGCTCAGTGACACGTAACAACAATAGCACAAGTAAGCTCAAGCAGTTCAAACCTCGATTGCTCTTAAGTCAACAGTAGCCTGTCTGATAGCGCATCCTTTAATTTTAGACTTGTTAACTATATCTCCGTACTATTTTGAATCTTCTTCTATTTTCAGCATTTCCTGGGAACTAATCAAATCAAAAGTCTCAATCAAAAAAAAAAAGGCTCCATATTTTTTTTTGGCAAAAGACCTTTCAGTGAATTATGTACCATGAAGGGATCCATAATGCCTGCTTGGATTACTTTTTGTGATGTTAGCCTCCCCTTGTGGTGATAATTATCTAGACTCATTAGTATTCAAGTTAGTGCTAAGTGTGAGAAACAATCATCTTTCCATTGAGTCAATTCTAACTTGTCAAAACCCTGAAAGATAGAGGAGAACTGCCTCATTGAATTCTGAAGGCTATCTTTATGGAAACAGCCTGCCTTCTTTTTTCCCACTCATAGGAGTTGGTGGATTCAAATCACCATCCGTTTAGGTAGTAATTAAGGTTAAGACCCCTCTACCAGAAAGGCACCTCATGAGCAAAATGTGTTCCACTGGCTGTTGGGTGCCTTTGAATTAGGGCCGACTTACAGGGAGCTAGGTACAATTGACGGAAACACTGGCCAGTTGTGATAGTTACATAATCTGGTGTCAACTTGGGACCTGAGAACATTAAGAGTGAAGGGGTGGAGTCTAGTCTGTCATTCAGGTCATAATCAATGAGGCCTCTGCGTGGGCATGGCTTTCTCCTGAGAATTCTGGAAACTCTGATTTTCCTCTTTGAGAGGGAAGACACACTCTCTCGGCTCACTCCCTTGGAGACGCTCTACTGACAAAGCTGACTCCTTAGGAGAGGTCATTGAGGAGAAGCCACATGGCCCACCCTGATGCATTCCATGATGCTGAAGAAGCCACATGAAAACCCCTGCCAGTGCAGAGGGACTTACCATTCCACTGGATCCAAAGGTTTTCTTCCCTCTGGCCTTTGATCTTCCTGCATTTGGCATCGTTGCATGTGTCTTGTGAGTCTGGAGAGTATTTTGCATATCAGTATCAGACATAAGAGCTAATAGTAGACTTAAGGGCTTGGACAGGGATGGAATGCTTTCTTAATGTACAATTTCCCTTGATATGAAACTTTCTCTTATACACTATGCATTTATTTCTCCATTCTACCTGGACTGACACACGAGTCCAGCATTATCTTTACAAATCATCTTTCATTTGAGTCCATTTTTACAGCCATTTTTTTCAGCCCATCTTCTCGATCTTTAGAACTGGAGATAACAACATAGATTTCATTAGTCTTTTTTCAATAATATACTCGAACGTGGTACTACTGCTACTTTTAATCAATTATTTGGTTAACCATTCAAATTTGAAAGAGGAGGCATCCCATTTGCTCTTAGTTTTCAAGATAATGAATTAGGACTCTCGCAGCTTCCAAAAGTGACAAGAAAAGTACCTCTCTGATCTCATGTTTTAACTACATTTGATATGTTATCTCCATGGATCCTCAGATCGTCTTTTCTTCAGGCACTGGGAGCTTTTAAATATTGGCATTTAAGTTCTCCTCCCATAGGCTCTAGTGCTTTGGATAACCTTCTTTGATTTCTAATGTAACAAGATATCCCGGGCTCTTATCAATGTCCCACCCTAGACCTGGATTCAGGAAAAGGATGGGACTTTCTAGTCCTGCAATGAGTTACGATCTAAGAAACTCATGGGAGTCATTCTACACTCTTCTGCAGGTCATCATGAGCTGGGATTAACTCGATGGCAGAGAGATGGTTCTTCCTGGACACTTGGCTTCAGTCAGTTCTCCATGAGTCCATGGATTGTTTGTTGTTGTTGTTGTTGTTGTTACTGTTGTTGTCTTTTTTGGCTTGTTTGTTTAATTGGACCATGGTATTTTGAACCCACACTCTGTATTGGGGGAGGGGGGAGTGTGTGTTCACGGCACTCAATAGTTCTTGCAGCTTGCCAGTCATTTTCCGTGTACAGGAGTAGAAAATAATTATTACACAAAATATAACTTGTCCTTATTATAATGTTCCAATTCAACACCTGAATTACAATATTTCCTATTAATCTCACTAATCTCAACATTTGTATCTTGTTTCATGCCACGACTTTGAACCAGGTCATTCCAGTTTGGCTCCTTGTTGAAAATTTGCTTTTTCACCCCTGATATATTGAGATAGAACCTGCATTTTAAGAAGAATCTGAGGAATCTTATTAAAGAATCACCTGTGGATCTTATTAAAATGTACCTTTTTCTTCATTATAGAAGAATGAAAGAATTTCCATTATGATGCTGGTAAAGAATGCTGAAAGAACCATGGACTTCTAGAACAAACAATCTATCTTGGAAAAAGTACAGCCATAATGCTCTTTAGAAGCAACTTTATCTTGTAGTTTATTTAGTTAAAATTCCTTTTGTCCTTATAGTCTATAGCTTTCCCACTGCCATCAAGTTGACCATGCAGAACAGGGTAGAAGTGCCCCTGGTATGTTTATAAGATAGTAACTCTTTATGGGAGTGGAAAGTTCATTTTCTCCCCCAGAATGCCGAATGGCTTCAAATTGCTAACTTTGTAGCTAGCAGCCCAAGGAGGTAACCACTATACCACCAGGGTCCCTGGTAGTATATACTTTTAAGTATAGTTAAATAATGCTTATTTTTTTTAAGTCTTAGAATAACCCCTCTCTGTGTGGTTATTGATCTCTCACTCTTATTAATATTGATGTGAATTACTGATCTTTTTGCCTGTAGATGATCTCTCTTAGTGTTTAACCTTGTATATTTTAAATTCTTTTATATATGCTAACTCGTCCATCTTTATAAAAGCTGGACTATGCATGGGATGTTTCTATATGACCTTAAAAGTTTTATCAATTTTTAACCAAGTAGCGCTTCATAATTCATTCGCCTTTCAGGAAAAATTAGAGGACTAGAGGGAGAAGCCATCATGAGCTGGAGGGTAGACAGTTGTTAGCTGGGGCAAAGATAATGGCAATGTACACTAAGAAGTAAGCTGGCAAAAAATATAGAGCGGCTGTGGAAGACATTGGGAGGCTTGAAAGCGTTCAAGGCAGCAGAGGCAAATCGTGGTGACCTACAAATAGATGTTTGGATAGATACGCAGACGGAGCAGGTGTGGGAGGGAGAGGGGGAGCATCCTGACCAATATGCCTAGGTTTGAACATGTGCCTTTTCCTTCGCTGCAAATATATCCATGGATGTGGTGTAATATACAGGAGACTAAGTGATGAAAACTTGTTAGACATAACCAACCACACGGATGGAATATATTGCTGAGGCCAAGGAATCAAGAGCATCCTCTCCAGGCACAGCAAGGTCAACTCATGGGAACCCGAAGGGCAGGCTTGAACTGTCCCTGTTGATTTCTGAGACTATCAATATAAAGTGGAGGAGAAAGCTTCATCTTTCTCTCCAGGAGAGACTGGTGTTTTCAGACTACTCTCCCTCCATTGTTCAGCGCAATACATAGCTCGCTATGCCACCAGAACTTTTCACTGGAATCTATACCACCAGGATTTCACATATGAGAAGGGTCTCCTGTGGAGACCAGGTTTAAGCAGAGCTTCCAGACAAAGATCTATTAGGAGTATAAAAGATCTGGTGATCGACTTCCCATTCTTAGCCCACAGAATCTTATGGATCACAAATGAACAAAACCTTGTCTGTTGTGCCGGGCTTTGGAGCTATCACGCAGGGGATCCTGAGCTAGAGAAGGATGTCATGCTTGGTGTAGGAGAGAGTGAGTGAGGGTGAGAGATGCTGCCTGAGCCATCCTGGCATAACAGCGCTGAGGATGATCTTGAACATGCCACTGAAGGGGAAGAAGTTTCAGAGTTATGCAACAGTTTCCTTTTGTGGACCACAAGGTCACCATGAGTCTGTGTCAATATAATGGCAACCAACAACAACAAAACATTTGAATGATTGATTAAGGTCCTCAGCTGGAAAATGGAGTTCATGTAGATATAGATTCAGTTTAATTTCTTATAGTCATTTCAAAGGCTTTAAAGCATTTAATCTATGTTCTGTAATATTTTGACCTTGGGCACAAGTACTCAGCTCACAGTGAGTCAATGGGGATGACTTATTGCATTCTAGATCTTGTGACTTTGATGCATGAACGCACCTTTTAAAGCTTAATAGAGTTTACAAGTTTGAAAGGTTTCCCTTGCACTTTTGAGGGGCACTATATTTTCAGTTTATTCCTTAGTCAATTGTTTCTCTGAAGGAGACTTCATAGTCTCAACAAGTGCCTCATGTACATACTTGGAATGGCTCATTTGCATTTCAGTCATTAGATCTCTCATTCCTGCGAGATTTAATTGTTTAAAAGAGAAAAATCAGACCCTTTTTTCCCCTTTCTATGTCTTAAACATCTCTCAAAATGATTTAAAGAAGATATTTTAAAGCAATAATAAATGCATCCCCTGGCAATTTTGATTTGTAGGTGAAGGGGAGCAAACTTTTACAAATGGGGGACTTTTAAATAAATCATAATTAACCAACTATGCAAATATATCAAATAAATTTGGATACATAGTTAGATGACTAATTACAGTTCAGCAAGGTTAGAAATTGTAATACTATTTTGTTAGCTTGGTTAATATAATATTATAATTGGGGTTGCTTTGATCATTGGGTATGTCAGAGACAATCATTTTTCAAGCTTGGCTGATTTGGAAATCACATAGCTAGAAGTATTAGCAGATTAATAGAAAATGTGGCGCTGTCCAAAAAGTTGAAAGAAATTATTTTTGTCATAATAAGCTATATTAATTTAATTAGCTGTGTATGCTGTTAAATATATATTTTTCATTTGAAGAAGAAAGCAGAATAGCTGTCGATTAAGATGGGGTGCTAAAGAGAAAAAGGAACTCTTTCCTATTGGAAATCACTTGATAGGAAAAGAAAATTGTCGCCTCCAAGGGTTCTATTATATTTTATGTTCTAGCATTTGGATATGTCTCTTAATTCATATGGTCATTGAACGTGCATCAACGTGATGCTAGGTGCTATAGTGTGGGAGGCTGTTCTCTGGAATTGGCTTTGTTCCACTCCTTGGTGTCTCTTGCAATGGCCTCCTACTTTGCCTCCTGGTCTCCAAGCTCCTTCCCTTCAGCCAGTCTTTCCTGCCCTGAGACACCAAGGCCAACTTCTGGTACTATAACCTGGACCCCATACCCCAAAGTTTTCAAGCTCTGAAACAACTGTCCTTTTGAGGGGTTCTCCACCTGTTTTTGCATCTGCAGTTCCCTCTGTCCAGAAGACTCTTCATCTCTTCTTCCTGGTTGAATTCCTATTCTCTGCTTATGTGGCGGTCATGTACCTATGTCAATTTCATAATTGAGATGTAGAGTTGGAGTCTAACCTGTTAATCTGGAGATAGCCAATGAGGCCTCTGTGTGGGCATGATTTTCTCCTGAAAAATTCTGGGAAGTCTCACGGTATTTCCCAATTGGAGAAGAGAGACTTGACTCAGTCTCCAAGAAGACGAACCACTGAGAAGACAAGATGGCAGCATCCAAGGAACTGGAAGAGCTGGAGGAGAAGACACCTGGCCTTACCCCAATGGAACCAGACCTTTGAAGCCAGAAAAGTCACACAGAGACCCCTGCCAGTGCTGAGATGTTTCTACCACCATTGGATGCTGTTGATGGACCCTGAGCTCTGGAAGTGAGGAGCCATGAGGGGACTCTTGCCAGAGTCAGGACTCTGCACCCACTGGCCTGTGACTTCATGAGTCAGAAGGAGACTTTATAGACTGGTATTGGACATATGGGCTAATATTAGACTTATGACTTTGAACCGGACTGGGTTGGAATGCTTTCTCAATGTTCCATCCCTCTTGTATATAAACCTCTCCCTTATATTCATACGCGTGTCTATGAATTTGTTTCTCTAGTCCACCCAGAGTAACACAGCTTAAGACTCTTACATCAACCACTAGTCAACACCACTTCACGACTTCCCCATGTGTGGAAGAGGAGAACTGGAGCCCCTAGGGTTCTGAGCAACTGCTTTTTCTTACGAGCTATCTGAAGATAGACTCGAACTCCCAGCCTATTGCTCAGCAAAGTACTTTAACCATTATACTACCATACTCCATAGAAAACCCCCCTCTTCTTTATACCCAAAGTTGAGCACATCATTCTCCTAGCTACCCTGCTTTACTTTTAACTACCAGCATCCTCTTCTGCACCAGAAGAAACCATTTGAGGGGAGGGGAGCTGCAGGGGAAGGAATGCTTGAATCGATCCCTAAATGAGGTTAACTTTATGAGGCAGATGGAGAAAAAAGGGAATTCCAGGAAGAAGGATCTAGACCCAGATATATCAGTGAGTGCATGTGTGACTGGTTTTATAGGGTATGCTGGGGTCCTAGAGACATGGTGGAGTAGTGGGTTACCCATTGGGCAGCTAACGGTAGTTTGAAATTCAAAAACACCCTTCTGTCCACAAGAGAAAGAAAAAGCTTTCCACTCTAGTGAAGACTGACAGCCCAGGAAACCCACAAGGGCAGTTCTCCTCTCTCCTCTAGGGTCATTAAGAGTCAGAAGTCAACTCAGTGGCAATGTGTTTGCTTTGTTCCTGGAGATGTGGACAGTCAGAGTCAAGATTTGTGCTCTTGGGCATACGTCAGAGCAACAAGCATAAGTGAAGCTTGGTTTGTTTTGTGCTCTAGAAAGGCAAAGGAGCCCTGGGGGTTGGTGGTTGGGGGTTCAAATTTAGCAGCAGCTCTGTGGAAGAAAGATGAGGCTGTCTGTTCCTAGAAAGATGGATGGTCTCAGAAATCAGTTGGAGTAGTTCTACTCTGCCCTATCTCAAAGCTACAAATTGGAATCAATTTGAAAGCAGAGAGTTTCATTTTTTTTTAATTTTATTGTGGGCTTTTAAAACTTGTTACAAACCATACATCAATTGTATCTGACATATGCATACATATATTTCATCATTCTTTTCTAGACTCTTACTTTCCATTGAGTCTTTGGGATCACCTCGTCCTTTTTTCCTTCTGTCCTTCCTCCCCCAACCCTCGTAGCCCTCTGATAGGTTGTAAATTATTATTTTCTTTTGTTGTTGTTTGGGTTTTTTTGAAGGGGGGGAATCACTGCCCTCTGGGGGTCATGGGAGCTACCCAGCCTTGTTCCTGAGAGCTGCTGCTGGATTTGAACCTCCAAGGCAGTGGGCCACAGTCCCACACTCAACCACTATGCCACTGAGGCTCAGCCCATAAATTACTTTTTCCAAATCTCACTCCAGACCACCATCTCCCTTCCCCTCTGGTCTCTGCTGTTTTTCCCCTTGTCTGGGGATATGTGGATATGTGCCATTCAATGCCATCAGTGCCTCCCTCCCCTATGTTGTTGTTTTAACAGGGTAACAACTCTGAACAGAGAGCGAGGAAAGGGAGAAAAGAAATTAGCACAGGCTTGTGCACCAGAGGCTGCTCAAACAAGGCAACTTGAATGCAGCCCGTGTCTGTAAGACAGCCCTGGAATGCAACTGGGACTGATGAGAAGAGGGAGAGGCCAAATAAGTTCACTGACCTGCAGCATCTCAAAGTTGGCCAAGGTCTTTTTCATCTTGGCACTACCAGGCTTTGCGTGCCTCAAACAAAAAAACAAAAAAAATCCCTCACAGCCATTGATTTGATTCTGACTCACAGTGACCCTATCGGACTGAGTTTGACTATGCTGTGCGTTTCCCAAATGATAAATCTTGATAGAGGCAGAAAGCTCATCTTCCTTCTTCAGAGAGGCTAGTGGCTTAGAACTGCTCACTTTACAGTGAACAGCCCAACATGCAACCCAGTAAGCTGCCAGGGTTCCTGGGACACAGCATCTAATAATGCTTGTTAAATGAGTGAATGAATGGAATGAATGAATGGAAGGGGATAATGGAAGCAGACAGGATGAGAGACCTCTCCGGTGTGTGTGTGTGTGTGTGTGTGTGTGTGTGTGTGTGTGTGTATGTGTGTGTGCGTGTATGTGTGTGTGTGTGTGTGTGTGTGTGTGAACAGCCTTGCTTTCCTCCTGGTGGCTTTTTCAAGCTCCCCATCACCTTGCCAACCACAAATCTGCATAGTTTAAAGATAACCAGAAACACTGTTGATTGAGCATCCTACAAGCCACGTTTTCCCATGGACCACACTCCTAATAGCCAAGGGCAGCCAACTCCTTTCCCTTCCCTGGTTTCTGTGTGACTCGTGACTCATGGATATCCAGATGTGATTGATGAGTGTGGGATGGGGCAAATCAGGCAGGAAATCTGTTCTGATAATCAAGGTTGGTGAAGAAATATATATATATATATATATATATATATATATATATATATTCAGTTATCAAACTGAGAGGAAAATGCAGGGGTTTTGTGGAGAAGCAGAAGAGAAACAGGTTGATGTCACGAATCCTATGGGATATTTTTCAAGCATAGGACTCCAAAGAACAAAGTAGCAATTTGACCCAGTGTTTTTAGGGCAAGCCAAATTGCACGTGGTGCCACCTCAGTTACCTTGACAACAAACCCTTTCTTAAGATAATAATTTACCAAGAAAAGCCCTTGCAAATTAAGTGCATCTTAGCTATAAAGAAAGAAGATATTAACTATGAGTGGAATAATGTATGGCTAGCAGGCCTTGGTGGTTCGGTGTTGGGATTTTTACCTTCCATGAAAGAGGAGGCTTAGGTTTGATTCTGAGCTAGCGTACTTCAAGCACTGCTTCCCCCACTGGAGATTCTTGAGTTGTAATGGAGTTGAACAAGCTTCAGCATCTCTTTCGTGCCAAGGCTGACTAGGAAGAAAGATCTGGCAATCTGTTTCTGAAATCGAACCAGCAGGAACCTATCAACCGCCATGGCCTGACAGCATTTCTTTCCATTGTGCATGGAGTCACCATGAGGGAGGTCATGTGAAAACATTATCAGCAGTACATACATAAGCTCCATTCACAACAGGGACATGTGCAAGAAAGGATCTGAGAGACATGTGTGACATGAACTCAGGTGGAGCTAAGAGTGGGAAATTGAAATTATGAATGAAAAGAAAGGAGCGCAAAGTACAGATTGGGCTTGGTCACAACTAGTAACAATCAAATTATGTATGGCTGTGATGTCTCACCCACCAAACTCAGAGCATCCAAGGGACTTTGGGCTGAAAAGTGGAGGGGCAGCTCAGTGGGAGGTGCTTGGGGATGGTGACTCTGGTAGCCCCACAGTTTTGACTGCCTTTCTCATTGGCTGGAGTGGGGTGTGCGACCATAGAGAGAAAAAATCATCAAAAGCAACTGTTGTAGCTTTTGCCATTGTTCTTATGGGTCCTAGAGTCACCTCTGACCCATAGCAAGAGAATAGAACTGCCCCATGGGGATTCCCTGGACTGTAATATTTACAGAGGGAGATTTCCAGATCTTTGACTTGGAAAGGCTGAGGGGTTCAAATCACCAAATACTCAGTTAGCGGCAAGCACGTAACTACTGCACCATCAGAATTTCTTCAAAAGCTATTATCCCCAGGGACCAATAGACCCAATGTCCAACAGCTGAGAGTCTCTGTGACGCTTGCCACAGACCCCTCTTCTGAAGGTATTCTATGGTGAATCATTTAGGTATTGGAATATGGAGGTAGCCAATGTTGGGCCAGAATCCCTCTTTCAACTGTGTTTTAAAAATTAGTACCAGGGTCTAATCAAGGACAACATTAATGAAAGATATTTATGTTCCAGGGTTATAGATAAGCCTCTCGACCACAAATTAACAAAGAGGCCTCTAAAGGGAGGCAATGACGATTAAAAAAAGAAAAACAGAAAAAGACATAGATTCCAGGAATGGGTTTAAGGCTCACACTGAATCCTAGCTCCAGTTTAATAAGAATTCATTCTTATAGCATGGCCCTGCTGGATACTCGCCCTCAGGAAAGGGAAACAAATTTTAAGGTATTCTATCATCATGTTTTCTTCTTACCCATGGGGGGGGTGGAGAGGGGCTGTTCAAAGGATAGCAGGTCAGGTGCTTTTTTTTTGAACAATTGTACTATTCGATTGTGTTCTTCCATTGGGGGAATTCTCAATGTAAGTATAAACTTTCAAAATTTTCCTATTAAATCTATACCTTTCTCACAGAGCCATTCTGTCCATGAAGTACAGAGGTAATAGTAGACACCTCGTGCCATTTATGCAAGTGACAGGCACTCATTGGCTCCTCTCAGCTCTGTGGCTGCAGTCACACAACCTCAATTTCCTGCACCTATTCAAGTGCAGTCAGGCCAGCATGCCTGCTTCCCGTTCTGGACCTCCATTGAGTCAGAAGGACTGGTACAGGCAGGGGGAGGCCTCAGTAGCTGGTGGGGGCATGTATCATCTTAAAAATCCTGTAGAGGTGAGGGATCATGGAAATGAGTTGGGCACAGTAGGCTTGTGCATGAACTGTGCTCTTTTCTGCCAGGGAGCATGTAGGACCATGCTTGGTCCCTCTGAATCTCCACGGACTCCTCATTACACAATGGATTTCATCATACCTCCCTCAAAGAGGGAAGTGGAAAAAGTGTCATAATGCATGAATGCCTTTTCTGGGGAGACATTCCACAAACAGTAAGCCAGAGGCCATGGAAGGATTCTGACTAGATGTGTGTCCACATACAACCACAGAAATTTTAGAAGCAAATAGTCGGGTCTGTCTTTTGGTGGATCTCAGACTGGAACCTCTGAAATTTTGGCTAACAACCAAGCATGTGAACCATTGGCACCTCCCAGAGGAAGTGGATACCAAACTCAAACCCACTGCCAGCAAGCGTTTTTGACTCCTAGGGACCTTGGATGAGATTTCTGGGACTTTACTCTGATTTTACTTTTTAGAAATGTGTATAGCTTCATTGTTCTCCTGTGGAGCAGCTGGTGGGTTTGAACCACAAACCTTACAGTCAACAGTGCAGTATGGATCTGGTAGTGCTGCCAGGGTTCCTGAGGAAGGATGGTTATATGCCCACTATTACCTCTTCCAAGTTCTTTTGTCTAGGACCAGGTTCCAGAAGAGAATTCTCAGGAGACGCTTTTTCAGTTACATAATCTTTGTCCTCTATGGACTTAAGAACTGTGAAAATAGCGGCTCATGAGTATTGTCTTAGGATAGTACTGGATTGAAAATCTGGGATCTGGTCAGACCTCATCCTAGTCCCTTAACCTCCCAGGGTCTCTGTTGATGCTTTTGTAAAATAAGAAGCTCATTACACATGATCCTCAAGGATTGCCTCAATTCCAAACAGCGTAACTTTAGAGAGTTTTGAGAAAAGGATGGGCTCTGAAAGCTGTCTCTCAGACTACATTTCCCTGGCTGTACATACCCTGGGTTTGGGGATTGGGGTTATAATGATGTATGTGGACAAGTTTGCTTTATCACATCATGCTGAATATTCGTAGAGATCATATGAAACTAAGCAAGCATGCCTCTGCTGTGTACACATACTCTGTCTTTCTGTCTTCTATTTTCCATTAAATTTCTTTTCATTTGTATTGTTTGGGTTCACTTTCCTATGACCCTGGGTCAACAAAATCAATCTAGAGAGAGAGAAAGTAAGATAAGTATATGAGTACAAAAATCACAAATCGCACCTGAGATGACAAAACGCCAGTCATCAGGTCATCCTGGAGGCCATGGAGTCTGTTGAGTGACATTAGCATTCTTCATTGACTCGTGCACACTCCCTTCTCCAGCTGCTATTTCAGGAGTCGCCCATGTCATTACCAATACTCAGTCTTTGAGCTGCCTGTTCTTTCCTGAGCTATGATCATACTGTCCCAGGTTGGTAATAGATGAAAAAAGAAAAGAAAAAAAGGGAGGGGGGAACAGAAGGTTTAAAAGCAAACTTTCAAGCTTATCTAAGTGAAGCATGCAAACAAAACATTTCCATAGGCGTTCATCTGCTTTCCTATTTGCTATCAGAAAATTCATAGTCAGTACCAGAAATATGTGTTTGGAGGCTAGTTACTTTATGATTCACATGCCCTCCTGAATATTAAATCCATTTGGTGTCATTCATGGTTCAAGCCATCAGATCACAGGGCTGGAAAATCCAGGGGTGGGGCTGCAGAGAGTGGAGAAGTGGAGTGATGTAAGAGACCAGCAGAAAAGATGGTCAGCAAATAGTCTTCTTATCACAAAGATGCTTCTTCAATATTTAGTTGTTGTGGCAGGAAAATGACAACAAATCTATGAACTGTAAACCATCTGGCCTGAAATATGTTCAGATATGAATGTTCATCTTGAAAAATGAAATCTATGAGATTCTGGCACCCGCTTTGACTTTTGAGAGATGAACAGCTTGGGTATGCAAAGAAACGATTTCTGCACTAGCCTTCTGAAACTTTAAACTTCTTTGAATTCAGAAATTAGAAGATTCCTGGCCTGGAAAGGAACATGATGCCTCCCACACTTTGAAACTTTCATGAGAGCCAATACCTACAACTGTACCCAGGCAGGGCTTATAGGGAATTGTCTTTAGTGTCGAGACTTAGAAAAATTAATGTGGTTCTGCAAATATCTCATTCAACATCTGTCCAAGTTTCAATGTATGCTAGGAATGCGGTAGTGTACTGTGCATTGGAGTCTAGCTTTCACTAGATTCCTAAGGCCAAAGGCTAATAATGCACGCACAAATTGAACTATTTCATTTTTTTATAAATCATTTTATTGGGGGCTCATACAACTCCTAGCATGATCAATACATACATCAGTTGTATGCAGGCCACATTTGCACATTTGTTGCCATCAGTTATTTCATTTTTAATTAAAGTTCTTCTAAAACTCAGAATTAATTCATTCATGGACTCTCTCAATCTTTTCTCTTCTTGTTGCTTTTTACTAAAAAAAAAGAATATATGTAACATGTGATTTCTTCCATGTAATTACATCATTATCACACCAAGTGTTCCTCGAGAAAATTTGTAAGGATTTGAAATTATGTGTGTCTGCATTTCTTTCTTTTACCCTAACACTTAAATGATTATAAATTATGCTTGGAAAAGGCAAAAACATGCTTAATGTTTATACAAAGAAACTTTTGCAATTTTTTTTATATTTATGAATCCTACTATATCTACAGAGTATGCAGATTTTAGTATTCAGCAGCAAAAACAGCTGGATGATCAGTCTTGCCCTTGAGGATTAGAGTTTCTTGGTTGGCTCAACTGATTAACTATGAACCAAAAAGAGCTAAAAGTACACTACATTGAGAGTCCAATCCAGTATAGAATCTGGATACAGACATATCAGCAATTTGCCTGCTTCATAAATGTTTGTGTTTGTTTCCCTCTTATTTTTTCCATTAGGAAGGGTTTGTTTTTCATGAACTTTATAGGGATTAAACACACACATACACACACACACACACACACACATACCAAATGGATACCTGGAAGAGTCAATGAACATATCCATTTGATTAGAAAGACTCTATCAACCTTTGACTTTAACAATATGCATTTTAGTTCCTTCCTTCTGAGAAACAAGATGAGTGGTACATATGAGCAGTGAAAAAAATCAGGTGAAAATAGTTGACATTCTGAACATTTTTATCATTTTTTTGTCTTTATAACACTTCCACCTTTCCCAAATGCCATCTTTCCCAAAGACTGGTAATTTGAATTGCCAACCCTTGGATGCCCCCTTGCTGTTATAATGAAATACAGGATGCAGCAAAGTTTAGAGACTAAGACTATGAAGGAAAGCCTGGCGATCTACTTCCAAAAAGGAGCCAATGAAAAACCCACGGATCACAATGGTCTCATCCACAACCAGTCATGGGATGAGGCCAGGACCAGAAAGTTCAATGAGGTCACGGTGAATGAGGGAAAAAAAACAGTAACAATTCTTGGGAAATAATTCAGGATTTTCTTGAAGGACATTGTGTTCTGTACAAATTCTTTTATAGTAGCAAACACTCAGGCACCCCTCTGAAGCATTCTTGAACTTTTTCTGGGTAAATTAACAAATGATAAGAATGCCATGAGACATCTGATTTATAAAACAGAGAGCTTAGGAAAAGGAGGTCTCAGACTGGGTGAGTTGGCCTCTGGTGTACAAGAGAAGAAATGATCCCTTGAGTCCTGTAATAGATTTGGAGTCCAATGTTGTATACCAACCAGTAGTGTCTTGGGATCATTTTTAAATGTAAAAATAGAAAATTTTACAAGAAAAGATATGTCCATCAATGGTACAACATTGTTGATCTCTGGTTGAACTTGAATATAAATTGAAGTGCATATAAGATCCTTTGATATGAATGAACTACCAGTAAATATCAGGACATTCTATAATATTAAATTCTATTTGAAAAATCTATGGAAAAGGCAGTTGAGCATTAAGGAACATAAGTTGAACTTTCATAATATAACTGCTAGTCATTTTGCAGGCTATATGTGAATAGCAGCTGTAATTTAAAACACTGTATATTTACTGATTTTCAATTCATAATAAACAAATCATATTTTAGATTAAGTATAGAGCATATCTGGGAACATAACCTAAAGAAGTAAGAGCCATAACACGAACAGACATATATGTACTCCCATGTTCTTTGCAGCATTGTCCACAGTGGAAAGAAATAGGAAATAGATAAAATGCCCAGAGGGAGAAGAAAAGATAAAGAAAGATTGCTATATGCACCCAGTGGTGGATAACTAAAGAACAGTGACAAAGCCATAAAGCTTCTGATGACTTGGATGAACCTGAAGAATAATTTGATGATTGAGGCTGGTCAATCGCATAAGGATAACTTCCAAGGCAAAAGACTTGCCGACCAAAGAAAAGAGACTTGGAGGTTCTCAAGGGAGGGAGAATAAAAGGAGATGGAGCATATGACTTGAAAGTTGACAGTATCGATTGGGGTAACTATAAGGGAGGACAGAGATCCATAAGAGAGAAAAGAGAAAATCACAGGAGAGGGTAGGATAAAATATGAGAGAAGGGATTGGTGAATGGCTTGAACTAATGCATGCAGAGTTGATGGTCTAAAATGTAAACCCTCCCTCCCACCCAAAGAACAGAGAATTCTAAGTTGACTTTTTAAGCCAAAATTTATGTATTTTTATGGCAGCACTGGAAATATTCTAATCTTTTGGCATAAAAATTTTGACCTCATATTCTAATTCCATATGTAGGTCTCTCGTTTATAATACAATGTGGAAAGTACAGGAGGGTAGAGAATTCCAATTTTCCCGCATGCTCCTGGAATCTAAAATAGAGGAGGCAGTATTAAATTCTAGGTGTGTGCTCTCTGAATTAATTTTTATAACCCAGCTGAATAAAGCCTCAAAGATATGCAAATCCTAAACACTTCAGAAATAACAAAGCATTTCATGATGGAAGATTATTGGCTTTAAGAAATGAGTATGAAGATATAACATCTTTATATTGCTCACTGTTAAAGAAGCTACTTAAGATATTTTACTAACTGCACTATAATCTCAGGTTAATGCTGGGGAAAAAACATACATTTATATATTTCTAGAGAGGAAAAATTTCAATGCCATGCTGTCTGTTTTTGTAGAGACAAGAAGACTTGCAAAGTGTTTACTGGCAACCCTTATCCAAAAAAAAAAGACATCATCTTGTTTAAGTCCGACTGTGTGGTGTGTGTGTGTGTGTGTGTGTGTGTACGCACGTGTACGCACGTGCATGAGCATGTTGGGGAAATTTGAGTTAATGAAGAAGAGGAGTCATTATGAAATAGATTTCATAATTACCACTACTCAACAGATGTGGAATCTGAGACTCAATTGAAGTGGCACCCAGTTTGAGCAGGTTAACAACAAAAAAAGTTCTTCAAAAGTTAACTTATAATACTTAAGCTCTAGATTTTTATAAACACTGAATGGCTTACTTGTTTTTCTGTAACCCACTGGCATTATATGCAAGTCAATAGTATCTAGCAAAGTAAGCCATTGTAACTAATAAATTAAATTAGTCCCTGTCATTTAAATGTGTCTAATTCATAGGTGTATGATGTATGCCAATGTATGAAGTATATTTTAGTCCAAAGCATTAGTATTTCAGGGAAAAGGCAACATGATGAAGTGGTTTAAATTTGCTGTGTTGTCCGATGCCATCCATGTGACTCTGATTCATAGTTTTCCTATAGTGAACAGAAACACCATGCAGGCAAGCACCCTCCTGGTAGTCACTGCAGTTTGTGAGTCCCGTGGCAGTCACTGTGCCATTCTACCTCACTAAGAGACTTCCTCTTTTTTGCTGATACTATTTTCCCAAAAGAATGTGCAAACTGTAAAACAATAGCTTAATCAAGCGAAATTCTGCTGAAGATCCCTGGCATAGGTTGCAGCAGTACATATAAAGGGAGCTACAGGAAATTCAAGCTGCATTGAGAAGAGGAGATGGAATAAGGGACAACATTGTTGATGTCAGATGACTCTTGGCTAAAAGCAGAGCATACCAGAAAGATATTTATGGTTGTTTTATTGAGTATGTAAAGTCGTTTCACTAAATGGATGATAACAAACTATACATAGCCTTGAGAAGAATGGGAATTCTTAATTGTGCTTGTGCACAATTAATTGTGCTATGGATCAAGAGCAGGTTGTACGAACAGAAAAGAGATGTTGAATGGCTTAAAATCAGGAAAGTTGTATACCAATAGTGAGTCCTTTCATTATATTTATTCAATCCATATGTTGAGAATATCATCAGCAAGGTTGGATTATAAGAAAAAGACTGTGCCCTTGGAATTGGAGAAAGGCTTATTAGCAACCTTCACTATGCAGATGGCCCAAACTTGCTTGCTGAAAGTGAGAAGGATGTCAATAACTTGCAGGTGAAGATCACGGATGGCAGCCTTCACGATGAATTACCACTCAATGTAAAGAAACAAGCTCTCCCAACTGAACCAATAGGTAACATCATTAAAAAAGGAGACAAGATGGACTTTATCAAGGATTTCTTCTTGCCTTGGATACTCATTGAAGCAGGAGTCAAGAGATCAAACCACCTAATCCAGTGAGTAAATGTGCTGCACAGGACATCTTTAAAATATTGAAAAGCAGGGACCCTACTTTGAGGACCAAGTGCACCTGACCCAAGCCATGGTATTTTCAATTACCTCATAGATTGTGAAAGTTGGACATTGCAGAGGGAAGACTGAAGAAGAATCAATGCATTTGAATTATGGCACTTACTGGCAAAGAAGAGTCAATATTGAAAGTACCATGGATTGTCAAAAGAACAAACAAATCTGCCTGGGGAAAAAGTACAGCCAGCATGCCCCTTGGATGCAAGGATGTGTCAAGTAATTTGGATGTGTTCTCAGGAGAGAGCAGTCCCTGGAGAAGGACATCATGGTCGGTAAAATAGATGGGCAGAAAATAAGGAGGAAGACCTTCAGCAAAACAGATTAAGGCAATGGCTGCAACAATGGACGCAAAAGAACAATTGTGAGGATCTCGCCGGACTGGGCAGTGTCCCCACCTATTGTTAATTGGGTCCCGATGAGTTGGAAGTGACTAGATATCACCTAGAAACAACATTTTACCAAACATTTCTTCAGAGATCAATCCCCCTGTTAATGTGTCAAAGGTCTGTGAGATGAAGTTTCATCACCTTCACTGCCAGGAGCAGTCTGGTTATACTTCTTCCAAAATAGATCTGTTTAGTATTCTGACAGCATACAGTGTATTAAACATTCTTGCCAACAACATGTATCAAAAGCACCTATTTTTCTGTCTTCCTTATCCATTTTCCAACTTTTCCATGAAGAGGAAGCAACTGGAAATGTCATGGTTTGAGTCATACTCACCTTAGTCCTCAGAGTGACTTTCGCATCAAATTTACCCACTGTGATTATTTAATTTTATAACTCTTGCTTCCATGGGCATTTTTTTGCAGATCCAAGTAAAACAAAACAACTTTAATATCTTTAATATCTTCTGCAGTTATCATGATATTGTCTACTGGTCCAGTTGTGAGCAGTTCTGTTTGTATTATGTCGAGGTTGGATCCATGTTGAATGCTATAGTCTTTAATCTTCACCAGTAAGTGCTTCAAATCTCTGCTCTTGGAGGGAGAGAGGCTGTGTCATCTGCATATCACAGGTTGTTAAGGAGTTGCCTTCCAAACCTGATGCTGCATTCTTCCAATTATTTGCTCAAACTGAATTAAATATGGTGAAGTGATACAACTCTGACACACATCTTTCCTGATTTTAAACTACCCAGCATCCCATTGCTATCTTCTAACAGTAGCAAAATTACAGTTATGAAGTAGCAACAAAACTAATTTTACGGTTGCGGAGGTCACCACAACATAAAGCATTGTAGCATTAGGAAGGTCGAGAACCCCTGGAGGAGGCTTCTTATAAAACGAATGATGTCGTCTGGAATCCCCATTCTTTGCAATGTCATCCATAACTTGTTATGATCCACACAGTCCAATGATTTTTGTATCATCAATAAAACATCAATTGAAAACTTTTTGATAGTCTGTTTTCATACAAATAAAAATGAAGATTTTAAAATAATAATGTTAAAATCAAAGAGAACTGGATTCAAGTCCTCACTTTTCTGACTACAAGTTGCTTTATCTGAGCCTGTTTTTCATATTTTATGATGGGGCTTATAAAACCTACCTCATAAGCTCAATGGATCATTTAATGAGACAATAATTTAAAATTCTTAGCTTAGTAACTGGAAAAATATGGGATTTTAAATATCAACACGGAAAAGTATTATCCTTTCCAGGTATTATTTACTTGACTGTTTTTTAAATATTTTTATGATGACTAAATAGAGCTTTCATATGAAACACTACAAGGTATTTAGCCAGATAGCATAAGTTCCTCCTATTTATGTCTTTGCTGCCTAAATTTTCGTAAGTAAAAATTGTGGAAGAACTAGCCAGGAAGGTGCTTTGATTGGGACCCCTATGCCTACTGGATTTGGCATCGTAATCTTTACACTCATCCACTGTTACTTATCAAGTTATACACACTGGTCACTCCTGAAACTACCATGATAACAAATAAAACCATGCCCTCACTTAGCTCATCAGTGTTCCAAGTGGGACTTAGAAAAAAATGGGATATAGTCCATAAGCTCTCCTCACACACACCAAACCTATCTCATTTTTTATTATCACAAATTTAGACTTAAGCATTTCTTCTTCAGTGATTTTTTTTTCTTCTTCATCGTCTTCTGGAAGATTATTTCATCCATACTATTCATCCCTCCCTTAAATAATCCATGGTTGGCAGTCCACTGACGGCCCCTGAGATCTACATGTGATATAACAGGCCATTGAAACACGTCACCCCCTTGCAGGTGATATAGCAAGTCAATGAACCAAACCCTAAATCAAACTCACTCCATTGATTCTATGCTAATTCATAACAGCCCGCCAGGAAAGAATCCAACTTCCCCTATGAGTTTCTGAGCATGCAACTCTTGTGCATGCAAATCTTTCTCCCTAGGAGTGGCTGTGGGTTTCAAACTTCTGACCTTGAGGTTAGCAGCTCAACTTCTAATCACTATACTACCAGAGTTTGCTCCTCTAAGGAACCAGATACAGAACTAATATCCAGCAGTAGGAATCAGCTAGTTTCCACACACTGTCAATTTATCCTGAGAGTAGGTCATAGTCCAAAGGAAACTTCCCTCAATCCCTTCAAGGTTGTGACAAGATTAAGAAGGTCTGTCTCCCCACAACGCTAAGACTACATCATGGAGTTGACCACACTATGTTACATCATATCATGGGAGCATTCTGGCCCACCCAGTTTAACATGAAACCTAACTATCACCACTAATATTTAAATGATTACAAGTGAATAAGTTACAGGAAACAATGTACTTTCATTTATCAGTAACAATGAATATATTTTCTGTAGTTCCAATCTATCCGTTGGAATCAACTCAGTGGCACTACTTTTGGCCTGGGGGTTTTGAAGGGAGATGGAGCTGAAGAAGCAAACATAAACCAAGTTGAGAAAGAGTCAAAGTACTTTGCTACCCCCAGCATTCACAATTGGGGTATTCCTCCAGTTTCCATAAAGCGTTATTATCATCTTGGCTGCAATCATGTAGAAAATGAATGGAGTAGAAAATACAAGAGGATAATTTAATAAGGCAAGCCTTTTTTCTTATGAAGTCTTTGAAGGAAGAAGTCATTAGATGAAGACTTGGCTTTTGTTTACCCAGGTCAAGAGGCATGTCAGTTTGGTGATATGCTGTTGGCATTAAGTCTGTAATTAGACATTCCTAGAGAGCTGCTCCCAGTAGGTGTTTCCCAAGACAAATAGTAAAGGAAGTCTTCGGCCAGGACAGAGTCGGAGACTCAGGTGCATGGAAAGAATCCTTTGCTGACAGCAAAAACACTGAACTATCAGGATGGGATCCTGGCTTTTGAATGAAAGTTTCTCTCTCATATTAATTGTAAGTAGCATTTTTGTTATTCAACTTTCAAACTGTATATTGAATAGTCTTTGATTTTTAGATGACTTGCATAGACATAATAAATAGTTTGAAGTACTGCTTTAGTTAAAAAACTAAAAATATAAAAACTAAACTTGTTAGAAAACATTCAGGAGATCTATTTAATTTACCCTTACAGAATCATGTAAAGTTGTTTTCCGATTGAGTTCATTTTTAATTACTTTTAAAGTCAAGTAGTTTGTTTTTTGCATAATGTATGAATGTTTCTCTAAATCAAATGGAGTCTTCGAATTAGGCTTTGAAATTGGAATTTTTCTAGAGTACTCTGAGTTGTTTTTCAAAATTTCCTCCCCCTTCTTTACACCATCAACTGACAGCATGATAGCAATATTAACTAGAAAGGTTTCATTATTATTCATAATATTACTGAAAGTGGACCCATGCCATTGAAAATCTCTTTTTTGATGTGGCAATCTCTGACCATTATACTTATTGTTTAAAAAAAGTAAGCATCACTCTATGAAACATCAGTGTATGGAATAATTCTGATTAATACTGAGAAACTCCTCATTTTATTTTAAACAAATACCCCAGTCATTTTGAGTTGAGAAGAAGGTTGATGATAGTACTGATCGATTCTCTTTCTCCCTGGGCTCCAGCTCCTGTGGCTGGGCATGAATTTATATCTGTTTATAGACACATTCTGCTGGTATGAAGAGCAAGAGTCATTTCTGTACACACGAGTTATTCTGGGTGTAAGTAGACTTGGTGGCTATTCATTATCATTTCAGGAAACAGAATATATTCCATTTCCCTTGGCGACTTTGTTCTCACTGAATCTCTTTGTGTCTTCTCTTGGGAACAGTCCACACTGGCCTGGGCAAGAGCCTCCGCAGCGTGCCTGAATTTTAACTGCATGCTCATTTTACTACCCGTCAGTCGAAACTTTATTTCATTCATGAGGGGGACACATACGGTAAGTACTCAGACATTTGCTTTCATTGCAGTTGTTATGATTTACAAACCTCACTGAGTCCAAAGACAGTCTTTCTGAGGATCCCTAGGACCACTGTAGAAACCAAGGTTTTGCTTCTTTGTGGAGGATGATGCCACGTCTGATGTGGTTGCTTGGTACTGGGTGTGACTGGGCTGATTGACTCTTGCTCTTGTCATTCATTCCTCACAAGACTTGGGGCTCACCCTTTTTCTGAGATATTTGCTCTGTCAAAAACCAGGGCTAGTGAAATTGATCAACCATACAGAAATGGAAGTATTATAAAAGGTGGAACTATATTACCATGTATGATTGAAAGAAGGCGAATAGGCAGTTGTGCCCACGACCAGTAAAGAAACATCTTTCTGAGGACCTGGGAAGTAGAGTCATAGCTCATCCACGTGGACTTTGACCTTGACCAAAAAAAAAATCTTAATTTTATAGATTTCACTGTATTGGGCACTTACTTTCATTTTTTGCCAAAGAAATGAGAACATGAGATTTCTAATAGCCATTACTTAACTACATAATTCATTATATAATCAGCACACTCTCACTTTATGAATTTGTAGAGCTGCATATCAACCAGTTGCCTCTGAGTTGATTCTAACTCAGGGTGCTCTCATGTGAAAGATTCTCCCAGGGGGTTTTCAGTGGCTGGCTTTTAGGAAGTGGATCACCAATCAGGAGGATGAACTTTCCTCCTTCCAGGTTCCATAGATGTATTCATTGTCTTCTTTTGTCTGATAAGGAGTCATTTCCCGATTACTTAGAGGAGGAAGGGTTATCACCTACCTTTTCTAGATAAAGAAATCAAAGGTTGAATGTCAGCAGGGTTATAGAAGATTGCTGAGAGTACAGTCAATGACGTCTCTTGAGCTACTACTCAGCAAAGTCACTATTTGGTTAATGACCTTAAACTTTGTCACCAAAGGTCCCCAATGGTAAAAAAAAAAAAAAACTCTGCTACTACCTTGGAAAGGCTGATGGCTCAACCCCATCAGCTGCTCCCCAGTAGAAAAAGAGGGAAGTCTCCTCTTTCAAAGATCGCTGCCTGGAAATCCAGTCAGTTTGTGGAAAACTCTTCTCCAGGTGGGCCTAGACTTTCCAAGGGGTCTAGTTGCCTTGACTGCCATACCTGGCCAAACCACAAGAAAACCGCAACAAATGAAGGCACTTTCTTGATTTGAAGGTTTCCTTCCAAGGAGAGCTGTGACATAGTGGGGTCCTTGTTGGGTGGTTAACCCCAAGGTCAATAGTTCCAACCCACCAGCTGCTCCAGAGGAGAAAGATGAGGCTGCGTACTTCCAGAAAGATGTGCTGTCCTACGGAGGTTCACTATGAGAACAGACTCCCTGGCAATGGGTTTGGTGTGGGGACTCCCTACGTTTTCCTGTGATGATGTTGCTGGTTTGTGCTAAGTAGATGGTAGGAGGTCACGAAGACCACAAAAAAGGAAAAAGTGATTCCAGCCTTGAGAACACTTTGGTATAGTTTCACTCCGTCCTGTAGTGTCAAAATGAGTTAGTTGTGTTTGTTCACAAAGAGACCCCAGTGTTGCTTAGGTTTGTGACCGTTGAACACTGGGACAGTTGCCAGAAGGAGCCCCCTCCCCACCCCAGTCAGGCCTTTGTCTTTTTGTTCCTTCAGTGCTGCCATGGGCTGTGGGGGAGGCAATTCGACAAACACCTCAAATTCCACAAACTGGTCGCCTATGGGATCGCTGTGAATGCAAGTAAGTGCTATGATGCATTACCTGATGAACTTCAAGCCATCTCTGCCTTAATTCTTTCATTTTGTTTTAATCCCCTTTGCCAAGTTTTCCTCTTTGACAAAAACAATCCTCCCCTCCCCCCAACTGGCCCCACCACAAAAGCCAGTTTGTTTAGTTTTTGTTTCTTGTATGTGTTTTTTTTTTTTGAGGGGGCGTGGTTTTTAAGTTCAAGTATCTCCTTGGACCCATGCATCGCTAGTAAGGTGTTAATCTGCGAAGGAGAAGTTACCAAAACTTCAGGCTCATTTTGAAAAAATAAGGCCTGTCACTATCAAAATGGCAAATGCCAACTAGAAAAAAACTGGTTACTTAAGATGATTCACACAGGAACTAAAATTGGCCAATGCTCAAATCTCACTCACAGTTGTATGAAAAGGAGAACCCAGTGGCACCCTGGACGGACCATAAAAAGAGAAAGAAGGTTTGTCTATCATTGAGAAAGTGGGAGGGGGTGAAGAATCATGGAGAGATGTGAGCATGATGTCTCTAATTCAAGAGAAAGGCCCTAGCGATTGGTATCAGAGGTCACGGTGAAGCAGAAAAGGAGAGGGTAAAACAGTCACTAACTGCTCTGTAGTTTTTCTGGAAAACAGAGGCACTGAAAGGAACCGACATGGGTATGATGAAGAGTTATGAGTAGAATTACGACTCAGGGTGGTTCTTCACAAACTAATTTAACGACATGATGTTTTCCTCATTTGTTTGTATCCGTTCATGCATTAAAAAAAAAGCAGAGTAAAAGGAACACTCAAAACAAATGTGAATTTAATTAAGCAACAAGACATGACAGACTGTGCTTGGGTGCTAATTAACACAACTTGGGGTGCTCAGCAAGACAGGAGGGGAAATTTCTCCCCATTGGTTGCCTTCAATGCCAGATTGAGCCAACCCAGAAAATGCTCTGCAAAAGGTCCTTGTGGGCTGTTAAAAGTAAGAGCAGAAAATAAAATAAAATAAGACAGCATGTTTTGAAGAAAACCAGCTGAGGGACGGGAGACAAAGAACTGGGCTCATTCATCTTTGTCTCCCCGGGTCCACTGTTTTGCTGAGTCTATACAGGTGTCAATAACCTTTGATGAATGAGTGAAGGCAAGAAGGAGGGAAGAATGCTCTGCCAGGGAAGGAGAAATCAGCTCAGACATGGAAGACTCTTCCAGACGTTGAAAATTATCTAAATTTAGCATGAGTGTCCCCTGAGTGCAATACCCAAGAGGAGTTCAGACTGCTACTTGGTAGGCTTGTCAGAAAGGAGTGCAAAGCATTTCTATACATTCTTTTCAGCCTTAAGGATCTTTCACTTCAGTAAAAAATGCCATCTATATGTGTATACCATATATATTTAACAAATGTGTATATATATAACATTAAAGTGATAGGAAGAATGTTATCACTATGCAATTGCTTTAAGGCAGGAGTAAATTCTAAGAGAAATATGTAAAGGGTGGAAACATAAAAAATATCAGAAATGGAAACAAAGCAACAAAGTGAAATAAGTATTGTACAAAAAGGTCCTCAAGTCTTTGGGTATAGATATTTTTTTAGATGGACTCATAGGTCAGTCATACAAAATTCATTGGGAACCTGAGTTAAATGTCTCCTGGGTGTAACGTACTAAGATGGGCGCTGTCATGTTCTGAAGTAAGTATGGTCAGTACTGCTGGGAAATGGAATACAATGGAGTGTGGGCAGCAGTGGAAGAGGCTCAGGTGAAGAAAATGATTTCATAGTTCTTCTACTAAATGGTTGTATCATATAGATACATTGCCTATTCCATTTCCACTATGGGATTAAAACAACAGTCCACAAGCAAGTTGCCCTTATCAATGATAAATACAAATTAATTGTCAGAACTTGATTGAAAATCTGAAGAAAAGAAGGATATTCACTTGCCACTACCACAAATAAGTTGGAATCCAAACTCCATAGTTTAGCTAACAGGTTACATTGCAATCTAACCCCTGACTACTGCTCCAGTTTCATCTCTTGTCTTGTTACTGTTAGGTTCTGTTGAGTCAGTTCTGACTCTTAACAACCACTGTGTATAGCAGAAAGAAAGTCTGCTTGGTTGTGTGCCGTGCTTACAATTGTTCTTCTGTTTGAGCTAGTTCTTGTGGTCACTCTCTCCCTCCATCTCATTGAGGGTCTTCCTGTTTTTCACTGGACCTCTACTTTACCAAGCATGATGTCCTTCCCCACAGGCCTGTCTCTCCTAATAGTATCTTGAAAGAACATGAGACAAAGTCTCACTATCCTTGCCACTAAGGATCATTCTGGCTGTACTTCATCCAAGACAGGTCTGCTTGGGTTTTTTGGCAGTCCATTTTATTTTCAGTATCTCTGCTAACACCATAGTTGAAATGTATCAACTCTTCTTTGGTCTTCCTCGTTCAATGTCTGAATTCCACATACGTGTGAAGGAATTGAAAGTACTGTGGCTTGGATCAGGTATGCTTTAGTCCTCATAGTGGCATCTTTGTTTTTCAACACTTTATGATCTTATGCAGAAGATTTACCTAATGCAATGATCTCTTGTCATAATCATAGGCTTTTATCCTCTTCAAGCAGGAACCCTGGTTGAGTATAGTGGCTATGAATTCTGCTAGGAAAATATGAGGCTTTTTTCTCCCCTAAAGAGTTACTCTCTCTTTAGAACTCCCCACAAGGGCAGGTTTATCCTGTCCAATAGAGACGCCAGGGGTCAGAATTGACTCAATAACAGCAAGGTTTACCCTCAAGCAGTAACCAGCTACTGGCCAACCAGTTGCCATCAATTGATTCCCCATACGTGCCAGAGTTGTACTGTATACTATAAGGTTTTCAGTGACTTAATTTTTTAGAAGTAGTTACTTCCTAGACTACCTGGATGAAGTAGAGGCACCAACCTTTCTGTTAGCACTTGAATATGTTGACAGCTCACCCTACTTAGGGAGTCCTGGTTTTGCACTTGGTTATGCACTGGGATGCACAAAAGGTTGGCAGTTTAAAACCACTAGGAGCTCTGAGGAAGAAAGATGGGGATTTCTACTCCCATAAACAGTAACAGTCTCATCATCTCACAGGGACAGTGCTACCCTATCCTAGAGGGTCACTGTGAGTCAGTGTTAACTGATGATAGGGAGTGCAAGGTCCCTAAGTATCCTGGGCCTCTTCTCATGTAATTGTCTTTCCATGACATGTGTTCCCTTTTGGGGTAGAGCATCCCCATGCACAGG